>RCWM02000774.1:0-404001 GCA_003667255.2 Euschistus heros | reverse complement strand
AAAATTTGAAAATATCTAAATATTCCATTTTTCTTATTACTGAATAATTAAAACTTAGTTTAAATCTTTAAAATACTACAGGAATATTATAGAATAGGTGTCACCTAATTAAAATAATTAATTAATTAAAATAATAAGTTCTCTTTCTATACGAGTTTAGACAATCAGTATAAGTTTTGGGATAACAATTATTTTAAAATATTATTTATACACACATGTAATTAATTGTTTTTTATTTAAAACAAATTTCACCAAAGTTTAGTCGATATTTTATGAAATGAATCAGGAGTATTTAGGTTTCACGGGGTAGGTCCATAAAAAAAAAAAAAAAAAAAAATTAAATCCGCGGATAATGGCACATTTTATATATATATATCGTTACCAGAAAAAATTTAAATTTTACTTAAATGTATTACAATTAACTATTTCGAAAGAAGCTTTGCACGGAGGGAAAGGAGAAAGAGGGAAAACGCCATAGTTTTCTCCCACCCGCTATATTATATTTTTTTTGGGGGGGGGGGGGGGAGAGAGGGGAGGTGCTGAATCACAACATTGCCTCAAGAAAAGATAAAAATGTTTTAAAATACAGATTAAACCAGGTAGTTATTGACACTGTTAAGGAAATATTCATACTAAAATTAAGAAAGAATAGTTTAATAAAGTTGAAATTTGCAGTCATTTTTCCTTAATTACTATGCTTTAAGTTAAACAAAAAAGTTCACAACAAACATTATTACTGGAATGTATGTTACAAGATAGTGGCAACAAATAAGGTAAAATCAATTAATGACACCCTATAGATATCTTTTAAAATACGGGCAGAATCGAAAGTACTTTTACACAGCTGAGTTGTATAATTTAAAAGGAATTTTATGATTTTTTTTTTTTTTTTTTTGGCTAAATATTTTTGTTCTGATTTTTAAGATAGAGTGTCATTAACTGCCTGGTTTACCCTATGCTAATGTTTTAGTTTTTAGCTCCCATATAAATAATGCTGCATTAAAATAATAAACAAATTGTATGAAAATAAATGCATAAATTGTCCTATAAATGCAGATTGAAGTAAAATATGTGACTAGTGAAGAACAGTCCATTTCTTTTGACTGTACACTAAAATATATAAATAAAGAACCTTACACAACAATAACGATTATTATATAAAATTTCTTACAAGTTATTTAATAAGCAATTAAAACGAAAACAAACGAACAATTGTTCATCAGCTGAAACACCAGGTTTCACAAGCTACATACTTTTATGTAATCCACATATTTAAATAAAATATTTTATTTAATCATAGTATCATATTATTTAAGCCAAGATTTAAACAATTAACATAATTAATTATCTGCTAGTTAAAGAAAGAGGCACTAAGTTATTCCACTAACACCTAGATCAAAATAAATGGCATCAATATATTGAATATGGTCTGATAAATTGATAAATAAAATCATTAAATTAACAGAAAAAGAAAAATACTTGTTCAGAAGAATAATTTTATGTCATCATTGTTAATAACCTCAAAGTAATATAATGATGTGTCCGAAGTAATAAAATGACTAGGGTAAAGGTTTGTTAATAAAATAATCAATGAGTTTAAATCCCAGCCCCCATTCACTAGCAGAGCTGATCCGTAAGTGAAAATAAAAAATAAATCTCCACAAGGACAACGAGTTGAAACTTCTGAGTAAGACTTAAAAATAAAACAAAAAAAGAACTGGAAGAAATATATATCACAAAATCTTTAAATGATTTGAGGGCAATCACAGTTAAATATAGTAAAATACACAAATATAGAATAAATTTAATCCTTAAAAATCAAAGGACAATATCACACCAACTTACTGTCATCACCATTACTGATATCATTAATAAAATCATAACCTTAAAACTAAAATTTACATCTTAGTAATATAAATAATAAATAAAAAATAAAAAAGTACTCAAAAAAGTATAAATAATATTATGATTATCAAAGTCGACAAAAAACCCCAGTTCAACAGCAATTTTTGAAAAATACATTAAGAAACTATAACTAATTGTAATAAATGATTAACATACATCTTGTAGGGTCCTTTGAAGCCTGACTAACATTGATTTAATGCTTATTACATCCTGAAAAATGAGCTGATATGTGTCTCTATCAACTCTGATCCCAGAGTCATCGCTTCCATCTTCGCCAGGGGAACTTACACTCTAGAAACAAATAATTATTGAAATAATAGTTAACATTAACAAAATATATATATTCATAAGGGTCATTCAAACCTTTTAAAAATGACAAACTAGGTATTTGTCATAATGATAAAAAAGTTTTTATTGCTCTGATAACTGTTATTTTCTAGTTTTATCGAATATAATCTTTAGGCTGATGTTCATGTTAAATAATAATAATAACATAACTGCTACAATATTCATAAATACTGTTATGTTTTGGGTTCAATTTATACTGCCAAACAAAACAGAAGGGGTTACTAGTATTCTTTGTTGGTTAACATTTGTTAGAAATAGCTCATTGCCCTGGTAAAATATTGTTACAACAAGCAAAATAAAAGGTTTTGAAACAATTATTGTAAAGGGCTACTCTAATATTAAACTTCAATGAATCACTAGATATCAAAATGTCAGTTCCTTGTTGCTTAGCAAGGCAATATACACCCAAGGTCTTATAATCTTAGTTCATAGTACATGAAAATTAATAATAAATTGTAAACATACCACTTTTTTGCTAGCTCGAATAGGACTCGCAATAGATTGTGGCGAATCAAGAACACCTCCTCCTCCACTACTGGTGCTACCTCCACTGAGTCTAGGTTTTCGTCGACCATTCTTCAGGCTGAAAAAAAAAAAAAAATTACTTCTTAAGTCCAAATCAATCTATCTACAGTTGATAATACAGTGGATATGTATGTCAATACATAACATTTACAATGATTTTGACTTATAATATATCAACTGAATGATTATCTAATAAATAAAGATCAAGCATCTTAAAATACGAAAGAGAAATTGAACAAACCAAAATCAACAAGTAATTATAAGCCTATACCCATTGACACAGGTTGGAGTACTTGAATGACAGGATTCCTTCATTGTAATTTACAAAAACATCCTTAATTTAGCTATTAAATTGTTCCATGGCTATTTAACTATCCATTAACTGATGAAATAGTTTGAAAATTACTTTCGATTAGTGTAGTTATCACATAATTTTTAACATTCATTACAATAAAGCAAAACATAACAGCTTTCACCTAGACCCAAGAGCGTCAGAGCTGCCAACTGAATAAATGTAAATATCTCACTGTCAAAACATATTCCCGTTATTATATGCACTTCGAAATTATTATCGAATAAAAGTAAGACGGTTGTATATTAAAAGGGCAAATTTGGATATATTAATAAAAGTGAAAAATTATATTGAGAAAATCTTGAATAGTCTTTTTTTTTTTTTTTTTTTTTTTTTAAATGGCATTCTGCAACGATATAAAAAAAAAATATCAATGGCTTATTGCAAGGACAACCGAAGTCAATTTTTGACTACCATCAACATGACAGTCGGTGCAGTAGGTTAATGAAAAATACATTTGTTTATTCTGTAACATCCAGGACAATAGAACCTTCTTTAAATGTTTTTAATTTTTTAAATTGTATTCCTTATAAGCATCCGATTCCAACTCAAAAGAGGAAATTCAATAATATTATCATAAAAGTTTTTCAAAACATTCTTTGTTAAAATAAAAAAAAACTCTATCTTCATGTAAAAAGTGCAAGTGAATCAAATTACTTATTAGTAAATATACATAAAAACTATAAAACTTAAGTACAGAATGCAGTCTATCAATATAAACTATAGAGTTTGTTAATCGTCAGATTGTTAAAAACAATTTATAATGATTAGTGAATATTTAAAAAAAATAAAATTTGAAAATATCTAAATATTCCATTTTTCTTATTACTGAATAATTAAAACTTAGTTTAAATCTTTAAAATACTACAGGAATATTATAGAATAGGTGTCACCTAATTAAAATAATTAATTAATTAAAATAATAAGTTCTCTTTCTATACGAGTTTAGACAATCAGTATAAGTTTTGGGATACAATTATTTTAAAATATTATTTATACACACATGTAATTAATTGTTTTTTATTTAAAACAAATTTCACCAAAGTTTAGTCGATATTTTATGAAATGAATCAGGAGTATTTAGGTTTCACGGGGTAGGTCCATAAAAAAAAAAAAAAAAAAATTAAATCCGCGGATAATGGCACATTTATATATATATATATATATATATATATATCGTTACCAGAAAAAATTTAAATTTTACTTAAATGTATTACAATTAACTATTTCGAAAGAAGCTTTGCACGGAGGGAAAGGAGAAAGAGGGAAAACGCCATAGTTTTCTCCCACCCGCTATGGACGAGTGAGTCATGAGCTAACAGTTTCATCATACTCGGGTTCAATAACTGCAAAAACAATTCCACTGTACCTTTTATTCCCAGGCCATAAAATGAGGTATTGGGTTAATAATTATCCTGACTCCTAACCGAAAAGATTAGCAAAGAAAAAAAAGTAATAAATAAACAAAAATGAAAACAACGTTAATTTTCCCGTTGTGAAAACAGCTTATAAATTTCCGAGTACATCACACAATATAAATACAAGTCAGCTATACTTCACTTGACATATTTGCGTCTTCCACCTTTCCTTATATGCAGTCTCAGCAAAAAATAGTACGACAGTGAACTTACAATACAGTGATAACAAAATATATAGGTAGCGTTTCACAATTATATTTTTTAATTAAAGAAATCAATTGCTAAAACACTCCTTTAGAATAATATAGTACCTATTTTAAATCAGAGTTGAGAACAGAACGACTGGAATTTTTGAAAATTGTTTATTTTTAATTCAGTTTCATTTTCATTATAAAAATAAAAGAGCGTCAGCTTATTTTTTATCAGCTGTTTAGATAACTACAACGATTATTAATATTAAAAATTGATTAATTAGCCAAATATAAATTTATTTCATAATAATTACGAAATGGAGAGTACAACAATACATCTCACATCAAGAAGAAAGAGGCAAAACTCAAATAGTGTGTTTTATTTAAACACAATAACAGAGGAACAATTTGATGTACATATCTCGGGCCAGGGTTGCCACCTTCCCTAAAAAGATACAAGTACACCGGATGGGGGGGGGGATTCTGTTGTCAATTTAATTATAAAAATATAATGTTCAGGAGTTTCGTTATCAAATAGAAACCGAATATCCTTTCCCTTATACTTCATGCGTGACACTCTCGGCGAATGCGTTTGAAAGTGGAATGCTGAGAGTCTAGAAAAAAAAAATCTTTCAGACTAAAAGAATCATCAAAATACAGCACATATCGATTACCATTTTGTACTATTTGGATTTCAACATATTTTTCAGATTTCAAACTAATTTTTACATTTGAATGAGCAAGATCAAGGTAAACGTAAAATTTAAATTTCATTTTTATCAATATGGACCAGGTAGGACTACCGTGGCTTTACCCAATCTCCATTAAATTGTAAAAAATAAAATTTTCATAATATTATTCATGGAATCGGTGGTAGAACAAGGCTAAACAACGTCCTCAGTCAGGATCACCTTGGGAGTGAAACCAACTTGCAGCATAATATTCTGTTCAGAGAAGTTATATTTTTTTATTAAAAGTTATGTTTATCAATTTATATAAATAGAATATGTATATATACTCAACGAAATAAACACATGAAGAATTCATTTATATATAACGAAATAATGACAGACTCAATAATAACAAACAACAGAATACATGACAAAAAAAAAATTAGACTGAATTTTCATAATAAAAAAAAAAAATATAAAAATATAAAAAATATATATATATATATATATATATATATATATATATATATAGGAAACCTGTATTAAAATAATATGGTTCAAGAGACGGAAATGAACGAGTTGATGAACTTGCTAAAATCGACAAATTACTCCTTACCCGTTGAATACTCTTTGACGCTTACATTATGTATCAAGAAAAGTTTAAGAAACAACGCAATTAGACGCTGGAACACACACTGGAAACAAACAAACAAAAGACAACCATTTTACAAATTTATACCAGACGTTAATCCAGCAAACTCAAAAGTAAGCATTACAAACTGACAATTTCTGTCAGAGAATGGACCTTCCAAATACTATTTAAAACGTTTTCACAACTTGGATAACGAGAATGCCACTGCGACAGACAGACAACACTAAGATTTAATCAAATATTGCATGACTACCCACTTTTTGACAAGTGCAGATTTCATTTAATCAGAGAAATAACGTTCAGTGGAGAAGAATGGCCACAACCAAAAAAGTGTTTTATTTTTCTTACGTGGGCCGTGCTTACTTTTTTATTAACGGCTCTTTCATAGCGTTACTATGGAAGAGATAAAGATAAATAAAAATATACAAACACACATAACCGAAAAAACCTCTTCTGTTTAAGAAGTGTTAGGTTTATATATATAAAAGACAAAACGTAAGGGAGTCGAGAAATGCCTAGTGGTAACACACTTGAAAAAAAAAAATTCACAACCCCAACAGTTTGGTAATCTAAACACCTCAGGTTCAAATCTGGCTAGTCAACGATGGAATTAATTCTGGGAAATTAATGCCACACTTCCCCATCCTACCACGCACCGTTCACACATGGGATGTAAAAGGACTACATGCCTAAACAGTCATTTCTTGATTATAATCCATTTTTTTTTTTTTTTTTCCACATTTGCTTATTTTTTAGCTTCTTTTATTCCTTTTTCACCTTTTTGTTCTGCTGTATAAGAGGGTTCTGTTTTTTTTTTGTTTTTTTTTCTCAACAAATATTCTCTATATTTAAATATATTTCTGTTTGATGTCCAAATTCCAGTTTTTTCGAATAAATTTTTTTCTCACCCTCCAAAAAAAAAAAATGTTATTGCACAAAAATCATATCATTGGCATACTTTTAAGTCTCAACTCTTTTTGGATTCTCGACACCATTTAATTTTTCTTTTTATTGAAGCATAAAACTTTATTACAAAAATACTAATGAACAGTATTTTTACGACTTGAAAAAGTATGCATTGCTAAGAATTCCAACTACTATCATTCCAAGAAGTGCCTAAAGCCACTTTATTTTCATACTCCTCGGATTATTATAATCATTTACTTATTTTTAATAGTATTCATATAATAAGGAGAATTTTTGCAAATTTTAGATTCTAAATGTCTGATACAAAATAAAGTAATTTTGTGGTTCCCAAAGCCTCATAAATATGTCTTTTGTAATTAATTAGGGGCTTAGAGCGTTTATCTAGTAGATTAAAGTAGAAAGTATTATTATTTTTTTTTTTTTAATTTCCTTCTTATACAAGGATTTCCATGTTTTTCATTGAAATGTTACTGTAATCATTAACCTTCACATTAACTCAACTTATTATGTTTAATACAGTTTTACATTTAAAAAAAAAAAAATATTCATTTTAAATATTTATTTAATGAAAAAATATATAAAGATTAATGGCTGGTGTAAATATTTATATGACGGATGAACACACCATAATACACTGACAGGCAAAAATTTTCAACCAATTAATTTTTTTTTTTGATTTCTCAACTTCAAAGTTTCATCTTTTTTTTTTTAATGTTTACGACCCCATATACTTTAACCATAGCATGCGAAACGTATCAGAATTAATAATAATATCAATACAATAAAATATAGCAGTATTTAAAAATATTACCAAGTAATTTTATGTTTAAGAAATTTTAAATTAATAAACTTTATATATGGCCCTTGCGCTTTGAATAATTAAATTCATGACAGATATGCCCGATGTAATGCAAAACTGTAAAACAACTATATTAATTTAAAATTTCGAAACTTTAACTTTTTTTTTTTTAATACCGCACCCTTTTATTTCAATAATATTTTCAATAATTTAAAAGTCCTAAGAGCTCTGGTTAAAGTATATAGGGACGTAAACACCAAAAAAAAAAAAAAAAAAAAAAAAAAAAAAAAAAAAAAAAAAAAAAAAAAAAAAAAAAAAAAAAAAAAAAAAAAAAAAAAAAAAAAAAAAAAAAAAAAAAAAAAAAAAAAAAAAAAAAAAACTTTAAGAGGAGAAAACGAAAAAATTAATTGAGTGGAATTTTTTACATGTCAGCGTATTTGTATATTCAGTTAATCTACTGGTAAAAACACTCACATTTTTCTTCTAATTGTTTTTTTTTCTTACAATTTATAGATTTCGAGACATCCAATGGTCAGGGGTGCAGCCAGGTAAATAAATACGTCCAAGTTTTTAAAAGATGGAGGAGAGTTATAAAAATATTATAGTAAAACATTTTAAAAACTTACACGTGTTCATTTACCTGACTGCACCCCTGACCATTTCTTCACTTAAATTACATCTCACAGTCAACAATAGAATCACCATCAAAAATTAAATTAACGTTGAAATGCATCAAGAAAAAATATTCTATCCACATTCAAAATAAGATACAAACTAGACTTCTAATTCATTTTTTAAAATTCAATCTTCCTTCAAACGTTTTACAGGTATCACCGTGTACATATTAAAAAGGAAAAAAAAACTCAATTCCCCCTGACTGGTAAAAACAATAGATCATGGGTATGTCTACCTATAATCTACTGCTTTTCCCAATTTACATTTTGGAATTTAAAGGATCAAATTTCTTAAATTAATAATTAAATTAAATTAACAATTAATGATTATTCAAAATAAACACAGTTGAGGGAAAATCACGATTTCAAACGTGAATTTTTTCATTCAAACTAATATAGTTCCTAAACGGTAGGTCCCAGCGACAAATTTTGTATAACAAAAAAATTTTTTGTTATCAGCAATTTTTTTTATTCTAGCAACGCTCAGAGGTAGAGCGTGTCAAAATGTAACATTTCTGTTAAAGGTGAAAAAAAAAAAGTATAGACCCCAAGGCAAAAGACATATCCATATAAAAAAAAATTGATTTTCATTAAATATCGAAAGTTTAATTTTATCTTTATTATTGTTTTGTTTTTTGAAAAATCATTTGGATATTTAAAATTCCATTGTCATTTCACAAAGATTTATATATTCAACTTTACTGATTCTGTATCAGGGAGGGTAATAATACTGATCAGTAATGTATATACATACACAAATATAAGTATACAAACACATAAACAGGATCATTTTAATAAGTACATAGATCAAGTAACCAGTGACAAATCTCCACAACACATCTCGAAAAAAACAAAAAACTTATAAATTATAAATTTAAAACAAGACATTACCATAAAATCCTTAATATTCGCTTTCCACCGCACATTGTAATGATCCACAGCCGGCGAAACGTCGATAATTGAAAACAAAAGGACAGAGAAAAACGTAGAAACACAAAGGAACGTTATACAGTACGCACTGACTTGAGTACTGACGTTAACAGGTGTTATAAATCCAATAGGGACACGTAAATAAAGATAACGACTCATTATTTGATCCGAGGCACAAGGTAAGGGCGACGCTGTAAGATATCCTCCACTTGGTGTATCATAACACTGTAATCCGAGTGAACCGTACAAAGTACACAACTGTTTTTATAAATATTTTTAATTTTTTGAATCGCAATTAATTTCCTTTAGAATCGATATTATAACTCTCGAGTCATCAGCAAGAGAACAATAGAGTGATAAAATTTAAAAATAGACGCTATTACGTTCAAGTTGGCTTTTGTGTCGTTTTATTAAGAAGGCAACTTTTTCAAAGATGGAGGAGAGTTATAAAAGTATTAAATTAAAAAATTCTAATTTCCAGAAAATATTTGTATTTTCTATCACTTAAATCTAATATATTAATCTACTTTAATTTGAACGGTTTATAATTTTAAAAAATGTTAAATAAATTACATGTTTTCTTCTTTATAGTTTAATTATATAATCTACACTGTTTACGACTTATATAAAAAGTTATATATAATATAAATGTAAAAGATTAAAAGAAATGACAAAGTGCTTCGGTATTTTTTATGAAGGAGGCGGGGCAACAATACGACTATCATTTGTTCTTTTCAAGTATTCACTACATGTCAGGAATTTTTGTTGTGAACAGTTCATGACAAAATTAGCGTAGTTTCATTTTTTTTTTTTTTTTTGTTTTTTGTCTTGGAATTTATATATATATATATATATATATATATATATATATATATTTTGTGACGTAAAGACATTGGATTTGTTTAATAAGTTGATATATTTATTTTTTTTGTAACGTTTATGCCAATCTGGATACAAATGTATGTACGATTATATCACTGTTCTGATATGTTTATTTTAATTACAAACAAATATTTTCAATTCAATTGAAAATAAATAAAATCATCCATAAATAACTTCAGATCCGTAGAAACACAGTTATTCGGTGATCGGAGCGGGTTCCACATGGATAGCGGTGATCAGTGTTCGGAACAGGTTCCACATTCATAACTGTAGGCATTGTATTTAACACAGTAAAAAGGAGGTCCAAACAATTATGCACACACTATTATTACTCGCAGAAATAAAATTAGAGAAAAATTCAATTTGTTGCACCCATTAATTTTTCCGTAATTCGATTATCCTATTTCGCTTGTTTTTTTGTTTTTTTCATACGCCATATATTTAAAAATTTTGATTTATGAAAAATTACACAAAATAGAGAACTGTAACATGAAATTTCATTCTCGTCTGAACCCACAGTTTTGCGAACGGGAAATAATTTTTTAACAAAATCTAGTAATTTTTTTTCCAGTTTCCCGTTGTTTAAGAATTTGAAATTAATGTTGTTTTTATGCAATATCGCTTTTTTTTTTCTTTCTGTTAAAGCACATCTATGAAAAATGGCATCATATCGACAATAATCAGTGTAGAAATTTCTAAATAAAAAACTATTTTCAAGGAGTTAACGCCAGCTGATTCCGTGACATATGACGCAAAAACAAAAGCCAGATTCTTACATCATGGGGAAAAAATTATGACTATAATTTGAATTATTTTTTAATTGAACTTTATAACAAAAAAAATGGGATGTTCATATCAGATATGATTCCCAAACCATGTTTTCTTGATAATTCTGCTTTAATAACGAAAATGTATTTTTAATTATGTTTAGATTAAAATAAAAGAAGTTAATTGTAATAACTGACATAGACTTTTTTGAGGGAGTTGCGGAATTTTACTCATGAGGGAAGCCAGCAAATAAACTAATCCAGAACTGCAGATAATACGATATTAATCGCAATATCAATAAGGCTTAGCGAACCCCAATGTTCGATGCCAATATCAACAATCATAGCTTACATAACTTCATCCACTGAACACCTTGAAAACCCAACTCTAAAGGTCAGACCTAACGCAATGCTCCCACTTACGTCTTGGTTACCATTACGACATTTGCTCGTCGGCTCAACTATGATAGCATTTTAATGGATTCGTTACCTAGTCCAGCTTGACTATATATCAATCATTTAATTATTTTAATGGTATTTATCGGGTGCATACTCCATAATTCCGCATTGCGTAGTCTTCAAAGAGTTCCTGTTGCTCCATCTTCCTTCAGACCAAATGTGCAAAGCCTTTTTAAGTCTCTTTCTTCCTCTAATGTAAGAGTCCACGTTTCTTTAATGTTAACAACCCAAGGAAAGGATAAAAGTTTTGTAAATTTGTTACTAAGGGAGGTATCCTCCAATTAACTGCATTACTTCTGCAATTCTTCTGTTTTGGGAAAATGAATTATATATAATAGACTATGTACTGCTTTAGCAGAAAACAGCTGTCAAATTTATCTAGTTTTATCTTTAATAAATTCCTTAGGAGGTATTGTGACTATTCTGTACGGTCAATCTTGAAAAAATATTATTACTGTTTTATATTAACTATTTATCATTATACAGTAATATTTCACTGATTATGACTTACCAAGTATTTAATGACTTTTTTATCTATTTATTTATTTTAGACTTTCCAATGTAAAAAACAATTGCAGGTTTGAATCACACACATTTTCTGACCAATCAGCTGTTGTGCTGTGGGATGGAGAAGGAGAAACAAACAGTTGAGGGCTGTTATGCTGATCACATTGTTGTTTAAAATCACCAGTCTTTAATACCACACCCCAACATCCTCCATCATTTTCAATTATGCTTTAAGGTATAAAGTACAATAAATCTATGGAACGCTCATATCAAAAATAAAAATATTTTCAAGCCCACGATGTTTTATGTTTTGAATCATAGTAATACTGTAATTATTGTAATATCCACGAAAACCATATAGTAGAGTATTCAATCTCAAATTAACTATGCATTTGTGTTATTTTTAAGAGACAATTTTTACTAAAACGGAGATTATATTTTATTTAACATCATTTAACAGAGTGTTAATTTTTTTTAATGGGGAATACCATTACAGTAGCAACATATCAATCAAATCATAATTAATATCATGAAACATAATTTTACTGATGATTTTGGCTCTCTAAAAATATTAAAAATGTAACAGTTCTATGTTGTCAGAAATTGCAGGTTGAAATTGTTTTTTTTATAGGTTGAGGTATCAGGATAGCATACAATAAGGAACTGACAAATTATTTGCGAGTTCTACGATATTTAGTTTCATTCATGTTCAATTCTAAAAATAAACAAAAATTCATAACATCAGCTATTTGATATACAGATTATTATAATGTATTAGCATAAAAATGAAAGAGAAGTAATTAAATGTATGTTTGCACTCACCTGAGGAATAGAAAGAATTCACCCTTGGAAGAAGGTCTCTCATTCCTAAGTGTGTGCCAATTAGATTTCTCCCCTTATATTTTTACGTTAATACAATAATTTTAATCTATACATCAAATTACTTATATGTTTTTAGAACTAAAGATGAATTATTAACATTTAAAACTTTTCTCTTAATGAACTGAATATCATAGCAAATAATTCAACGATTAATAATTGTTTTATTATTAAAATTGCAATTAAAAAATTGTGTTTTTACTGCTCGATTCTAGTGGCACTTTTTAAGTTTAAACTCGAAAATAAGTGGAATTTTAAAAATCTATGACTGGCAAACTATTCTCTAAATCCGCTGTCATCAAATTATTAATTACATATTTTAATGTATCTTTTTATCTGTTTTGTAGTATTTTATCTCTATATCTAACATTATGACACAGATGGTCTTTGCTTCCTATAGCAGATTCAGCCGTCCAGCTCTATTTGCTACCGCTTTCCAGTTAGGTGTGTTGAGCTCAGGAGGTGCTGCACTATCTACCCACCTTAGTCTATGCCTAACTACCCCTTCTGCTTCGGTCAATCCAAATCTCAAATACTGTCCTAGGAATTTCTTCTTCCATTTAAATCACCTACCCTTCCGAGCTTTATGAAGTCAATTATATTTAGGTCATTCAACAGGGAATAATGCCCTTTGTCTACCTGATTCTTGTGTTTACCTAATTTCTTCTTCCTTAATTAGGCCATAATAAACGCCCTAATTTCCCATTCAAATATCAACAGATAATTTTTATCAGGTTTTGCCATAGTTGATGCTTGATAGGAAGAGAGCAATGCCTTTTACACTCTGAAATTTATATTGTGTTTTATAAGTTACACAAATATGTGAGAAGAAGGAGCTAGTTTAAAGAGTAAAGTCAGAACTATATTCCAACCATCTGACATAAGTAAACCCAGAAAAACCAAATCAAGTTATCCCCCGAGACAAAGCCCATGCAGAAATAAAAATCAGAACCAATATTGTTAACTATGGTTACAATAGACCTTTGAATTATAGAACCATTATCTATTAAAACTTACCCACAGAATTGATTTTAAATATTGCTAGTTCAATGAAAATAATTTAAAACTTTTTATCATATTTTTCGAACTAACTATGATGAATAGCTGATTTAATTTTAATAATAAGTTTATTTAATTTAATGAAGTAACTTTAGTTTTTGAATAATTAATATTGGCAACGTGTAGTGTATTATTATATGAGATTAAATATAACGTTTTGCTCATAACACTGTAGTTTGATAGTTATACTATGTTTTATTTATAAACATCAATTTTATTAAATAGTCTCAATGAAATTTATAGTAACAGTTATAACAATATCAATTTAAAAAAACAAAATGCTTTTAAATTCATGAAACTGACACTCAATACTTTTTTTTTAGTACAATCAATTCAATAATATAGTTCAATTAAGAATACATTCTGTGTCATGGTAACAATGACAAATGTAAATCGAAAAGTGTTAAACATTTTCTTAAATTGTAAAATAAGAATGAATATTTAATGAAATAAAACAAAACTTTTAAAATGTATAAATATTTTATTAAATAATTTAAAACTTTTTATCATATTTTTTGAACTAACTATGATGAATAGCTGATTTAATTTTAATAATAAGTTTATTAATTTAATGAAGTAACTTTAGTTTTTGAATAATTAATATTGGCAACGTGTAGTGTATTATTATATGAGATTAAATATAACGTTTTGCTCATAACACTGTAGTTTGATAGTTATACTCTGTTTTATTTATAAACATCAATTTTATTAAATAGTCTCAATGAAATTTATAGTAACAGTTATAACAATATCAATTTAAAAAAACAAAATGCTTTTAAATTCATGAAACTGACAATCAATACTTTTTTTAGTACAATCAATTCAATAATATAGTTCAATTAAGAATACATTCTGTGTCATGGTAACAATGACAAATGTAAATCGAAAAGTGTTAAACATTTTCTTAAATTGTAAAATAAGAATGAATATTTAATGAAATAAAACAAAACTTTTAAAATGTATAAATATTTTATTAAAAAATAAATTAAATTGAAACATAACATTAAAATAAAAATAAATACAAATTTGATTTTCTTTTTTTTTTAATACAATATATTGACAAGACAGGTTTAAAATTATGAAGTACTGAAAACAGTAATAAAACATTAAAAAAAAAAAAATAATAATAATCAGTTAGGTAATACATAAATAAATAAAATGAATGAATAATAAATAATATTCATATGTGATTGAGAATAGAAATTAAGGTATCAGGCTTATTTTTAATTAGTTGTTATCGTGTGAAAATTATTTAATTTCCGCATCAATAACTGAATTAATTCTTTGGCTTGTTTAAAAGATATTTGTACTGACATTGAATCTTCAGCAAAACTCATTAAATGGTAACAGCAGAAAGAACTTTAATGTGACACATAGAAAAAATCGGAACTTATACATGCAACTGATTGAAGAGAGTGAATAAAAAACTAAATTCAAAAATTAACATTACTGAAGAATTATACCAAAAGCTTAAGCTTGATTGGGTCAAAAATTAAAAGGAAATCAACAATGATCAATCATAAACTAAATGGTGAAAATATGACAAATTTACGATAAAGCTTACAAAGCTAACCTCCAGCTGATATGGGAGAAAACAAAAAAATAACCTTTAAAATAAATAAATAAAAAAAACAGTAAATTAACTAATGATAAAAAAAACAAACTATTATTTAGATATTGATACAACCTAGTAAGGGCTATTTCAGATGTAACTTGCAATATGTCTAAGAGTTTGGCCAGTATCAAGAGACCTAAGAATGCCTAGAAATTATGGCTAGGTCATTGTAAGTCGAAAGACAGGGCTGCCAACTGTCCGTCTTGCTTTCTGTACTTCTTGCACTTCGTAAAAAAATTAAATAAAAAAGAAGAGGACTAACTTAGCAGAAATATATAACATTATATAATGAATTATTTTTTCAATATTCACTTTCATGAATAAAAGAAAATAACTACATTTATAAAATTGGTAATATTTTAGTGAAAATACTTTGTAATGTTTTCTTGTATAAATAAATACATTAAATATTTAATTAACATTAAAGTAATTCAGGCACATAATTGAGTAAAATACTGTTAAACAATCACCTCAACATTTTTTTTATTTTTTTACTATATTTTAATTTTTTTTACAATAGCATGTGCATAATTCAACACTGAAAAAATATGTTTAAATTATAACATACTTACTAACTCGTAATATTTCAAATATGGAAAGCCGGAACATAGTTAAAGACCTTTTTTATTTGCAAATAATTGTAGCTTATATTTTAAGTAACGATTGTAATTTAAATAAAAATAATTACAACAGCTGATCTAGTGCAATTGTTGAGTCAATAACGAATCAATTTTGCTAATATCTAGGTGGATTTTTATCATGAACTATTTCATCTAAGGTTGACTTAGAATTTGTCTTTGGACATCTTCATTGATAATACCCAGAAGATAATACTTTTGTAGGTATTAGAAGAAATGAAAAGTGACAAAATTTGAAAATAAAAAGCTTTATACTAGAACATTGACAGGAAACCTAGATTTTTTTAAAGGTTAATTAAACTCACAAAAACAGTGGTTTAAATTTAAAGCTCCTATCTGGAGATCTATTAACCTTTTAGTAACAACTACAGTTCAATGATCTGAAATTTAGTAAAACGTAAAAATCTTTATAGACAAGCTCCAAGCATTCATCATTGATTACTGAATTATACTCTGGACTTACAACTCCCCAAAACTTCCTAGGGGCCAGAAATCAGAAAATGAATCAGCTGGGGTTAAAGGGTATTGAAAGAAGCGAAAGATATTAGAAAGGTCTTTAAATGCAACAATAATCAAAGACTCAAGAAAAATTTTTGAGAATAAAAATTCTCATAAAGGATAGAGATTTAAACTGAACTAAACACGTGTCACAGCGTCATTTGCTAAAAAGCTAGGAACTTACATCTTTGGAAGAAATTATAAATGCCATACAGAAAAGACATACGATCATTAGAAACAAAAAATGCAGAACAAAATTGAGATCTTTGCTAAATAAACAAGTTTACAATAGATGTGAAAACTTTAAATTTCAGCCAGAGCTAACAGCATATTTGTCATTTGTTTGCCATTCACAGAAATGTACAACAAAGAAACCTATAATTCGATGAAAAACCAAAAGGGATAAGGATTTTTCTGAATTATTCAATATCGAGGGATAAATAAGTTTTCGTGAGAATTAAAGCAGATACACTTATCCTTCGGAAGAAGTTTAAGTTCCTGTTATATAATTTATAGCGGTCATAATGTCAACAACATAGCACTAAAATACAGATCCTCTAGTCTCGCAGGATTTTTCCAATTGCTATTCTGGGCCAACAATTGAATTTTTTTTTTTTAATTTTAGTCAGTTCTCTGCCTCTGAATAAAGTTTTGGAAGCCTGTAACCACTCAGTGGTTTAACTATTCAACAAATGATGGGCTAAAAATTAAAAAATGTCAACATACCAACTCCTACCTTCCAATTTAAAATAGTTACCTCAGAACTATATTAGTGATAAGTATTTTAAGTGAATGTTTCTAAATTGAAAAAAAAGTCAATAGGCGCCTAATAATCGTCAATTGCTTTATTTTTTCTTCAATTAATAATTTCTATGTAGCTAAATCCATTTTTCAAAGGTATATCTAACCATATCTAAATGAAATTATCTTTTTTCTCATAAATCATGTAATCACAAATATCTTAATATTATTTTACTGTATAGTCATCAAACCTGAATGCGTAGAATAGGTACATCTAAAAGAGAGATGAAATTTCTCTCTAATTTATGGTGTTGAAGATTTTTAAATGGAATTCATCACAACAAAAAGTTCATTAATTCTATGAGAAAAAACAGTTTCAATACATACAATTAACCTCAAGTATACAAAATTAGATATTCTAGTGAACATTTAAATTTTTTAAATTATAAAACCTCTTTGAGTTTATACTGATATAATACTTTTTACGCATGTAGGTATGACTAGATACTATGGGCGACATAAGTATAGTTTTTTAGAGTAAAGCTTATTCACCAATAGAGCCATATACCAAATAATAAAGAAAAAAAACCTTAATAAAGTAATATATGTTATTATTAAATTAATTATCGTGTTCATAAATCTTTAGAGTCTTTTATCTTTTATTATCAAGAAGGAACAATCAAACGGCAAGCCAAAATTTGAGGCGAATATTTCAAAACGGAAGTCAGCAGCTAGTATGCTGAAATAAATTGATTTAAAGCCCACAGTCTGTAGTATAGTAAATCACTGAATCGCTACCGGCTTACAACACTTCAGTCAAAAGCTGAGAAATAAATAAAAGAAAAAATAATTTCAATTTTTGGCCCACAATACCAATTGTAAAAATCGAGGAAGACCTAAAAGATTTTTCAATATAGAGCTATGTGATTAACACAATGATCGTTACAAATCAAATAACCAAGAAAATTTAAAATTATTTTGAAGGAAACATAAATAAGCTTCAATCATATCACGGAAATTAATTTACCTCCAAGTTGAAGTTTCCGGATATATCGTTACAAATTTTGATTCATTCAATGAAACATAGGCTATTTTTATTATAAGTTTCAGCAAGTAACAAGCAAATTTACAAATATGCTGTCAGCCCTAGCGCAATTTGAAATTTTCTATATTATCGCAGACTCAATTTTTAATGAAAGTTCTCATATAAACTCCACAGTTTTTTGTTAAATCTAACAATAATATGAATTTACAGTACAGCATTTATAATATCTTCCAGAGGTATAAATTCAACGATTCTTGGTAGATGGCGATGTACCTCGTTTTTAATTTAGTTTAAAATATAAAAACAAAAATAACGGGCGTTTACAAATAGTTTTGTAAATTCAATTTTATTACTGGTATTATGAAATCTATTGGTGATAATTAAGACAGGATTGTGTAAAAGATATTACAATATTTTTATTTTATATTAAACCTGTAAACAGGCAGCAGAAATACCTTTGTGAAATGGAAATTTATGAGATTTTCGTAAATATTTAACTGTCAGAGATAGCACTAACTAACCTCTAATATTTCAAAGTGATTCTATTTTTTCTCTACTTAACATTTTAAAATATTTTTTTAAATGAGATGAAATTTGAAAACTATACATTTTACTGATGAAAATTTTCAGTAAACAAGTCAAAATATATGTACATTATTTATACAATTCATGCTTCTGCATAGCTTTGTACATCCCATATTCCTTATCATGCTTTCCTTAGCAATATTAATCGACTAATGGATTTATATTAAGAAAAATAATAATAATAAATAAATAAATAAATAAAATGCTACTTTAAATTCAACTACTCCAAGTGAACTTACTGAAGCGATATTACAGTGAAGCTAAGAAGAAAATGAAATGAGTGCATCAAAGTAGTAAAGTAATACTTACCTAAAAGCAAAGAAAGATAACTACAGGAACAGCATTATAAGGAAAAGGAGATGAAAGGGAGCAGAGCAGAAATAAATAACTATAATTGAACATTTAATGTATTTACAGATACTGGTGTGCGGGGGCTAAAAATCTAGGCAACTCACCCCGGGTGCGACGTCAGCAGGTTACTCCACTCCCTCATCACCTGGCTGCTTTGGTTTTGGAGTTCGGATTTCAATGCAGCATCATCCAATCTGAAGATAAATTTTTTTAATTTTTTTTTTTTTTAAATTAATGGTAATTTCCCAAAATAAAACAAACTAAATCATTTATAAGGAGTTATATTAATCAAAAACATCTACAATCATATGAGCGATGTTTCATGGCTATGCCATATTTTCAAGCCCTTAAATATATTTCATAGTCAATAAAATTTTTTAACTTAAATGTTTCGTTAATCTATACTATTATATAAAAGGACAAGCATTTTTTCGTATGTGATCACTAACTGTGAAAACTACTGAACAAATCTGTACCAAAGTTTAATCACATCAGCTTTATAGTTCCAGAAAGGTTTAGCAAAAATATGTGGATAACAGTGAAGTTTGAAAATTTACCGATAGATGGCGAGCACCATTTAACATGAGAGGTTACAAAGGTATTTATTTTATATAGAGGTTAGAATTGATCATCAAAATTACTCATATTAAATTAATTAATTAGAAACTAAAATCTAACAGATGATATCAAAAACATTATATTTGCCGATTAAAAATTAATACCAAATCAAAATCTCAATCCTTTAATTTTTGATATTTTTTGTAAAAATATGATTCGCAGGCTATTATTTGTAAGTACTATGTAGTTCATTATCCACAAGAGTTTCTCAATAGTCTCTGTTCTTCTGTATTACCAACTCAAACATTGAAATTAAAAATTCGATGTCCAATTACGCTTTTACGTAATCTTCAAACACCTAGTCAGTGCAATATTACCAGGTTAAAATTTATAACTAAACATGAAAATATCATTGAAAAAATAATACTCAATTGCATTCAATACAAATTTTTTATCATTAAAAAAAAAATCAATGATTAGTTAAAATTGTCTAATACTTAGTTCTTCACTTATGAAAGCGGGCGAAGCAGCGACAGGGGATGCAATCCCTATATAAAATTATTTCTTATTCATCAGAATATTTGAAGTGCTATTCATTTTAAAGTACTATCATTTTATTATGTGATGCCACTCTACAACCCAATCATATTGTGACACACTCAAGAATCACAAAATGGATGAGCTGCAGGATGGCAACACATTTTAAAATGATAGTACTTTAAAATGAATAGCACTTCAAATATTCTGATGAATAAGAAATAATTTTGATAAAGTATTAGTTGACTGAGAAGTATTTAGAGATGCAGATTGTTGGGGTATGCAGTCACAGATACGCAGCAATTAAAAATAATATTTTAATTTTTAATGCTGACTTTTCGACTTGCATTGCAAGCCTTCATATACACATCTTAAAAAATAATTTTATATAGGATTGACGATGTTTTTGATTAATAAAACTATTTTGATAGGTATCATTGCTCAATATTCTTACTAATATCTTGATCTCCTTATATAATAAATAGATACCAAACTAAATCAGTGGTTGTCATGAAGAAGTTGATAAGTCCGTTTACCTTGAAAACAAATTATATGCCTTCAAAGCATAATTTTTGGTAAAAATCTAGCCTTCTTGGAAAAGTATCTATATAGGAGCAAATGATATTTTTAGAGTAATTATAGGATTTAGGATAATTGCCAAAAATTTGTAGTTTAAATGCACAAATTTGACTTATCGATTTCTTCACAACTGCCAGAGAAGTATAGAAGATAATGATAATGGGTGAGTGATAACTTAGAACCACGATAAGAGAACATCAATTTATTGTATTTATTTTTAATGTTTTGGCTTATAGTGGTCATAATTGTTTATAGTCCTACGCTTAGTAACCCACTATTACAGCGAAATAGTGGTTACTGTACTATTAGAGCCTAAGAATTTACACCAATTTTTTTTTTTCTTAATTGATTTTTATTTGCTTTGCCATCTCAAAAAAAAGAAATAAAAAATTAAAAAAAATAATTTTTTAGAGTCTGTTATTTTCAACCCTTCCATTGAAAAATACGCATTTTTTTTTCTTATTTTTCAGGAAAAAAAAACCTTATACATAACAAAAATAAAATAAAATTTTCCTACAAATTATTTCATATAGGTTTTTTTTTTGTCAAACTTAGTAGGCACTAATTTAAAAATGGATATTTGTTTCTCTTAGCAAATATTAAACTTCAACATAAACTAGTGCCTAAATAGTTAGTTTGAAAAACAAAATCTGTATCAAAATTACTTTTAGAAAAATTTAGTTTAGTTTTATTTTTTGTAAAATGTTTTTTTATACATATAAAAAAATTAGGCTGTTGCATATTTTTTTGTTTAATTTCCACATTTTTGAGATAGCCAAGTTAAAATTTGTAATCAGCAGAGTTGGAGAAAATTCAATCATAGCTAAAAAATTATCAAAATTTGATTATAGATATTTGACAACTAATTTCCTGTAATCAACCACCTAATTTAATAATGATTAAATCTTTCAGTAATTTTTTAGTCAACTAATGATTATTTAACAGGAAGATTTAATTATTATTAAATTAGATAATTGATTCCAAGAAATTAGTTGGAAAATAGCTATGATTAAATTTTGATTATTTTTTAGATATGATTAAATTATGCCCAACTCAGGCATTCAGTACCCTAAATTGGTATTCAGTAATCATAAAAAAATGATTTAGGTAAAAAGTTTATATTTTTTCATAGCCAAAAACTAAGTTACTACACTACTATGTTCCAATCAATCCCATGAACTTATCTTTATTTTTTGTAATAAACTTACTAGTAAGATATCATTTTTGTACTGGACAAATGCTCTTAACTTATTGGTTATAAAAGGCTCATTTACATGGCTATAATTAGAACTATTTTAGATATATGGAGTCATTTAATAGAATAATCAAAGGATAAATAAATTATTAATTATCAGGAACATAAAATATTTTATTTAAATAAAATACGAACTCATCAAAATCCGAAGTATCGAAATCAGCCATGAGATCATCTGAAGTGAGAGAATCACAAGGAGATAAAGTGCTCACAGACTGCCTGCTTCCTGTAAGCCTGGGATTCACTGAGGCGAGTGCTTCAGATACTTCATCGGCCAATTTTTGAACTGAAAAAAAAAAAAAAAAAAATACAATAAGATAAAAATAATATTAATGTACAAAAATAATATTAAATACAAAAAAAAAAAAAAAAAAAAAAAAAAAAAAAAAATAGAAATCTAGCATGCTATTTATTATACGAGTATAGTCTACAAACTTACACTAATTCTTGTCCTTTGAACAAAATGTAGGCTTTAGATGGCAAGGCTTATAGGCTTATAAAAAATTAGATTTTAAAATAGTCTTAGATTCAGTACTTTAATACGGATGTACTGTTCCTTCACTAACAGTCATGTAAAGAGGCAATTTAGCTACAGTCACATCCGACTGCCAGGTTTTCCCCCAGTCAAGGGACCCAATTTATAAAGGCTGGAAATGCCCTAGAAGGATCTTCTGAACCAGTTTCAATCCTCAGCTCATATAAAAGAATAAATAATTGTTTGCCGCAATCATAATTGAATCTGGGTCCAGGAGTTAAGAATCCAGTGCCTCACCACCAACTGAGCTTATCTACCCAAAGTATCACAGCAATTATTGATGGATACATTCCATTCTAAGGACAACTTATTAAACTATTGTTATAAAAAACAAATTATATAGTCTAAAAAAGGATTTAAATAAATATAAATATTATCTACAACCTATATAATAGATGAGTGTGACATTTTCTAAGTATATATTTATGTGATATGTGCGCAATATAAAATTTAAGAATTGTGCTCTTTACTAAGCAAAACATTCTCTAAATTATATTTTACAAACACTAAACTTTTCAATACAGCTTTAAAAATAAAAAATAAAGTCCAAGTCAAGCGGAACATGTGAACAGTCATTAATTTTTACAATCCCAGGCAAAATGTACTGAC
Source organism: Euschistus heros (assembly GCA_003667255.2). NCBI lineage: Eukaryota > Metazoa > Arthropoda > Insecta > Hemiptera > Pentatomidae > Euschistus > Euschistus heros. The sequence continues at coordinate 380,510 of RCWM02000774.1, read as the reverse complement.
TTTAGAAAAAAAAAAAAAAGAATAAAAATTGCAATACAGCATGCGAATATTTTTAAATACCCTTAGGCTTTCATGACTTACTTTTTCTCGTAGTGTCGACGAGCCTATGCCCCACCCTGTTGTCAAAAACTAATCCCGGCTGGTCTGCTATTTCATCATCTATTAAGAAGTCTCTATCCCTAGTGTCGGACCCGCTCAAGGAATTGGAGCCGTGGGTCGGCGTGCCTGGACTTCCAGGAGAATCTAATGGAAAAAATACCTCGTCAAACACTAGGGTGCGAGGTAATATGCACTTTTATTTATGATAAAAATGTCACATTTCTCTACTTTATGAAATTATAATCCTCTCCACAAAGTTTTAAGAAGTAAAATCACCTTCATAAATATTACCCAAATAATTATAAATAAATGAATACAAGAATCCATAAACAATTATTAATTACTCATGTCACAAACAAAAAACTACAAAAGTAATATTTTACCTGAACCATATTCCGTACGACAGGAAAAATGATGAAACAGACAAAAAGCGTTTCATAAATTAAGATAAAAAACATATTTTGAATTAAAAATAGATAGTTAAAACGTACAATGAAAAAACTTAATGAATCAAAATGTGATACGTGATTGTACCACACTATCCATTTTCCTATGTTCTATTTTACACGATAATTGTATTAATTAAAATATGTTGTTTAATTTAGTGTTGATGTTTCAACAAACAAAAATAAATTTTTTTTATTCACTCTTCATAAAAGCTTGGTGTCTGAAAGATGAAATTCTATAAAGCATACTATATCACATAGTAAGTTTTAAGTAGATGTTTTTTTGAAAAATTGTTCAAGAATCTTAAAAAGAGGTAAATGGTATCTGATTGATATGTTCGGTACTGAAGAAGATGAAATCTTGGTTCTCCATTGTTAGTCTTGAAATGAGTAACCATTAAGAAATAAATTATTCTGTCTACTGAAACTGAAAATTACATTCAATATCATCAAACAACTGATCCCGAGAATTGTGTTTCTTATTTTTATTTTTTATTAACAATAACGTTTGTAAGTTTTTAATATAGTGACTACTTTTTTTTTTTTTTTTTTTTTTTAAGTAGATTATTTAATATTCCTCATGATTAATACAAAGAGTAAAATTTATTTCTTAATATAATATAATAATTGTTTTTGTCTTTGATACAAACATTTGAGTGATTGATTAAAATTTTATCAGATGTCCAAAATATCAATTTTTAATACAAATAAACAAACTTTATTCTACTACCAAAGAATATTACTCATTAGGCCAATTTAACAGAAAACCTAAGCAGCGGTAAACTTAACATTTGGAAATAATAAATGTTACTGCAAAATTTTAATTTCAACTTTTATAGAAAAAATTATAAAAATATGATGATCTTTTAAACGATTTCTTTTATTTTTAATTTATGGCTTTAATTATATTTCTTGTTTATTATAACAAGTTATTGTTATTAGTTGTGAAATACTATGGAGGCAATCCTTTTTTTATAAGAAAAACAAAAACAAAAAACAAATGACTAACTATTCAACGTTAATAGTTACTTGTCCATTGAAAAATTTCTATATGATTGATAAATGTTAAATGAGTAGAAATATTTATTTAAAATGTACTTGGATCCAACTAATATACAATAACACACATCTTTGGAAATTATGGAGAGTCAACTTTCTAAAGCAGGAATCGAAAGAAAAGTTACTTTCTGAAAAATTTGTACTTGGCGCTAGTTTTTTCCCTTTCATCACTAAGTTAAAACGAAAAAGTAGCTGTGGTATGTTGGACTGAATAATCAAGAGGTTAATATTTGTAATAAAAATTAGTAGAAATTTATTCTAAGGCAATCCAGAAAAAAAAAATATTAGGATTCTTACCGTGTTTAGTACATGGTGAAAATAAAATACAATAGTTGGCAGGTGTCTGGGTGTCGCCAAAATTTATCAAACCTTTTAAATACAATAATGAGTTTTCTTGAGAGAGAAACTAAGTAGGCTTGTGTGAGACTTTAGTTCGACAGGCAATCTGTGTTTTCATTCACCGAAGACCTGATATTATAGGAGATTAATCAAGCTATTAGAGCACAAAGCCGACTAAATTGTCTCCTATATTACCATGAGGTACACGAATTTTCCATTTCTTCATAATCTCGTAATGAAATCTTATAGGACTGATATATTATTTATTTTTATACAGAATTTGAATTTAAATGAAAAATTCATTAAAACAAGGATAATAATTAATCTAATAATGAGTAAATAGTAACTTTCATTTTCGATCCCTGTTCTAAATTTGTGGTACCAAAAAAAATTTTTTTTAGAGGAAAATTTATGAAAAGGATCTTTAACAATGAACAGGAGCCTCACCTTTGGCTGAAAGCGAAAGAGGTGGGGGCGGTAGGGGCTCAACCGAAGAGGGTGATGACGAACATGATAAATCGGGCGAATCTGGTAACGTTTCATCTTCTAGAAGAGCAGACTGGGACAGTGCTGCTAATGGGGCGAATGTTGGGTCTTCTATCTTCAGGAGAACATTTCTTAGTGGTGGAGTTTCTGCAAGTATTTTTAAAGGAAATTTTCAGGCAAAAATAGTAAACAAGAAAGGAAAATAGATGGTTATTTTTATAGATTTTTTTTTTGCAATTAACTCTCAATAACTAAGTTATAAAAGGAATAAATAACAAAGGATTTTTGGGCTTTATTTATTAAAGCAATATTTATATTCATGATACAGATGGTTAAATTGAGAGAAATTAAGATGTAAAGCTAGAAAAATTAAGGTATTTCTATAAAAATGTTATCTTTATAAATAAATAGATGGTTCTTTTAAATGTGATTTTCAAAATGTTAAGAATTTTAAAATTTGTATACATAAGATTTATAAAACAAAATAGATACAAGGTCGTTAAAAAAAAATCATTCCTTGAACCGATAAAGATAGATGTAAAATTTCAGTAAAATAAATAAACTGATAGAGGAATTTTTTTTCAGTTAAATAAGATTTCTTCAAAGGAAACTAAACATTAAGAAGGAATTAGTTATCGAGAGCCAACTGAATCAAAATAGCTTTACAAAAATTTTTAATGTGTTAAAAAAACAAACAAAATGAATTAGAAGTAATGGGTGCTTCAAAAGATTTGATGAAAATAATTTTGCAATGGTGATTAGTCAGAAAAAAAAAAAAATAAATACAAGGAAAAAATTCTGTTATTTTATTATGATAGTCAATACTTAAGGACAGCGCAAAATGTCAACTTCAAGCCTAGAGCAGAATATTGAAAGCCAGTGCGACAACAGGAACTGCTCTGGACTCTGCCTAGTCAGAATCAGAGTAAGTGTGAATTGTATTTGATAAAAATAAATTCTTTGATATTTTTAATGAAGTAGTTTTATATAATTTTAATGACCATGATTAAGAGCAATGATATGCAGCTTCAATTCTCGTACACAACAAAGCTGATATTCTAGTAGGCACACAGAGATTAGGTTTAAAATTTTATCTTTTCAAGCTTTTAAAGACTCAATAACTTTATTTATTTATTTTTTTTAAATATTAAGGAATTTATGAGTTCTTTCAATGAACAAATTTGTGTGTCTAAGACTATGATTTTTAAATAACTTTCATTAATATTAACACCAGATACATAATGCTGGAGGGGTGTAAGGTCGTCCTAAAGATCTTCTAAACCCTTAGGCGCGGTGCACACTGGAGAACCTGGTTTCTAGAAACGTGAAACTGAAGTTGCTAGCAACAGATAGATAAGATTAACATAGGATGTGTTTCATGAAACGCTGTGTGCACCAACCTACGCTAATCATATCTATGAGTTGCAAGCAACTTCATTTTCATGTTTCAAGAAACCAGTTTCTCCAGTGTGCACCGCGCCTTATACATGAGGAAGGAGTTGGGTTTAGGGGCCTCCAGGACGGAGTAAATATGAATGCGATTATTTTGTTTATTAATTTATTAATATTATATAGGTATTTGTTCCTTTTCTAGATCATTTTTATTTTTGTTATTTTATCTTGTATATATAGACAGAATGGAACCTAAATATCAGTAGTTTTCAATTACCAAAGTGTCAGATTGAAGTTTTTAATAAACATTAAATAATAAAAATTAATGCTGACGATTTCAGCATTCAAGTATTGCTATGAAGGGTGGAAAAACTTTGGCTGCAAAACATCTAGGACAAATACTCTTAAGTAAACCAAATGGCTATATAATTTAAATTCAATAAAAATTTAAAAAAATCAATTTCACTACTTTATTAGCCCACCTCGCACAATGATATATAAAAATTTAGATAAAACGCACAAAAATAAAATCTAAGTGTTATATTTGTTTTAGTGCCTTTAAATTTTTGTTAGTAAACTAAATAAGTAACAAAATCTATTTACAGTTTTATATATAGTCTCGGAACCTATACATTAGGGTGAAGCGAAAAAAACAAAAACAAAAAAAAAATTTTTAGAAACTGTAAAACGCTGACCTAGGAATATAGTGAAACAGGTAAAATTAATTGTGTGAAAATTTGAGACTGAAATATTACAGGCTTCAGGTTGCACAAATAGTTTGAAGTTTTAGGTTTGAACAACAATGCCAAAATAAAAAAATTCCAAGTTTTATTATTTGAAAAGCAATATTTTTCAGTCAGCTTAAAAAATAATTCATTAAATTATTGCTCATTTGAAATCATTATCCTTAGGTCGTATAACATCAATATTAAGAAATTCCTTTATTCGTGTCATATCGTGGAAGCTGCTTCCTCGAGTTTATTCCAGTTCTTATGAACCCTTCCTATAAAAGTCCTACTGCTAAGCTTATATGATTTACAGGTCGTGGGGTCTCACAATTTTTATTGCGTTTTTTTATCTCTTCAAAAACTAGGAAATAAGTTTTCAATATAAATTATATTCAGTTTTCAATATAATTCAGAATGAAGGATTGTTATTCATTAGAATATAATTTTTTTTTTTTTTTTTAATTTCTGTAACAGAAAACGATGACATATCAGAATTAAAATTTCTGTAACAGAAAACGATGACATATCAGAATTAAATTTTTATCCAAATTTTTTCAGCTAATTTCTCCACTTTTCTTGTATGAGGACTCTCAGATTTTCAAACTTTTTTTTTTGTTTTCGCTCCACCCTACTATGCAGCATGTAATTATGACATGATTAGTAAGTCCAACAGAGTGAGTCGATATTATATTTATTATAACATTATAATACATTAAAACTGTTAAAAATTATAATTAAATATATTTTAGTAATATTATTAATACCTGGAGATTTATCAATATGTGCAAAACTAGAGCAGAGTTCTTCTTCACACAGGGCTTCTCCTCTACCCCACATTTCTTCTGACGGGCTTTCCCCGCTGCCTAGAATGTCCTTCTCATTGGCTTCTGTATCCCTAATAATATATTTAAACAATTACAAACAACTGCCTTTTAAATTAAATGGTGTAAAATAATATATTCTTATAATGTTTTACCTAATCTGTTTTTCTTCTGTACAAGTTTCGAAACCTTCATCACCTGTTTCATCATTTGAGGAATATGACATTTGCTGCTGAATCTGCTACAAAATTAATTTTTTTGTAATTATGATACATTAAAATTACAATAAGATATTTTACTTTATAAGATAATAATATGAGCTGTATTATTTTTATTAGCAGCATATGATTAATAGAAAGTACGATAAGCCAATTTATATTAATTTTAACAGAAGACAGCTGAGATGGATCTGTTTTATTTAAACTAATCAAAATTATTGACATTTAAAAAATTAAAAATTAAATATTTTGAAATATTACATATATAAGTATCTTTTACTACAGATATCTATTCTAGCAGGGTGGGAAGGTCAAGATTTATTCTGTGGGTCCGCCTCAAAATGAATTTAAGCCCACCCAGGTGGGATTCAAATCTACAACTTTTAGTACTGAGAACACCGATGCACTATGCTACATGCCCACTTATGCTTGGCCATCGATCTCTACTTTCTTTTATAGTAATTTTTTCTCAGATAAATTTCCAACTATGACAATTTTGTACATTATAAATAACCCTAATTTAAGATTTTTTTACATTTTAAAAGGTGACAGTAATTTATAATGCCGTTAGTATTGACAGATTTAGTCAAAATTAAATAAATTTTGTTAGGAAGAAGAAGGGAAAACCAAAACTGATTCCAAGTGGCTGAAATACTTCAATAAATCCACAATAAGGTGCAGGCTCATGGTGATGAACTTGTGACATATGGTGATGTGGTGACATACTAATGAGTTTGAATTTGTTAAGCGCAATAAGACAGGTTTTATAGCTAGTAAATAAATAAAATAAATAAAGGCTTAGTGAACCCGAAGGTCGCTGATACCACCAACCGTTCCCCCAGGTCGGCCCTGATGCAATCCTCCCATCTTTGTCACAGTCTACCCCTTGGTCGTTTACCTGACGGCTCAAAACTGATTACTTTTTTCGGAATTTGATCATTATTAAACTCAATGATATTATATGCCCATTTTAAGTGTCGCATGAGTAATTTTGCAACTGAGAAATAACAAGCATTACCGGCTTTTAACCTAGCCCTTATTTCTTGTTGAATTTCATTTTTCCTCGACATAATAAACCCTAGATGAATTGCTCAATGTGTTAAAACTTTATCAGGGAAATATCTACATCAATAAAATGTTCACCGTTTCTGTTACTAACCATATATTTCATTTTGTCGGTACTTATTACTAAACCACTTTCGTTACCAGTTTTCATGAGCGTAGTAGCATTTAGTTTTATAGTTTCCTCATTTTCACCCAAAAATACCAAATCATCGGCATAACCAAGAATTGGACATATACCACCCATCTCTAATCTTTTTCCTGTAAGCATTACATTCCCAACGACTTATTCTAGTGCTAAGTTAAATAATACCGGAGAAAGAGAATCTCCCTGTTTTAAACCCAAACGTACCTATAATAAAAGTTTAAAACTCTAACGTACCTCCATAAAAGTTTTTCTATAACATTTTGCCCACATACCCAAAATTTATGGTTGAAAAAGTAGTAATTAGGAACAAATGATTTAGAAAGGTGGATAATTTAAAATTAAAGGCTGATTGAATGGTTAAGAATACCTCTTCTCTCTGTTGTTGCAAGTTTAACTCATGCTGGAGTTGTAGTTGGTGCTGTGTTTGTCGGAACTTATTAGTCATCGATGGACTATGATCTAATTGTTGTATTTCTATAACGGAGTCGGCATGTACCTGAAACAAAAAAAAAAAAATATTCAAGGAACATAATTATTAACATAGGTATTACTATCAAACTTTATGACACTACAGCATATAGGTCAGTTACATAATAAAACAAAAATTATCTGATAGATAGTAAGTGCAAATGCAAAAATCATTAAAATCATTAAAATGGCTGACAAATAAAAACAAAAAAATAATAATTAAAAAAAGGGTTTTTGGTTAGTAAAGTTCAAAGAAAAAGTGATAAAATCTCAAATTGTTTTTTTAAATCACAAAAATTGTTAGTTTTTATGATAAGCATGAGATTAGCAGTTTTATTCTCAAAACAAATTTTATCCTAAGCTTTATCTTATTAGAATCAAAGTTGAAATTTTATATGAGTTGCTGGTAAGCAACACAATGTGTTTGATAGTTTCCTCAAGGCTGTTCTTTAAACCTTCAGAATCCCTTTCCTAATTTATTTAGAAGCTGATCACAGAGCAGAAATATGACAGGAAAATGCAGTTGAAATCTCCAAAAATAGGTCAGTTCATTTATTAGGTTGAAAAAGTTATTTTTATTTACGAATCAAATAAAAATTAAAGTTAAGAATAATTTATTGAAAAAAAAACAAAAAAAAAAAAAAAAAACATTACTACCTATATAAATAAGATACAAAATATTTTGCTGAATGTAAATCAGATTTTCTATAAAGGTTCAAAGTAAAAAAAAAACAAAAACAAAATACTTATAATTGGAGAACATATTTTTCATTCCTTGTCAAAATTGATCTTAAAGAGTGCAAAAGAAATTATAAATTAAAAAATTTTTTGTAACCCCATCTAGCCTCATCGCCCTAATTGTTTAGGAAACAGTGAGAGTAATACATACCACTGCTAACAAAATAATAGGTTTTTTGTTTTAAAGTTTGGTTATTGTACAAATTCTTCTTCTTGTGCATTTATTATAAGAATTGCATTTAAAGAACCGGAAATGTAAGGTAATGCAGTGCAGCCCATCACTCAGATGCACAAATAGTAAAAAGGACTGCATCTAATCTCCATCTGAAGTGTAATCTAGAGCATAATAGTGCACCTAACAATGAAGCAACATTTAAATTTCATGAACTCTCTAGATTGATACACCAAGAAGCAGAGGTACATCATATAAATGGTCCTATAACTAATGGTCGATTTATATTTTAGGTTATTTGAGCTGCTACATTCAGTATATACCAGTACTTATATTTCAATTGGGCAATTTAGTATAAAAGTTTCAGATAACACACTGAGGGATGGTATCAATAATTTTGAGAGAATAATAATTTTACTAAGGCAAAAAGATTTTTCAAACAAACAAAATTCACAAACAGTGCAATAAAAAATTTAATAAATTCACTTGGTATAAGGGAAAAATTGTTAAAAAAGTCAAAAAAAAGGAAAAAAAAATGTGTATAGATAACGTACAATTTTGTTCGGGCGCCAAATTCTTTTCTAACTAGTTAAATTGTACAATAGTATTTGAAAACTGTGGGTATAATCTTGTGGTGGATCAGGGCTCTACTGACATGCACTACTGATACAGACTAAGGGTCTACTATACTGACGGTGGAGAGAGCTGTGTTGGCTGCAGTCTTGGCCCTCTTGTCTGCCTCTGCAGAGTATCCTGCGGCCACTGGTAGCCTTGCAGCGCACTGACTCCGTGGTATCTGGTTCCATTCAAGTCTGTACTTCCTAGGCTCCGCCGGCTGGCCTCGTTCCTGCACGCAATAGTTGTGTCTCGTCACAACCAACCTAACATAGGCCTACCAACAGCTCTCATTTCCAGCCTTTATGTCACAATCATTAAAACTTCCTATCCATAGTGAAATCCTACCCAAACGAAATAATTTTCAACAAACATATACTGTTTTATAAACATATTGGAAATTGGTAAATAGGACAGTGATTCCCTTTACTCCATTGGTGTTATTCTTTATTATAACAGTAACGATAAGTATAATAAGAAACATTTATACAATACGAGATATCTCACAGAAGTAAAACTTAACTTTTGCTAATATTTAAATATCAACCAAGGTTTAGTTATTTATACTTAAAGAACGGTTACTTAGAATTTTGGTTTTCACAATAATTTTAAAAGAAGTTTAGAGTAAGTAGAAATAAATTTGAATGCTGAAGCTATAAAATGAAACGGTACATACATGAATATCAACCTTAAACTTACAAAATAACAAACATTTTCACTAAATAATATGAGAACTGCATTTCTCCCTCACCCCCTCTCTCATTCTTTAACAGAATGTGACATATTTGTAGATTGTTTCATAAAAAATTATTCAAGACAGAAGACTATTTAATACCATCAATTAACAAATAGTTTGCAAATGAGAACTGTTATGAAAATCATTTTTACTAATAATAATTCATGCTATATAAATTAAATCCTACAAATAATGATTTTCTAAGTATTTACCAAACTATGGGAAGAGGATGCATCAACATCAGCTACTTTGTTTGAGAGTTGAGGTCCTCTGAAGCCGAATCTGTTGACGGGTTTGGTTTCTTTCGGCCTTGCTCCGCATGTATCTATAATTTCAAAACAATATTATTAATAAGAATAATAATAAACAAGATAATCTCTAAAAAGAGAATGACCAAACTGTTAGGCATTTGGTAGCTTCGTCTACCTTGGCTATTCAGTCAATAATGAAAATAAGATCTGCAGTGAAATTGATATGAGAATTATGGCAGGACACCAAGCCTACTTTGTGAATTATAAGTTATTGAAGTCTAAACTGTTGCCTAGAAAAACGAAACTAAAACTATACAAGTCATTAATAAGACCTGTAGTTACATATGGAGTTGAAACTTGGTGTTTAGCCCAAAATGACGTCCAGAAACTAAAAGTTTTTGAAAGAAAGGTAATAAGATGAATATGCGGCGCAACACAAGTAGGCGGAATATGGAAAATAAAAACGAATGAAGAAATGGACCACAACTTAAAAAGGGAAAATATTGTAAACTTCATAATAGTAAAGAGATTAAGGTGGGCTGGCCATGTCAGAAGAATGACAGCAGATAGATTGTAATGACTGGAAAGAGAAAAAGGGGGAGACCATGTAGCAGATGGAAGGATGAAGTGGCAAAAGATGTCGCAAAATTAAGAATAAGATATTGGAGAATGGAAGCGCAGGACAGAGATGGATGGAGAAGAAAAATCCAGAAGGCCAAGGGTCACCCATACCTGTAGCACCAAGGAGTAAGTAAGTCAGTATATAATGATTGATGATAAAAACAAAACAGCAAACAAAGTTAGTTTTTTCTATAAATTTTCAAATTAGATACCTAATTGAGGTGTAGAATTCCAAAACCAGCTTCCAGATATTTATTTATTTTTTTTTTATAATTTTTCTACTGGACTATCTTTAGATGAAATGTTTTATCAATGAAGTAGTTAAATCACATTAAAATGGCCATACAAAAAAATAATTCCTTCCCTAATTCAATCTGACCTTTATTGACCAGCTATGAAAAATTAAAAACTTAGCTGGTTTTGGAATTCTACGCTTCAGTTTTATGTACTGTAATGAATTTGTAAAATTAAGTATTTGAATGAACCAAAGTTAGATAAGTGCTGCTAATAAGTACACTGTTATTTTTCAACTATAATTATTTTTAATCGTAGTTAAATAATATTTAGATTGATAATTAAAGCTATTCCTGCAGGGGTTAACTTAGTTTAATGTGATTATAAGGGACTAATACTCCTCGAGTTCCAAAGTTCACAAATAAACAGCACTAATGTCCAGTAAACATCACTAATGTATTGTAAACAGCACTAATGCGATCAGGAAAGTACACAACTCATCTATCAATACACCCCTAGGATCACATCCCCTATAAAGCCACCCCAGATGGAAAGTGTTGGGCAGCCCCTACATCCAACAGGGTGGGGGAAACAGGGAGCTGATAACCTAGTATCTTTAAATCCTATTACCAAAAATAGTTTGAATGAAAGAGAAATGACACAGAAATAGGCACCTGATCCAGGCTTTATAGAAGGTATTCTTACAAGGTGAAAAGAAGACATCAATCCTCCCAGTTCTTCTATTTTCTACATAAACATGGACTCTAACAAACAATGATAAGGCTCATTTACTTATCTTAAAAAGAAAAGTATTTAGAAGAATATTAGCTCCAAAAAAGATGCCACAATCTGGAAAATATAGTAAATACATACATACATACATACATACATACATACATACATACATACATACATACATATATATATATATAAACCTGTACCACTTACAACCCATGAAGGGTCTCCAGTTCAGTACTTGGGTAGGCTGTACTGTTTCTGAGCCAACGGTTGTGAAAGGAGGTGATTTGGCGCTTGAATTCACGCTCAACCGCCAGGTTTTTTCCCCATTTAAGGGTACCCACTTTTCAAGAGGCTGGGTGTGCCCAAGGAGGGTCTCCCGACCTCGAATCCGATCCACGGCCGAAATAACAGAAAATAAATTTTCTGCCTTCAGTCGGATTCGAACTCGGGCCCGGGAACTTGGTAGTCAAGTGCCTTACCCACTGAGCTACCGCGCCTCCCAATAAACTATAATATAATTAATAAATTTTAATTAATTAATTATATACTTTGGGATTTGGGCCGGACGGGTGCTATGAGTAGGGGTTGTATTGTCTCCTGGACGGTCACCGCAGGTTGCTCAGTCTTCTTAACGCTCACCGGTTCTGGTTTTGCATTCTTCTTTACACCGAACGGACCAGCCTAAAACATCAAATTATTATACAAATTTACAATAAAATTAAAAATTAAAGAGATATGATATAATTAGTGCATTTTTAAAATAAATAAAAAATTCAAATCTCTGGAAACTAATTAGATTTCTGTTAAGTAGTTCTGAAAGTAAAAACTACATTTCATAAAATTTCCTAAAGATTTCTACATAATAAGAAAGAAACAATCCATCTCGTTATTACTATAGGTACTTATTACATTTTTTAAAAACATATCCTTAAGTTTTTCTAAGTAATTAGCCTGAAACTCTTTATATTTTGTTGACGAGGGAGCTCAACGACCTATTAAAACTTAGGTTTTTCAAAAGATGCTATCGAATAACTAGGATCAAGATTAAGAAACCCAAATCTGTGACCTCAATTTCGGTTTAACAGGCATTGCGAGAGAGAATTTATTCAGTCTTTCTCCAAAAACGTAAATCTGTTTTATTGCTATGATTTTTATGTGCCCATCAACTGCTTTGAAATATAATATTATTCACATAAAAATAAAGATATATTTAGTTCATTGTAAAAAATAAGTGTTGGGGTTTGATTGGTTTGATTTCACCGAAAACCTATACATGATTGCACGTTACAGAAGTAATTTTTGGAATCTGCGATTTTTAGAACACATACATTACAATCTATAAAATCCAGACACCCCCAGTAGTAATCCAGTCCTCTTGTGAGAACCCGCCACTGCCTCCTAAATGCTTCTTTCAATAGCTCATTCAAGAATGGCGGCGGTGAGCAAAAATGTCTGAATCCTAATTTTTAATGAAAATTTAAATGAAGTGTTTTACTATAAAATTTCTGGACAAGAAGATTTTATGACTAGCAATGGATGGCTAGATAAATTTAAAAATCGTATTGGGATGAGGTTTCTGGCTGTTATAGGAAAACAAATGCCATTAGACCATTCAGCTGTGAAAAATTTCAAAGATAACATTTCTTATAAAATTCAAGAGTTAGGTCCAAAACAAGTCCACAATAACGGAGAGAACAACTACTGCCTCTAGTCTACTACCAAAAAAAACTTTCCTACATAGGAATGAAAAATTCGGCTCCCGGCAGAAAATTATAAAAAAGATACTCCGACTTTTATGTCGTGTGTCATATTGCCAGATAAATAAACTAGATCTGCATAAATAAATTATTTTTTTCAAAACAATTTTCATACAATTGTTAAAAATGCAATAATTTGTCATTTTTATGGTTATTTCTTTTCTTCTTTAGGATCAGCAATCCCCCATTTTTGTTAATCCAACACTTCTCGTAATTCTACAAAAATATTCAATGCAACTAAAAAATATCTTTTTGAATACCTATAATAATATTAGAGAACAATTATTTCGTATATATATTAAAATTGCAGGTGTAGAGATACGACACTATTTTTCAACCATTACGGATTAAACAAAATCATATGTCAAAGTTTTGTTATTTCAGTTTAATTTTCAAAATCTTTTTTATTTTTTACTGAACCCCCTATCCATAAATTTTATTCCTCTCTTGTTTTTCTAGGTTGTTTTAATATTAATTTTTTACTCCCCTGACACTCGTAAAATATTCAGCAGTTGGCAATATTCCAATTTTTAATATTATTGGATTAAGCCATCTGAATTATTTAAATATATATTAATCAATAAATATAAATTATACTCATTTGAATAAAATTAAAAGAAAATATCCAAAATTATCATAAAATTACTTAGAACATCGCGTGAGACATTAATGGAGTTGCCAGTTAGTCATGAGTCGATATTAAGCTCTGAATCACAATTCATCACAGCGGTCCAAAGTGAAATTAGTCCACAATAGAAATTGGTAAAACCATTAAATTATTCAGAATGTTACTGTGATTTGATAAAAAATAAAATAAAAATAATAACAATGTATACTATTATATAATAAGGACAAGCCATTTTTCGTTTGTGATCACTAACCGCAAAACTACTCAACCAAATTTTAACCAAATCATCTTCATAGATCAAGGAAGGTTTAGCAAAAATAATATTTAACGATTTTCAATTACAATGCCATAAAAAAGCTGATAAATATGTGGTGCGCAGTGAAGTTTGATAATCGAACGATAGGTGGCAAGCACCATTCGAGAGAGGTACGGTGCTATATAGAGCTAAAAATTTACTTATTTTCAATTCAATTTTCTTAAAAAAGCTATAAATATATGGAGCGATTTCTGGATCCCAGTGGAGTTCAAAAATCTACCGATATGTAGCCATTCTACAACAGAGTTTGCAATGGTAAAACAAGATTTTTATCGGCAAACAAATGAAATTCAATTAATAGTTAAAATAATCTAAGTTCTTTATTATTTATGAGAGCGGGCGAAGCCGCGACGGGGTATGCTAGTAAATATAAATAAAATTCATTTTTAATTTATGTAATAATAAACCGATTATCATGGGAAGATTCAAAAAGTTTTCAAATACCTTTCATGAAGTCAATAAAAAATAAAAAAGCACACCTCACGTCAATAGTTCAAAATTAAAAAAAATTAAGGAGGTTAGATTTAAACAGCTGATCAGTAATATCTGTAGCAATTATAAATAGTAGGTTAGGTGCGAAAATAATATTTTAGAAGAAACAAAATTTTGTCCGCAATTATTCACAAATTAGTATTCATCTCTATAGTATCCTCATAAACTCTGCTCATAAATCCTCCATTAGACATAATTTGTCATGCAAGCATTCTAAACTAGAAGGTCTCTTGGCCATCTTCTTTTCAGACGCCTTGGTGGGTTATCAGGTATCGAATGTGAAGCAAGTTGGGAGACTAATGGATTCGTGTGGGATTGCAGTTTACTGTGAAAGGATTGGAATCTGGTTTGGGCTAAATCAGCAACATATGGAACATTGAGATCTTTATGGATAAGTTTATTTGTGACAAAGTAAGGAACATTAAGGATTTACACTTAAATGTTAAAATATTTTTCATTAATAATAATTATTTAAATAACCTTCAAGGAGTAAATAGTTTCTTCTACCTTGCGGTTACAGAAGCCATTGCCAATGGATCTAGAAAGCTACCATCCCTTCCATCTTGTGTTAGCAACCAATTAGATGATCGTAATAGTCCCAATGTCCCAATAGTTAACCAATAATAAGGAGACATCAACAAATCAATACCCCACACTGTCCAATTGTGTAATGCCTCACAATGTTCAATGTTCATATTAGTGAAGAAACGAAGATATTAACATAGAAATTACTTTTACTTTTACTTACATATAAGTGTTCATATTGAATCGATATCATTTTAGAAGTCAACAAACTTTTCACTTTGACACCAAGCAGTTGTTATGACTCAAATTCAAATGCAGCTACCATAATAACGACTTGCTGATCAGATACCTCGGAGATTTTTAAATGTAATACCTTAAACTATAATAAAGAATTCAATACTAATAAAAAACAATAAAATATGGGACCTGTTCAGGTGCTGTTGGTTTCCTGAAACCAAACGAGTTGCATTGTTCTTGGCTTGTTTTCTTCGATGGCGGCGGTTCAGGTGTTGCTTTTCGAAATCCAAATGAAGTGGCCTGCCCTCGTGTAATTTTTTTCCCTCCCCCCGCCTTCTCCATCTGCAACAGAACCAAAATGGAAAATGAGAATAAGAAATTAACGGAATAAAATAATAGATGTATTAGGTAATAAATAATGTACTAAAACTTGGATTATACAATAAATACAGCTGTTAAAAAATAAGTTGCTGTAGAGCACAAATATAATATTTATATTCTGAGTAAATCAGTTTATATTCCTACGCTAGGAGGAGCATTGGTAACGATCAGATTTTCTAGTGTAAAATAGGACTCCATTAAGTCAAACTGGAATCCTCCTTCATATTCCTATGATTTCTCCTATAAGACTGAAATGAAAAGAATATGCACGTCATTTTCGAATACTACAACAAATAATAAACCCACACTCTCAGCCTGTAATTTCCAACCATTTGCTTCACTTTTTTTTTTTTTTTTAATTATTCAGCCCCTAATTGTTTTTTTTTTTTTTTTTTTTTTTTTTTTTTTTTTTTTTTTTTTTTTTTTTTTTTTTTTTTTTTTTTTTTTTTTTTTTTTGTGTTTTATTGAATAAATATTAAAAGCTGCCTCTTAAAGGGCAATTAATAATAAGGATGACAAAGAATCCATTAATAAACTATGTACAATTAAATTAAATTAAATTAAAATTAAAATTAAAATCCTCTAACTATACAATATATTAATATTAAAAAAAAAAAAAAAAAAAATAATGAAATTCAAATATACACAATAGTAATAATAAAGGAGCAGGAAAAAAATTAAATAAATTAAAAAGCACAATCACACTACATACCATACAATGTACACAAACATACCAGGAATACCCCAGACCAAGCTTGTCCCCCAACTTATGGGAGGGCAAGCCTGGCCCCCAGTAATCCCAGGGCTCTTCTCTCAGCCGCATCACCAGTGTGAAAATCTAGTGGAAGCTGAGATGAAGCGCCACAGTCGCTCAGGGCTTGAGTAGTAAAGAAGCTGGGCATTGTCAGAACTCAAGTAATATATATTTATTACAATAGGTTTTGGGGCCATTGCCGTTTTAATCTGCGAGGAGGGTTATAAGGATGTCTGGAGCTGGATAATGAATGTGTCAGAGGGCTGGGATGATTGGAAAGGTTTTTGGAGAATATAAGGGGTGTCAGGTCAAGGACAAAATGAATATTGAGTTTAATATGTAGGGTTTTGTTGGAGTCATAATATGGAGTATTTACAATAGTACGAAGGATTTCAGAATAGAAGGATAGTTTGATATTCGATTGTTTTGCTATCCCCCACAGTTCAAGTTCATGAGTCCAAATAGGTTTAACGATGGTTTTGTATATGAGCAGTTTGTTTTCAATAGAAAGATGAGATGTCTAATTTAGTAGTCTGTACAATTGGCTGAAACGTCTATTAAGTTCTTACCTTCTAAGTCTAGGTAGTGTGTGGGTTCCAAGTAAGTCTTTTGTTTAAGTGAAAAAAAAAAAAATTAAATTAAAATTCTCTTGATATTTTCATTATATGAAGGGTGTTAGGCTAGAAGAGGGAATGTAAAAATTAAAAAATAAAAAATAAAAAATCGAAATTGAGATTACATCGCTAATTGTTAGGTAGTTTAACCCATGTACAATGACTTAAAGAGGTCTCATGGAGGCTAGAAAGAGGATTTTCACATGTTTGGGAGTTTGAAAAATAACCGCCTGTTTGACCAAAAGAAGGAGTGTCTCTCGCACAACGGATTTTGTTAGAAGGGGGAATGTCCCTGAATTCAGAACTTAGAGTGTATGTGATATTCTGTTTTATGTATTGTGATTTCTAAATATTATTCAAACAAATTTATGAACAATTACTTTTGATATAAAATTTATTTTGATAATTTTGCAATGGTTAGGCAATAAACTTTTCTTTTTTTTTTTAAGGAGAATAACTAGTTCATTTACTCACTTTTTTCAATAATCAAAAATCCAGACATCCTAACACCCTTCATACAATGTTTATTTCACATTAATTATTTTATTAAGAAATATCGATAATTTAGAGACCACGCAAACTGTAGAACGTTCATTTTTGAAAGGTAGATAGCGTATCCACTCTAAAATGAAAAGCGGAACGTTGTACTAAGAACATAGATAAAGAAAAAAAAACAATGTTTTTTTTTCATTTATCATTATGATAGAGTATATACGTAACCAAATAGATAAGAAAGGTTGGTGATTCATTGATGAAATTAATTCAGTAGTAGCTATTGTGTCAAGCCGCTAGTGAATGAATCACTTCCAGCAATACTATATATGAGGAGTGTGTACACTGTTTGACTTTGTACACTGTCATTACTGCAGATGGCCCCTTTTGTATTTAAATCCGACCATTTGTTAGTCTCCTTTTGGAAATTATTTTCAAAGCAAATCATTCAACTTTCTAAACCTTGCTGCGAGTCAGCTTGTATAAAACAAACTAGAGGCAAACTGAAGGGAGTAAAGAAAAACAAAAAAAAAAGTCACTTTGACAGGCCTGACGATTTCACAACCGAACGGTCAGGGTGCTAAGCTTCTCTGTGTGTCGTTAACGCTAATTTGGCTCCCAAACGAAATTTACAGCTGAGGGGGCACAGCTCCCTTCATTTAACGCTAGAGGTTGAGTAGATCGCCAGTGCCACTTAGATCTGTCTGGAAATGAAACAGCTGATACGGTTGTAGGCTCAGAGGAAAAATAAAAATAGAATGGCGGAGGATATATGCTGGAAAAGACTGAAAAGTCTTTGAATCGCCAAACGTCACTCACATTTTACATATGTCGTAAAAGTGAGAAGTGAAAAAAAAACGATACTTTTCCTTCCATTTTATTTGTAATTACTGACTAATGATAATTACTTGTGGACCCGATAAAATTCAGGGAAAAAATAGCTATATCAATAAGAAATAAATGCGTCGATAAAAATAAGAAGTCGTCGAGGAAAGGACAATAACGTATGAAATTTAAAAGGTTACATCACTCTGATTGTGAGTATAAATCAAAATTAATTTTCAAATTTCCGACTTAAAAACAAGGGAGATTTATAGTATAAAAATAAATAAAACTAATTTAAAAAAAAATTAAACCGACTTCAAATTGGTAGATAGGTATACACAATTAGAAACAGCCAGTGAACTGAAAAGGAAAAAAACAACAATATTTTTTAGGAATTACAAAAAGGAAAACAAAATTCAAAAGCGGATTTGTCTAAGATATACCTAATTCGGTACACACGCCGAAAATTTTTTTGAGGTCGGTGCCAGGAACAGGTGGTTAAGTCTGCCAATTGTGGTTACTGGCATAAAAATACCTGGCATAAAAATGACTTTTATTTTAAATTTTTTGAAGTCGGTTAAAAAAAATACCTATACTTTCTTTATGTAACCATAACTCTGAAACTACTGGACCGATTTTAATGGAACTTAAACTGTTCCCTAAGTTGAAGTGTGTACCTAACTTAAATCAAAAAGGATCATCATCTCGATATGACTTTTAGTTTTGGAGAAATTCGTGGACAAACATACACTTACGAAATTAAGAACACGTTCTCGGAAGCCTAAATGGAACATCATACTCAAATATTACCAACAATATTACATACATACATGTCAAACTGATAACTTCCTTTTTTTTTATGCCTGTTAAGAAAAAGTATCTTTCTATTACCAACAACAATCTGTTCTTAGGAGAATTATAGTTGATTAGTACGTATATGCTATTATTGCACACTGAAAAATTCGGTGAAAAAAGTTTTGTGGATAGTTTTTTTCCAGAAACGATGAGCGTTGAAGTAATATGAGACATTGTGACTTCCCTAAATAAGGTGAAGATCAAGCTGTTTTTTAGATCACAAGTTTGTAAAATTTCAAGGTTACAAGTACTCTGCTCTTATAGGAAATTTAATGCTAAATCCGAAAATGTGGTCAAAATTTGAGAAATATTTAAAAAAAATGGCGATAATTTAGCTTTTATGGTAACAAAAGTGGTTTACTCAAAAAAAATTTTGATTTATCGTATATATGCAACGGATTGGAATAGAAATGTAAGGTATGCGACATTTTTCATTTAGTTTCACCCATTTTTTTTTTTCACACTAAGAGGTACTCACCCTGTATAATAATCTTTCCAGAAAAACCAACACTAGACATTACGAAATTGTAATATAACCAGTAATACTCTAGTACTGGACGGAGACTATCGGATTCGACAACATGGATCGGTTGCTAGGGATGGATAGAAAACATACTAAGAATAATATTCGGGGAGAAGAGGACAGGGGAGAAATACCTATTGAGAAATAACAGTGAGGTTTATGGACATATATAAAATGTTGAAACGTCGATAAGAAAAAGGAAAATTCGGACATATGAAGAGAATAAATAATAAAAGGTTGAAGAGACTAATATTATAGAATACTAAGACAGAGAAGTATAAAGGTTCTTGTAGTGGACAAGAGGCAGGAAGGTAAGAAATGGCTCTCATGAATTTGGTTTATATTTCATGAATAAAACTTAGAGCGATTATTTGATGTACATTAGTGGCAGACCATAACATTATTTAATGAAGCGTTAACATTATTTAATGAACATATTCCTCCCGAGCGAGAAGCTAATCGTTAAGTTTGAACTATAATAATGAAGATATGGAGACAATAACTAACACTAAGAGATGACCTCAAACACTCGAGATAAAGCCGATTTATCTTTCATAACCCCCTGACCTGGCCTCCAGCTAGTGTTCTCTGCGGATATAGCATTATCTAGTCCTCAGCTTATATTATAAATTATAGCTGTATAGCTATTATTGTAAAGTATATATATTTAACATAAAGAGAAAAGTTTGTTTAAATATCAGCAATACAAGTTAGTTAAATTTTTTGAAATAAGCTATATCTTCAAACATATCGTGTTTTAATGAATATACCTTGGTTGAAAGCCAATTAAAGGTCAGAGCACACTATTGACAGATCGGATCTTAGCGCATCGGAAAGGATTTTCTAAAAATAGGAAAACTGCGCTCATAGTGCGAATTTTCCCTATCTAGCCCACGAAATCTATCGAGTCGGAAAATAAGCTAATTGCCAAGAACTTATACATACACGCCAAAAAGGTTACAGACTATCGTCAATTTGTTGGTGTGTATGTGATGGAATGCGTCATAATAATGACCAATTCAGTTTTCTAGGAACAGGTCTCGATATAAAAATTAAAAAAAAAAAAATAGAATCATAGAATATATCTAAAAATATAAACATAATAATTGTATTCAGAACTGTATACATTGCTTAAAACAAGTGAATGTTAGATTACATAAAAAAACAAAACAAACACAATCAGACATGGAAGGAGTCCAGCACCCAGTAATACAATCTCTATATAATAAAATAATTTTAAAATTAGCAAGTGGTTATTTCTTATGACGTCTCATCTTATGCTCACACATACAGGCATACGCAAAGCAATTTGCATTTGGGCATAATTACTTCGATAATCGAAAAAAAAGGCTTTAAGATTTTCTTAAATTATAATATCGTATTAACAACATAAGTGGTACTTATTATGATAGTTGATTTTGGATTCATCTAGGTCCTAAGAATAGCCAGATTATGATGGACGCCACATTGGAACGTTCTCATTCTAATTCGTTGAAATTTAGAGATAGGATAAGGAATCTTTATAATAATAGATTTAAAACAGTGTTTTTAAGAAAAGGTTTTTATCAATAAATATAATTAATAAATATTTTAAAAGGAATCCGATTGTTTTATCATTTACCCGGCCAGTGTGAGAAGTAACCTTAATTAGCATTCATTTAAGCAGCCTTGAATGAGGAATCCATGTAAATTATTTGTAGAGTTAATTTCTTAAGCGACGTGCCAACTACAGGAAGGTATACCCTCAAGTAATCGTAGGATCCGTATGTTAATAATAAATAGTTAAATAATAATAAATGTGAAATTTTGATCTCACTTAAAGTACACATGCTAAAAACTCTGTACAGTTGTGAAATCCAATTTTGTTTCGGCATATTTTTCGCTCCGCAAATATTTGTCTGATCCAAAATTTCTTTTTTTCATCTCAAAACTGGTTAAATTTACTATTAAATCCTACATATGTAATTCGTATTAAATCTCGTGAAACACCCAGGCCAACCCACTGAACTTGTCATAATTGTCATATTTTGCTAAAACATACACATTTAGCGTGCTAGCGTGAGTGTTTTACGGGATTTAATATAAAATTCGCCAAACTCTCATTTCACTAGACAAGTAATCGTTTGATACAGAGCCGAAATAGCGCTGCTTTGGCGAAACAATTACCTTTAAGATAAGAAATGACATATTGTAAAATCATCCATAGTAACTCTATAATATAATATATATTAATAATATCATTACATAAAATCTATTAACAAATATTAATAATTATTAATCACCTAATTACCATTATGTAAAATAGAGTCGGATAATACAATAGATAGAAGGTAAATAGATCACACACCAATAGATCGGGGCTATTGTATCATCAGGGACTGTATCTAATATTGATAAAGTATTGAACAAGGTTTAAAATCGATAATTATTTTTTCCAAAAAATCATATAATTATTATTTTTGATCTTTAATTTAAAATCATGCTTGATTAATATATACAAATTTTAACCGATCTTTGATGTTTATTAATTGGATTAAAAATAATGATGAAATGATATTGTGATAAAAAAAAAATATTGATCAGAGAATAAAAATCACCTTTTACGAGCAAATTAATTTAGTGATATGTACGTATATATTATTAATATACACATTGTTAATATATATACTTTGTATGAAATCCAAATTTAATTATGCATTTTGGAAAAAAGAAAAATGTTTTGTTGCTAATCGTTAGTAAATGACTCAAAATATATTTACAGAGGTAATTAAAAAAAAAATTCTGATTTAAGATAATCGTAAAAATTAATTGAGAATCGTAAACATTTAATTAAAAAATAATAATCAGGGTATGCGATTTTCACATATCGCACATGTATTTCTAAAGTGACACAATTCAAAAACCAGTAAATAAAGAATGAAAAATTCCTACAGTATGAAATATCGAAAGTGTACCAGAATTATTTTAAGTCCCAACGGTAATTCAGATGTATCAGGTGGGATTAGAAGTCAATTTGGTATATTCTTCACATTTCATAGAAGAGTATTGAATCTAAACATAATGATAAATAAATAATACAGATTTTTGAGTTGTGTCACATTAGAAATACATGTGCGATATGATCAAAAATAAAAATCACTCTCAATAAAAATCATCAATGATTTAAAAAAAAAAAAAACAAATCGGAGGAATAAAGCTGTGGTAACAACATGGCAGTACATAAAGTTATCGTACTTGTTCAATATCAATGGAATCTATGCATTCCTGTAGGCATTCATATCAAAAACAAGTCGGACCAATTCGATTCGGTTGATTCTGCATAAATATTTAAAATGTAAAATACTACATGTGTAATACGAATACTAGTACACAAGTATACATTTCAAAATAATTCCTGTCTAGACGGTAAAGAATGCTCCTGTAATACCTCGACATCAGGGTCTGTGGGGTTTGGCTCAGAAATGTTATTTTTAGGGTTAAGTGGAATACCATTGTTACATTTTATGTCCAACACTTGCAATAGCAGTCCCCAATAGGAGTACCCTATAGGTATTTCTTACTATGGAATGTTACTTAACAATCATATTAGATATCATAAACTATTGTACGTATATTGTTAGACAGTGAACCAGACAGTTATTGACACCTCAGATAGTTGTGACAGTCTAACTTACAAATTAAAAAATAAAAGTTTCATTACAAGAAAAATTTAAGGAAACTGCTTTTAAACCAAACAACTCAGCTCTGTTAAAATACTTTCAATTCTGCCTGTATCTTAAAAGATATCCTTATGGAGTCAATAAATGATTTCGCATTGGTTTAGTTTGCATTAATTTATTTTGCATATTAAGTTATTGCCACTATCTTGTAAAATACAAACCAGTAATAATGTTTGGGGTAAACTTTCTTAAAGTATAGTAATTAAGGGAAAATAACTGTAAATTTTAACTTTATTGGACTATTTTTTCTATAATTATGGTATAATTATAGTATTATATGGTAGGGTAAACCAGGCAGTCTACTGACACCCTTAAGGAAATATCCATACTAAAATTATAGAAGGAATCGTCCAATAAAGTTGAAATTTGCAGTAATTGTCCCTTACTACTAAGCTAAGCAAGGAAGTTCACACCAAACATTATTTCTGGAATGTATTTTACAACATACATAGTGGCAATAAATAATGTAAAATCAGTTATTGACACCCTATGGATATCATTTAAAATATGGACAGAATTGAAAGTACTTTTACACAGTTGTAGGATTAAATAGAAGTATTATGATTTTTGTTGGCTAATTTTTTTTTTTCTAATTTTTAACTGTCTGGTTTATCCTATTTGTTATTTTATTTTAATTTATTTTATTATTTTAATTGGTTACGAAGACATTTTCGTTTCCGATGCTTTAGAAGAATGTCAAGGTTTGTGGAGTAAAATCGATAGTAGCGAATGTAGGCTAAAAAATTTAGAGTTAAAATCAGGTCGATATAAAAATAATTTATGAAGCAGAAATTTTCAGCAAAAAATTTTTTTGAAACAATTTTAAGCATAGACAAATGTTTGATTCCTCTTATAATGGCAGAAGATGGGCGCCAAATACATTTTAGAACATTATTTGTTTAGCATATAAAGCTACCTTAGTCGAAGTTTTAATATAATAATGTAATAGTGAAATAATCATGGCAACTTATAACATTCATAATTATCTGAAAAAAATCAACTTTGGTACCACGACCATTTTAGTAAAAATCAAATAATTTTTCAGCGGACTACCTTTTTATTTATTTTATTTTATTTTTTTTTTAAGGGTACACCTACTTGGGAATATAACAGAGGGAAAAACTTGGATGGTTTTTACTCTAATTTTCCTTAATTCGCTTCTTACTTTAATGGATATCGGTTAGTAAATATGGGAGCAAAATGTATTCCTGATGGATAGGTTTTTTCTCCGGGAGTGTTTGATAATGGTTTTAAGGGTCTTTTTTACATTAAGGCTGCCAAGTTCTCAGCTGTGACTTGTAACTCACAGATTTGAATGCCGATTTTTGTGTGGGTAGTAGGGACCTATAATAGTGCAAAACTAGATTTATAGCCGCCAATGAGCATTAGGAGCCGAGAAAAACAAATATATGAAAATCACGTTTTATTTTTTTTTTCAGCTCTCAGTCAAGATAGAGAAATAATTCTTTCACGTAAAATTGTAGTTTTTTATGCTATCTCTTTACCACAACCAAAACCTGAGACATAATCTCTTTAATAATAATATCAGGTTTTGGTTTAAACATGAAATACTGCCTCAATTTCCGGACAACGGGTTTTGGTTGTGATAAAGAGATAGCATACAAAACTACAATTTTACTTGAAAAAACGATTTCTCTATGTTGACTGAGAGCTAAAAACTGGCTTGTAATTGGCAGCCTTAATGCTAAAAAGACCCGGCTTTTATTAAGTAATTATTTTCTTAGTGAGGTTATTTAATTCTAAAATTTCTATACATATAATTCCACTATAAGAGGCAAATAATTCATTAATCCTAACTGCATTGATCCTTACATACCATAATGCGCACCTCAAGTGAAACCCATTACACTTAGTTAGTAAATAAGGAATAAGGTCGTCACATTCCTTACTAAGTAAGACTAAGTAAGAAGTGTGGCGTAGATTTCTCAAGAGCTAAGTAAAAGTGACATTTCTCTCCTCAGGCGGAGACTTTGGGGAGAAACTCGGTCCTAATATAGCGAGCGAGAAGTCAACTCGCCCATCTGTGAGAGTTGCCTTGACCCAATCTGTTCTGTCAGTCCTCTGCCACTGCCGTAACGATCCAACAGGTCGATAGTCCTCTAACGTCAAGGTGTATTCTCTATATGACAAGAGCTTGATAGCATATACCATCGAGTACAGACAGAAAACACAAAAAAAAACTATGAGTTAGAGAACTAGTTAGGGTTGGGCGATAGTTGATAGTTAGCGCTATCGATAGGCCGATACTATCGGCTGCTATCGATAGTTTTTAGATAGTAGCTTCCTTTTTTTTTTCCAAAGCTATTCAATAAAGAATTTCAACTAATTAAATTAAATTAAATTATCTACTTACTATTTAAAATCTGCAGGATTATAAATTATAAGATTATATCAAAAAGATGAGAGAAAAAAAAACTAATTTATTTGAATTTTAAAAAAGTATTTACAATTTACATGGTTGCAATAATACTGAGCAAATCAAATCTTCAGAAAAGAAAAATAACAAACTAGTTAATTTCAAGAGTCAAATGCGCTCCTTGAGCCACATATTTCCTGAAAGAAAAACTAGCATTCCTTTGGCTTCATCTTTGAGAGAACCCTTGAGCTCTAGGAATTACGAATTCAATTTTTAAAAAAACTCGACACTGGACAGAGACAGATCAGCATGATTCCGAGAGTTTTAAAACTTGAGGGTAAAAAAGATCTATTGATGGTCGACACTATCGATAGTGACCATCGAAAAGCATGACCTATCGATATATCGATAGTAACTATCGACTATCGCCCAACCCTAGAACTAGTACAGAATCGCTAAATAAGCAGGTTTATATTAGCCTACGGATAGTGATGGAAAGACTAACAAAAAAAAAAAAGAATTGATAGAAAAAAAAATTATTCCATTAACTGTTATTTTAAAAGATAAAATTATAATTTTAATTAATTAATTTCACAAACAATATGTAAAACAAGATAGTAGAATACCTAGGAGTTAACTCGAGAGGAGAATGACATGGGACCCACATATTAAGAAGAAACGGAGTAAGTAATGTAGGTACTCGCTGTTTAAAAAAAATATTAATTCAAACAAGACAAAAATTAAAACCTCTATGGACTTATGCAACAAAAATTTACGACACTTCTAAATACACTACATTTATTAAACAAGCTATAAATATCTGGAGCGACATGTGGATCCCAGTTCAGTTTAAAAATCGCCCAATATGCGGCTAGCGCCATTCTGCAACAGAGTTTGCTATGTTTAAAACAATTGAAACCAACTGTATCAAATTTAACTATAACACCTTCATAGTTCAAGGAAATTTTACATTAATAATGCTCACTATAATAATAATTAAAATGCTTAGTCTTGAGTGCCTGAAACGAGGTTTGTGAACCAGTCATATACTTTTACGGTTAGAAATTAAAATCCAACCAGATGGACCGATCTCAAGTTCCTGAAACCGTTAATGTTCGACTACAAAGGACCTTGAAATAGGAGAAATATGATCTCGTTTCCATCTGAATCAGTCGATGTATTTCTATCGATAAATACCTGCAACATAAATTTTTCTTACATTCAATTCTTTAGCTGACATCCATAAAGAAACCTAAAAAATAGAAATTTACACGGTATCGCGTTCAATGTTCTATCTTGAAAGAATATATTGTTGGGTTTAACGTGAAGAACATGATGAACAGCGGAGATGTGTTTTCAAAGGACACCGCCTTAAGGAGAATATAAAAATATGTAAAAAAAAAAAAAATAATAATAAACTAAAGTGAAAATAATTTATAAATCTATTCAAACGCAAAATTGCCTTTCACTTATCAGAAAAAAAAAAATCTGTCAGAAGAACAAAAACAGAGCACAGAAGAATAAAAATTATTCTAAAGATTATAATATTGCTAAATATTACATCAGTATGCTATTGCTGAGTTGTTCGGAAACGCAAGTTTATGTTTTCAATATAAAACTATAAAATAAATTATTACAAGGCATTTGTATTAAACAAAATACGTTTCATTCCTTTCAATACAATTCTGCCAATGTATTGGCTCTTCTGAAAATTTTTGTTATTAAATTATTTCTTATTTATATCGACTTTTGATCAATAGTTTTTTTTACTATTTAAAAGTGGTCCAGTTTTTTAAAAATGTTAGTAAGCTAGTGGTCTGAAGAGAAGAGTGCTTGATTCATAAGAGACAAAACTTATTGATTTCATTACAACAAAACCTTTCATAACGATCATATATATATATATATATATATATCGGTTAGATATATATATATATATATATATATATATATATATATTATTTTTTTTTTTTTTTTTTGTGACCGTTCTATGCAAGAACTCTTTCAAATGCCTTGTAGTAAGCGGCGTTCGATTAGCTGTGAACTTTCATCAGGGAGAAGAAAAAACAGAAAGAACCATGAAGATCATTCCAATTTTACGATGCAAATAAGAGAATTAATAACCAGCTCTGTGTAGAAACTTTATTGACTTTTTTAGTTAGGAAATCTATTTCAATATTTTATAAAGTTTTAGGCTAACTAGCCATTCCTCCCCAGGAGGGAACTCATCCAAGAGGAAAGATTGGATGAGTTTTCCGTAACCCAGTTATCTCCCAAACGAGATGAGGCAGACCATTATCGACCTCTGCAAGCTGTTGATGACTTCTTGTCCCGGGGGGGGGGGGGGGGGGCCTCAAGCTCCCAAGGGGGTACCCTTCATACCCTTCACTGTACCAATATTATCAAACAAAAACTTCTAAAATATTTATAACAATAATATGTTTATAATAATCGATTAAAAATACATAATATCTATATACCCTGACGAATAAAAAATCCCATCAAACTGATTTTTTCATTGTCTCGGCTAAAAGTTCAATTTTGATATATATATATATATATATATATATATATATATATATATATATATATATTTGTTTAGTCGACTTCTAAAAATATTTATACTACTTTTTGTAGTCTGGTATTTGGTCTTTTCCTTTTACAAAATAGATTCAAACAATTTTTACGTTTTACATTAATACACCAATTATTGCTATATTAATCGTCTTTTTTTGTGGCGTTTCGATCCATAATGACATGGGATCCTCTTCAGAATAAGCTGGTACACCGAAGCTCCTGGAGAGTAAAAATATTGCAAACAAATACTTTAACTGCGTGTAACCTGTTATTTTTAAGTATTTATTTGTCAACAATAATAAAATATTAAACAGTCATAAAAAAAATAAAAGATTGATAACAAACAGGACATATCTTACCGATAACGTAGGTTTTTTATAACCTACTTGATGGTTACTAAGAAAAGAAAAAGCTTAAAGTTTTATTTAAAGAAAAAAAAATACAAGATAGATCATCAGCATTAAAGGACTTTAACAAAATTTAATTAACAAAATAACAACAAAATTTAATTATTTTTAAAATTTAGATTAATGTTATTAAAAATGTAATTACATACATACTGATCCACCACATCTTCCTAAAGAAGCTGCCAATATAACATACCTGAAACAAAACAAGAAATAATTAATTTAAAAAATCGATAATATAATATTTTATCTAAGGAGATGAATTTGTCAGGGGTGCAGTCAAGGTTGAATAAACACAGCCAGTTTTTAAATGAAAAACTTATATTTTGGCGTGCCAACGTTTCGACCTGCCTTGCAGGTCTTCATCAGGGCTAAAATAACAAAAAATTGGATGTGACCAAGATGATACTAACATTAAAAAAATAAAAAAATAAATAATAAACATAATTTAAAAATGAAAAAGAAACACTAATAATTGAATACAAAATAGTAGTGAAGTTTAGTCGAAGATACAGTTGTAATAGAGTAATTAAATAATTTAAATTGAATAATATAAATTTAAAAATTTTGTAAACTAATACAACAATAATGCAAACTAATGTTACAATTTTATTAACGAAAATTATTTTACATTAGGAATTAAAAAAGGTATAAGGATCTATATGAAAAGGAAAATGATAAAATCTGAAAGGTAAGCAAAATAATAAAGTTGGTTAACAATACAACGAAGGATCCACCTAGGTTTTCAGAAAATTCCGAGAAATTAAAATAAATGGACTTACTTATAAGAGTGTCATCCTAATTTGTCATAAAAATATCTGTTAATTTAAAGAATACAGCTTGTATTTGTCGGAATAGGTAAGTCTGTGTTTCGTTCACATGTAGGGAGAGGAGTTTGTTAGCAGTCTTAAAAATTTAAATTAAAATGTATATTTTTTTCGAATGTGCGTTTTTTTGCTGGACTATAATTTGGGATGCGTACGTCCAGATGGATAGCAGTAAAACTAGAACATAAAGGGAAATAGAAAACCGCGAACAGTTACCTATAATAATTGAAGACATGACTGGATACATGCTATGCAACAAATGTGCGAGAAAAGATTTTTTTTTGTTACGAATGAAGGCGTTACGTGGCTATCTCTGTATTGTAACATTAACAATCCACGATTCTTGGTTACGCGTATTTTTAGTAGAGAAAGGAGTTAAGTGACTTGATTTAATGTTTGAAAATATAAGGTGTTACTTTAAATGTATAAAAAAAAAAAAAAAAAAAAAAAAACTTTCATAATCTCTTTAATTAATTGAATGTGTGAACTAAGAAGTTAATTGTAAACAATCTGTTTATTTATTTATTTATGCTTATCTTAAATAGAGTTCGAACAAGAAAAATTTGATTCCAGGATAAACGATACTTAAATAATAATAATAAAAAAAAAAAATTGTTTTTACATTAAAACAATGAATCTACGGTATCGTTGAATAATACTTGTATTATTGAATAATAATAGTGGTATAATAAATAGTGGTATCGTTGAAAATTAATACCTTCAAATAAATTAGTTATATAGTGAATAGAAAAATGGAATTTTTTTTAGTAAAAATAGATGTCAGAAAGAAAAATAAATAAAATTATCCTAACTGAGAAAAACAACAGATCATAGAAAAGTCTATCTATAAACTACCGCTTTTCTCGATTTTCATTTTAGAATTAAAAGGATCAAATTAGTTAAACTAATAATTAAATAAAATAATTAATTAATGATTATTCGAAATAAATAAAGTTGAGACGAAATATGGGTTTCAAACGTATTCTTTTCATTTAAATCAATATAGCTACTAAACGGTAGGTCCTAGCGCTAAATGTTAGAAAACAAAAAATATTCTCTACTTAATTTTTGATGAGAAAACAGTCGGCAAATTTTCGATCCGAACAACACAAACAGAGCTAGAGCGTGTTAAAATGTTAAATTTTTGAAAGTGATAAAAAAGTAACCCCCCCCCCCTCCCCTCTCCCCAGTCAAAAGACTTAACCTTGCCATTTTATTATAAAACAGCTTCATCCTCTCTTCAATTATTTTAATAGGTGAACTAAGGTGTTAATTAATTAATGCATTTTTAGTATTATTTAATGGCGTTTGAACAAGTAAAGCGAACTTTAAATGCTAGGTTTCTATATATTAAAACTATGAATCTGTGGTTTCGTTGAATAAGTGGATGGCTCGACCTTCAGAAAAATTAGTTATTTCCCAAGTGTAAAGTAGAATTAACTTATGTATAATAAAACAGTTGCTAGAAAAAAAAAAATGGAAAAAATAAATCACATTGATAAGTGTGTATAAACTTTTACCCCATGAGGCCGATATTAAAAATCATCTGAACTATTAAATAGCACCTCTGAAAGATTGATTTGATTGCTCATTCACCGATACTACAAATATAAGAACCAAGGCCTTATGTATCACCGGTAAGGCCACTGCTACTTGAATCAAGCCATTTGTAACACCCTTCTAGAAATTTATAATATTTATTTAAATTTTTTCTTTAATGACTATCATGATCATAATCTGTTAAAACTGACAAATGTTCCTGGAATGTAGGTTTTTCCCCTAGACAGGAAGCACGTAACTACCTAAACAGGGGAGAATCTGCTTGTTTCAACTTGTCTATTAATAGGAGTTGCAGCTATGACCTAACGCTCTGGAGGATAGTAAAAAATTCTAAGGTAAATTAACGCAACTATTTTAGTCCCAGCACTTTTGAAGTAGATTTCTATTTCTCAACAGGGTTACAAAATGCCATCCAACGGAATGACCTAAGAACTACTGACTTAAACTTCAAAGAACTAACTATACTTAACAATAAAACCAATTATAAAAAAAGAAAGTAAAATTATATTTTATTATAATATAAAATATAACAAAAATAATATTGCTTATTCTGACAGCGTAATTACATTTGGCACTTTTAGTTTCATTATAACGTATTTTTTTAAAAATTAAAATTCATTCTGACATTAATAAGTTACTTTAAGCACTGAACATTTATGAAATTTATTGTTCAAAGGTTAATTAATATTATTTCTTTGATATAATTTAAATTTAAATCAACCCTATCTGATCAGCTTTAGTTAAGTGAATCTAAATACTTGTTGATTCTAAGGTACGAAGTCTGATTCCCAGATCGAAATCAACTTTTCAAAACAGAATTTTATTTTTAGCAATTATTTATTTCAGTGTTTCACCAATTTGACTTATATAAATTTTTGTTTTTGTATATTTTATGGTTGACAGTTTTCACTAGAATTTTAGCAATGATTTTATTATTCTATATTTTTATTTTTGTATGCTGAAAATATCAAATTGGTTATTTGAAATTGAAACTAATGCTAATGGCCCTAGAATAAAAAAAGATCAAGAAAAAACACTATTTCGTCATTTAATGTAACTAAAGGTAATTGGTAATTATTACTTTAATTAGTACAAATTATAGATGTGTTTAGATATGTGTATGTATCTTATTTTCTAACTATTTTTAGTTATTGTCAGTGAGAAATGAATAGTTTGCATCCTTCATACTAAGACATATGTATGTGTTTATACATAATTTAATTTTTTTTTTCATCAATTAAATGGTAACCTATTCGATTTATTTTTATTTTTATTTTTTTTTAATATATACCTTATTGATATTTACAAAATAAATATTGGGTAAAGTGAATACCATGACAAGTTAATAAACTGTAACAAACTACCTTTTAGTAGCACTACAATAAATGTTCTACATTAGGAATCCCCTAGACAATCTTCTGTTCAGACGCTAACAGAAGTGTGTGAATCTAGTGAGAAGTAATCATTATCGATTAATAGATCATTATAGATAAGTCTATTTATGACCTAGTAGGGAGCAACGTCGATACTACAAAGGATTATGGATTGTAAGGATTGGATACGAGAAGAATTGGAAACAACTTTTTTTAATTATCATTTATTTTTTTTACGTATTAATAATACCGAGATTAAGAAAATCTTAAAAATTCTAAATATAAATATATTTTTTTAATTTCTGAAGTACTTATGACTGCATTCAGTTTCTTGTTTAACCCGAAGAAATTTTTAGACGAGCTAAAACCTATTCTTACACCATGTACAAAAATAGATTCTAAAATTAAAGCTTAAGTAAATATTTCCGATAAATTAATGGAAAAACTCTAATAATTACGCGAGCACCTTCTTATCTACCATGTCACCTTTAGTAATATCTAAAACGATACTACAACTCATCACAAGGAAATTTCCGAGACTGAGTGCACTCAAAAGATTAATAGCGAAGCAGCTGGGAAGAGAAATACCATGCTTTCGTATAATTTGACCAAGAATATTTTAGTTATTTATTAATTTTCACGGATTCATAAAAATCAATTATGTTTAATTTCAAGTTTTTTCTATTATGAGCTTTTTTTGAACAAAATTTCAGTGGTGTAACTAACCACAAAACAATAAATAGTTTACTGAGCTGAATGAAATAAAATAGAATAATCATTAAATAATGTGATATGAAAATGAAAGATGTAAAATGTTAGTTATATCATGTTTATAGCCTACCCACATATCATGTATTTCTAAAGTGACACAACTCAAAAATCTGTATTTTTGATTTATCATCATGTTTAAGTTCAATAATCTTCTATGAAATGTCAAAAATGTATCGAAACAACTTCAAATCCCACCTGGTGCATCTCACATGCGGTTGGGCCTAAAAAATAATTCAGGTACACTTTCGTTATTTCATACGAGGCTGTGAGGATCTTACATTTTTTTAATGCAGGTTTTTGAGTTGTCACTTTTTAAATACATGTGTGATATGATCTTATATGACATAATACGATTTTAATCATAAATATATAATTCCTACGTATTATCTTTTGCAACGGAAATTTTAAATGTTAGACGATTTAAGAAGATGCTTCAAATCTAAAAAATTGATTTTGTTACTTAATATTAGGGATCAAGTTAGTATATAATTCAAATTTAAAGGAAATACATTTTATTAAAACTTATATAAGACATATTTTAGGTAATATTTTTTTGCTTAGAAAATTATTTGGTAATGTATGAACTGATATCTGTCTAATAATAAGCGGACATTAATGGAACAGAAAGAAACATTTAAAAATATAAAGTTTCCATAAAACCTTTAAACGATACTTCTTTTTTAAATTTAAATGAATAATTAAAAATAAAGCAGATAAAAAATTGAATGATTATTCTTGTACATGAAGGACCAACTAACCTATTATTGATTAAAAAAAAAAAAAATTAAAGATTTAATAAAAAATATTTTAAGGGTTTTCATAGAAAATTGAATATGAAATATATTAAAACTAAAGAAACAAAAATAAAATATCCTTGTTATAATAGTAAATTTACTGAACATTTTCAATAGGATTTCGATAGTGCTTTCATTACGTTATCATTTTAAAACAGAATATCTAAAAATTACATTAATAAATTTAATTTCAAAATTTATTATTAAGATTCATCATCGGATTCCCCAGGCGGTCACATACTACATATCGATATTCTGATGTGGATTTTTCCTAATTTCCGGCGACCATTTTTCCTAGGTACTTTCTTATTCCAAACACTAAAAACCAAAAAACCTTCCTGTATTCTTGAACTATTAACCCTGCTTTCTTCAATACACCTTCTGAACGCAAGGTATTTTTTTTCCGTCGATATTTTTTCTAGTAATTACAGATGTATTGGGTTGTAAGCAATATGGGAAGAAAACTGTATCAGTAATTGTACATTGTTATTATTCTTAGGGTTCAGTATGATCCCTAAAATAAGCCTTAGATTTTTTTTTTTTTTTTTTTTGGTTTAAGTAGTCACAAATATAGTAAATAGTAAAAAAAAAATCCTATAATATAATTATTAATATTATTTGCAATCATTTTTCAGTTTAAAAAATAAAAAAAATATTCTATTCAAGTATAGTACGATTAATCTAAACGACTAATTTAAAAGGATTACTCTTAAATATTATCAACCAAGAGGTTAAAATAAAGTTCAGAAACTAGAA
The DNA here is from genome assembly GCA_003667255.2 of Euschistus heros. NCBI lineage: Eukaryota > Metazoa > Arthropoda > Insecta > Hemiptera > Pentatomidae > Euschistus > Euschistus heros. The sequence continues at coordinate 345,576 of RCWM02000774.1, read as the reverse complement.
TACATTTTTTTTTTAGACCTGGATTACCTTTGAATAGAAGTTAGAGGGTGCCATCTCCGAGGCCTATGTAGGACTGAGCCATCCAAGATGGCCAGTCAGCTTACAAGCTATAATCCTATTGGCTGGGGAAAGATCGTCTTTTGGTTAAACAGTCCCTTCATAAAATCAACAATCCGTACTTTAATATTTAAATATTAATCGTTGGACCCGAGTTATATCCGAAGTATTAGAAATTATTTTGGTAGCCGGTCAAACTTCATTCGCCTAATACCTATGAGTTGAAAGTAAAAATGTCTTTAAATTTTATTTTTTTTAAATTGATATCTTACAGTCCAGAGAACTAAGGCGAAAGAACGATCTTTAAATAATGTTCTAAGTAAAACATATTGTTTTCAAGTTGCATCGTACATTTAATACAGTTTCAATCACAACGGTGGAAAATCTGAGTTATGTTACTTAGTATTATTGTACTAAAAAGAATGACATTAAACATAATTATTATTTATAAATTTTTAGCATTTCAAAAATTATTAATGATAATAATAATCAGTTTTCTTAGGGAAGAAATCAGCCACAGTCGTAAAGGAAGCTGTATAAAATGACTTCCTAAAAGTTCCAAAGGGGGTTTTTATGACTTTTTTATTTTATTTTTTTATTTTTAAATATCTAGAAAACTCTACATAGATCATAAATGATTTTTTTTTCTAGCAAATAATATATATTCTAAACTATAAAATATAATTGAAAATAATTTTTACTTGCTAATCCTTTGTATATGGCAAATGAAAGGGTAATTTCAGAAACAAATAGACGATATGTGAAGTTTCTCTATTCGTTATTTTATTGTAACTAAAAATTAGAATGATATTAAATTTATTTTTTTAGACCTATTTTAAAAATAAAACAAGAAAATTTATTGTAAAATTATTAATTTTTTCATCGAATTTTTCTTTCTTTACTATTTAAAAATAACTAAATGCATCAAAAAATTGTCAAGTAATTATTTACTTACTAAAGATAACAAAGTCATAAAATATTTGTAGGATAAACTTAATGACAAAGAATGAGAGAGAAAAATAAATTGTAGGGTAAACCAGACCGTTATTGACACCATATCTTCAACATTAGAAAAAAGATATTTAGCAAAAAAAATAAAATAAAATAATCATAAAATTCCTTTCAAATCTACAACTTTTAACTGTGTAAAATTATTTTCAATTCTGTCCGCATTTTAAAAGATATCCTTAAGGTGTCAGTAACGGATTTTACATTATTTATTGTCACTACCTTGCAAAATACATTCCAGGAAAAATGTTCAGTATGAACTTTCTTGTTTAGTTTAAAGTATAGTAATTAAGGAAAAATCACTGAAAATTTCAACTTTATTGAACTATTCTTTCTATAATTTTTTTATGAATATTTCCTTAAGGGTGCCAATAACTGTCTGGTTTACCCTACTACCTAATTTTTTAATTTATTTTTAAAGAACCAAATTGTTTAATTTGTTTTTAATGGAAAAATTAAATTCCAGGTGAAACTTTAAAAAAATTTTATAATGGATATGAGACCTACAGTAAGAATCCACAGCATAAAAATAACATATGTAAACAAGTCTTTTGTATTCTGACCGAATCCAACTCATCTAATTTCTTTAAAAGTTTTTTTTTGTATATTTTTCTTTCATTATAAATTATGATTATATCTACATATATGTAAGTTGTTCAATAGTATTCTATTTTAAGTTTGAGACTAGTATATTTTGTCTTGGTATAGCATATAGTATTGTAAATTGTAAAAAAAAATATGTAAGAAATAAAGAAAATAAAAAAACATCTAACATTTTTTAGGTTCTAATACGCTATAAATCCAGGGAAATTCGATTCAAACCTTGTTTTGAGCAATTAGTAAAGAGTCGTTGCTTTGCTTTATGAATTTTATTTTAAGATATATGTAATAAGAATTAAAATATTGCTCTGAGACTTCCTAACAGCCAACAGTAACGGGGGTCATCTACACTGCAATCACAGCAAGAGTCAATGTCAAATCTGTTTTAATAGATAAATCTTCTATTTCCTTCTCACAGGGCTAGGGAGCTAGTTTAAACGACGATATAACTTTTTATTTACTTGTTAATAATTATTTATTTTATTTTTTTTTTAGACTTGACCTTACCAAAAATTAAGCTAAATCTCGAAAAATAAATTTAGAATGAATACCATTATCTCTCTGATAGACATGGAGAGGTATTCATAATAAACTACGTATTATTCATTAATATTTGACATATATATTCTCGAGAATGGCTATCGTACAACATGGTCACCAGTAGTTGTATGAAAATAAGTAATCCCAAGTAATAAGTAACAATTAAGTTACCCGCATCGGCCCCCATCCGATGCAGAACAGTAACACAGTACTGTTCATACAATGTCAGCCTCAACGACGATACGGGTTTGTTTATAAATTAATCTAAATAAATTTTATTCTCTTTACTTATTATTACATAGAGAAAAAAAAAATGTTTTCTGAATAACATACATATCAATTTTAATTTTACTTAATAAAATATAAAGAAGTTAAAAACGACAAAAGTTTTACTTTTATATACAAGTTATTAAGTCAGCAGAGCAGCCCAAAGAACTAGACCTGAAATATAAATTAAATTGCCAATACGAATACAAAATTGACAATCAACAGATGTGCTTAAATATAAAATATAAACACATAATGGCGAGATAATGCAGTTAATTATCACTATTTCATTGAGGAAATTATTCTCAATGGCAGGCTACAATAAAAGATTTGCACCGATAAAAAAATAAAACCTCAATCAGTTAAAATCATCTATATTCTTTATTCATGAGAGCGAGCGAAGTCGCAACTGGGGATTAGGGTTGGGCGATAGTCGATAGCACTGTCGATAGGCCTATACTATCGGTTGAGAACTATCGATTGCTATCGATAGTTGCTTCCTTTTTTTCTAAAGGTATTCAATACAAATTTCAAAATTTAATTAAATTCATTATCATTACTATTTGAAATTTGCAGGATTACAAATTATAAGATTATATCATAAAGGTGAGAGAAAAAAACTAATTTATTTGAATTTTAAAAAAGGTATTTACAATTTACATGGATGCAATAATAATGAGCAAATCAAATCTTCGGAAAAGAAAAATAACGAAATAGTTAATTTCAAGGGTCAAGTGTTCTTCTTGAGCAACATATCTCCCGAAAAAAAAAACTAGCATTTCTGCTTTCTTTTGGCTAAATCTTTGAGAGAACCCTTGAGCTCTAGGAATTTCGAATTCAATTTCAAAAGAACTCAACACGGGACAGAGACATTTCAGCATGATTCCGAGTTTCAAAACTTGAGGTGTAAAAGAGATCTGTCGATAGTCAACACTATCGATAGTGACCATAGCTAGGCATGCCATATTGATATATCGATAGTTACTATCGACTATCGCCCAACCCTGCTGGGGATGCTATTTACCAATAATTTTATGATTTTGTATTAATTAAGAAACCTGTTATAAGAATATTACCGCTCAAATAGAAAACAAATATGTTTGAATATCCTCAACATAAAAGCGTTTATAATTCATAAATATAGTTCAATAACAGTTGAATAATATATTTCTAAATATATATTTTAAACAATTCTATGAAGAGAGTATTAATAAAAGTTATTAAAATTCAGAAGGCGTTAAGAGGATCTGAGCCAAGACTTGAGTGCTCAAGGGGGAGAAGTGGAGGGATGGGAAGGGGGGAGGGGAGAGTTCCCTGTCCAATATTAATGCTATCCATTATTAATGCCCTGGCCATTTTCTCAAAATGGGAACCATTACATTTATCACTTTAGGCCATCTTATCTAAAATACATTAAATGGGGCTAGGCTACAACGGTTCTCTCTCTTCCTATTCAAGGCTTGAATATAATTTTCATCTCTCTGCACTATTTATTCAGCTTGGGCTACAGGTGTTCTCAGGTCTAATAATAGAAACTCTGGTTTAGATAGTTCGAAATAAAAGATTAAGATGAGAGAGTTATAATCGAAATTGTGGGCAAAACCGGGACCCGATTTACCGACGTAGTTGGAACCGGGATAGGCTCGGATAAAAGTAAGGGAAATACCTAATTTAAAATAACATAGGACGATTGAAGTAATATATCTACACATCACCAAAATAATATTTATAATGAATGCAATAATAATATACAGAGATAACATAGTTACATATATAAATCTACGGGTTTAAGGCTTCACACAGAATCTCTAATTTTCTTTTGTTTAAGTTCCGACTTTTCTATTCAGCAGATTCTATCTGCTGCCACACAATCCATCTTTTGTTTAAAAACCATCAAATCGTGCGATATTACATCAGTTCTGCCTTCCAGATATTGAAGTGTCTTATCCTACCCGGGCAAACCCTTCCCCTTCACCATTCCTAGATCGTCCTTCCTATCCTTCCAGTCTTCCCATAGTAATGTAATGCTCGTACAAAGATTGCCTAACGTCTTGTTTTTTAATAGAGTATATTGTGAAAAAAAAAATAATCCATATTAAAATGAAATAAAATAGTAGAAGGCTCGGTTGATCGAGATTCGGTTAGTTATTATTAAAGCAAAATATTCTACCGCATGTATTTTTTTGTTTTCTCGGCTAAAAATTTCATTATTTAAAGTGTTTGTGAAGGTCCTCTTATACATAGACCATGGTATATGAAATATATTAGGATTATTACAAATATAATATTAAAAAAAAACTTAACATATGCTATTATAGTTTTACATTAGATCCATACCCAATCGAATGCAAGACGAAAGGAACCCAAGGTGCTTATGTGACAATAGATAATAACAAGAGACTCATTTACATGACAGTAATTAGACATATTTAAAAAGACCGAGTTCAGTTATTGAGCTCCACTAAACCATCTGATTCGTATCGTATCCAATCCTTGCAATCTGAAATTCTTCGAAAAATCCTCAATGCTCCTTATAAAGTCACAAACAAACTTATCCATAAAGATCTCTTATGTTGCTGCTGCTGATTTTGCCCAAAGCAGATACCTCTCCTTTCAAAGAAAACCCCATAACCATTCAACTCTGCTAGAATCTTAACTCGCTTTTCATTTCGTTTCTGATAACCCTTCGAGCATTGAAAAGAAGATGGCCTCGGGACCTTCTGATATATAATATACCAATGAGTAGTTGCTCTACAAGCAATTGACATGTCATTATGAACATTATCTTCACATTCACTAGATGTATCTTTATTAAAAAAAATGAAGAAATTAACTGATTTCTGTTAACATTCTAAATATAACAATTGAAGTCACCATTGAGAATACAAAAAAGGACTATTATGCAGGCAGATGTTTATTGTCGACTGTCCATGTTGCCAGAGCATTACCATCTGCAAAAGCTTTTTTATCAAAAGGCAGTCTCCCCACACTGTTGTGACGCAATAGTAGAAACCAAAATACCTTACCTAATCTGTAGCTCTATGTTCGTTGGTACTCTTACTCTTCTGTAACCTAACCCATATGACCATACGGGTCTTTGAGCATTCTTAATTAACGGGGAAATTAATTACCCTAGCCTATTATAGTGCTATATTTAAAAAAATGAATGATTAATTATCATTTAGAACTGATTCCTATTTTATATTTAATTTTTTAATCCACACTTGCCTCTTACTTCGTGACAATAAGTGAATAAGATAACAATATTATATAATTTTTATGATAGTAATAAGGGAAAGGTCAGCACCGAGTGGTATCTGCTCCCAACATGAGTTTTAAAAAGATTCCTCGAGGAGATCCAACAACTAATTTCTTTTCAGCCATGTTTAGGTATTTCCTGGCATGTTTGTCCAAGCCATGAGGATTAAAATTAAATTAAGAAAACATGAGAAATTGGTTAACATACATTGTACCTACATCATCTCTTTGATTTTTGTATCTTTTATTTTTGAAAATTTATTATAAAATAAAATTTGTTGTATGAGAAATATCTGTACCTCAGAACCAGAAGAGCGTAAGTCCAAGTTTTACAATTTTAAGTTTATTGCACAATTGTATGTAGAGTTTTATATTACTTTGAGCTATCACTACTTAAGTCCCCAGAAAAATCGCCTTTTCTATTTCTAAGGGTTGGTAAGAACGTAAGTCCTTACCTATGATTGAAGTCCACTTACGTTATTCTACTGAAAATTTGCCTAGTGTGACTTACGCTCTTCTGGTTCTGAGGTACAGATATGTAGGTGCACATAATAGAAATAAAAATTATACCCACACCACAAAATAATTTCAAACCATTTTTACAATAGCAGCACTATACATAAATATGTATAGAGCTGCTTTTGCAAAAAAAAAAATTATTACATTCGTTTCACGCACGGTAACAAATGAGCATCCGTATCTAACCAAACTCTGCTTAAACCTCCAGTTTGGAAAGAAGAGCTGGTTTGGAGGTTATTAACCTAAGTGTAAATATGGTAAATATGTAAATATGGTAATATGTTTGAAAGTTTATATATGTAGGATCCATTTACTTTTTTTTTTTTTTACTTTTTTTTTTGTATCATAATTTCATCGTCTGTTAGTTGGGGCTAAACATTCTTAGTATTCCAACTAGATCATCAGACGTACAGGTTATCTTATAGGTTACCAACCTATTCTAGACAGAGAGGAAAGGTCATGATTCCGGGGATCCATAACGAAATAAATTTCATCCAGTTCAGGCCGGGTTTAAACTAGCACTGCTGAGAATCAGTTTACGCGAATACATAAGTGCCTATCACTTAAAATGAACGGCCGAAAACTGTCTCTTTATTGTTTATGTGTTTTATTTCATAGATATAAGACTTATTATAATTTATTTGTTTTTCTGGTAAATGGATGTATGTGTGCTTTATAGGGGTATTAATCATTGCCCTTTATTGTGAATATAAAAGTTTTGAATTAATAAAAAATAAATATATTCTGATAATCAATGATCAATGTATCAATGTATTATATTAATTATTAATATAATGAAAATATTTTATACAAAGGTCGAAGTTGACTAATTTTGTACCGATCTCTTCCAACTTCTGAATCATTGGATTTATTTAAAGAATGTGTTAGTCACGTTAAAATTTTTGAAGCATGACTTGAATCTAAATGACTTGCTACTATAAACACACTTCAAGTATTTAAATGAAAAACATTTTAAGAGAATATAGATGATACATATATATGTATGTATGATAAATAATAGAATCCATTGATAAATCTTATTGACTTTCTTTAAGCTAGTGTTTTAGTTTAGAAAATCCATTGGTAAGTGATATGAGGAACTTAAATACAACACAGAAAAAATTTCCATTAATAAGTATGCCGAGCAATATTCTATTTGTTGTTTTAATGTAATCTTTTTTTATTTATTTACCTATTTATTGAAATTTACAACTGTATAAAAAAAAAAAAAAAAATACATATTGTAAATCAGATCATAAACATAATAACATGATAAATGCTTGTAAAGCATCTACCCACTGGTAGCGCTTAAATAAAAGTTCTATTTGAGAAAGTCCTGAGGCCATCTTCTTTTCAGACGCCTCGGAGAATGGTCAAGAATAAAATGGGAAGCAAGTTCAGAGAAGGATTTAAATGTTTATGGAGTTTACTATGAAAGAATAGGGTATCTGGTTTGAGCTAAAGTCCCGAAACATATAGTGAAACAAGCTAAAAATAAAATAAGATTTGTGCCAAAAAAATTATATTAAAGAACCAAATCTCCTTCCACATAAACTGCATATGTGGATTAAAAAACCATGAGACAAACAATCTAATAATTCTACAGAGAGGAACCTGAAGATGGGACTCGAGCCCCGAAACATGGAGTGAAACAAGCTAAATAAATAAATTAGGATTGTATAAAAAAAATCATATTAAAATACTGCAAATGAGGTTACCCACGGGTAGGACTTTAACAAATGAGAAGGTCTCGAGGTCATCTTTCCTCGAGATGCCTCGGAGAATGGTTGAGAATTGAATGGGAAGCAACTTGAGATACTAGTGGAGTTGAATGGTTATAGAGTTTACTATGAAAGGATGAGGCTTCTGGTTTGGGCTAAGCCAGCAACATATGGGACGTTAGTGAATTTTCGAAGAAATTAGGATTTCAAGGATGGGATACGAGATGAATTGGTGTAGTGGAGCCACAGTTTCCATTCCGCATGTCCAAATAGATCTAATTACTGTCATGTAAATGAGTCTAATCGGCATCTTAGAACGTTTGTCTAGTAAATGTTGAAGTAGTAGAAAACGACGAGCAGTTTCTAGCCGCTTTAGTCTTGTGATTGGACCCCGAGTTGAACGTTTGTCCAGTTGGAATCCTGGATATCGGATCTGTTCAACGGGGATCAGTGGGATAGTGATTTAATATAATTTAAAAGAGCCTTAAGTCATTTAACGAACCCATGTTATCCCATCAAACATTAACGCTAGCCGGTAATATTATTGTATAAATGTATTGAATATTGCATGTTATTTCGCATCGTAATGTGCATATGATTTTTTTTATTTATTTTTCGAAGTTATAACTGTCTTGAAGTTTAAAAGTGATTTTACTTTGTGGAATTCACAAATGATACATAACATTGGTAATAGTCAATCTGAGATGTCGATACTATGAGTTCTCCTATTTTTTTAAGGAATACTAAACTACAAAATTCCTGCATTCAATCAGTGCACCATTATCCATAGTTTGCTAGTTATTTGTGTTATTACCTGCTATAAGTGTTGTGAAGAAATAACCGACAGAGTAAACAGTAAATAAGTACAACGAGGAGACTGTTTTGAAAGAGAGCAATGGGACCGTGAAGACCCTGTCGCAAGGTTTGTCCTTGCACAACTTGCTTCAACACCTCTCTTTCAGCTCCGGGCACGAGCTCCTGGCTTCCTTACATCGGCTTCCATCAAGATATGCATTTAAGAAATATATCTATACTATTATTTAAAAGGACAAGCCATTTTTGGTTTGTTATCACTAACTGCGAAAACTACTGAACCAATATCTACCAAATTTTGACTACATCATCTGCTTGGTTACAAGTTTATCAATAATACAATTTTAAGATTTTCAATTAAATTAATAATAAAAAAAAGTGATAAATATGGGCAGGAAAGTTAGACAATTGACCGAAAGATGGCGAGCGCTATTAAAAATTATTGCAGAGGCGAGGTTTTATGAAAAGTGTAAACACACCATCTTACAGCTATAGGAAAGCTTAGCAGTAACACAATTTACAATAGTAAATATTTAAACGTACAATGTTGAGTGGCAGAAACGATGGTTGCCTTACTGCTATTTTCTTATATGCTTAGATATTAAATTCCAACCAGATATTTATTTATTTTTTTCTCATTTATTGATATTTACAACTGTACAAAATAACATACATTAAGTAAATGAGTTAATAGTGAATACAATGGCATGTAAATAACTTGTGAAGAACTACTCACTAGTAGCACTTAAAATCTACACTAAAAGGTCTCTAGGCCATCTTCTTTTCAGACGCCTCGGATGATTGTCGGGAATGGAGAGGGAAGCAAGTTGGGAGAATAGTGGATTAGAGTGGTTATGGAGCTTAGTATGAAAGGTTGCATATCTGGTTTGGGCTAAATCAGCAACATATGGAACATTAAGATCTTTATGGATAAGTTTATTGGTCATAAAATAAGGAGCATTGAGGATTTTTCGAAGGATTTTGGATTGTAAGGATTGGATACGAGATGAATTGGATGGTTTAGTGGAGTCCCAAAGCTCGACCCCGTACGTCCAAATAGGTCTTATCACAGTCATGTAGATGAGTCTGTCGTCTGTCTAGTAAATAAAAGAAATGAGCAGCTTCTTGCCGTTTTAGTCTTGTATGTGGATTCCAAGTAAGACGTTTGTCCAAGTTGAGTCCTAGGTAGCGTTTCTGTTCAACAGGGATTAGTGGAATATCATTAACCAACCAGATATAATTAATAAAATTATTTCTGCGAAAAGTATTAATACCTAATCACAATGGCGGTCCTTTGCTTTTTAATATTTTGTGAAAAAAATATGATTTACAGACTTTTAGCAGTAAGCACTGATAATGCATTCTATTATCCGCAACAGTTTCTTAGCAGCCTCTGTCCACCTGGATTACCAACTCATACATTAAATTAGAAATTGGATGTATTTTACGTAATTTTTAAACACTTAATTAGTAAAATGTTAATCAGGTTAAAAATTACTGCTTTGCTTGAAAAGGTCATTGAAGAAACCATGCTCCAATACAAGATATTCATCAATAAACAAATAAAACTTCAAAATTATGAGTTAAAATTATTTCCTTAATAAGAGCGGGCGAAACCACGATGGGGGATGCTAGTTATTATATAAAATATGATATATAAAGGAAAATCCATCTTAGAGACAAATGTTATAATAATATAAGGTGGAGTTAAGAGAATTACAAAACTAAAAGCGCTAGTCTTGTCGAGTCAAAAGTTAATTACTAAACTGCCAGGATAGGAAATAGTTTAAACCAGCTTCAAGAATGAAACTACTCATAGATGCTTCTATGGCACATAAAAATCATAGCCATCACCTCACGCGAGTTCACTTGGGAATCGAGTTAAGACTGAACAGATAATGAACAGATCCACTACCTACGATTGTATCTGAACAAAAGACTTAATAGGAATCCACCTACAAGATCAAAACGGCAAGAAACTGCTCTTCGTAGAAATGCGATGCAGCTTCAAAAACTTTTTAAGAATGACCAGTACTGATCTTGAAAATCTAATAGAAATCATTGGACCTCGATACAGAAGAAAAATACAAATTTTCGAAATGCCATTAGTGTAACAGAACGTTTAGTGATTACTTTAAGATTTTTTGGCAACTGGGGAGTATTACCAGAGTCTGATGTATCTTTTCAAAGTATCCAAACAGGCAATATCAGTAATAATTCCAGAAACCTGCGATGCTCTCATAAGTGCCCTAAATACATATGTCAAGGTAAAATTTAACATTATTAATAGGTAGCTGTTAAAAAATAAACTGATTTTTTTTAAAATAACTTTTATTTGGAATGTATCTGAAAATTACATGTATGACTGAGCTGATTCATTTGTTGTTATCCGCGTAGCTGGCCAGGATTCATCAATCTGGGTGGTATGTTGATTCGATGAGCAAGACGGACTAGTCAGTATCTCGTAGGTTGGAACGCTGGATGGATTTGAGGTTTGAACGCTGGGTGGGTTTGAATAAGGTTGTATGCCGCCTGGATTTGAGTAGGTTCCAACGCTAAGGGTACTTGCGCAAGACCGAATGCTATCTGGACTCATATAATTGTGGTTGTTTGTATCTGTAGAACTAGTGTGAACTGCAATTGGAGATCGAAAATGAAGGAACGGTGTCAATTGCTCTTGAGTTTCTGTGTTTTTTGGTTGGTCATATTCTCCTATTTCTGCTTTGTAGAGAAGATCATTGATCAAATGCTGCACAGTAGCTTGCGCATAAGGAGTACGAAGTTTTCGCACTTTCTAGCAACTAGCTCACCAAATATCAAAATCATCGGGTTGTACAGATGTTCCTTGCTGATTTTTTTATATACTTCTTGTAGCATTCCATAAACTTCTGCATTTTGCTTCTCACTAGTGGTTAGAACTCTTTTCTTTGGTGTGGTAGATTTTGCTTTTAAGCTTTTGGTGTTTTTATCAGTAATTTCCTTTTGAGCCTGCAAATCTTCGTAGCTTTCTTGTAATTCTCCCATATTACTTGTACTCTGGCTGACGCTAGCGGTATCATCGTCATTTGTTTCGGATTCTTTTGCCTCTTCATCACTGTCTGAATCATCACTTTCCTGTAAAGTAAAGAATGTATGTTATTAAAAACTGCATAAAAAATATATTAAAAAAATGTATATTAAAAAAAATATATAATAAGAACTTTCAATTAAATTTAATTTGTATTTTATTTCAGACTCCTAAAAGTGAAGAGGAATGGGAAAAAGTTAGCGATGATTTCAACAAGATTTGGCACTTTCCACATTGCATAGGCGCAATGGACGGAAAGCACATTGTAATCGAGGCACCTACATTCAGTGGCAGTGAATTTTTTAACTATACAGACTACTTCAACATTTTCTAAACAATCGTTCGAAGCTTCCAATAAATTACAAAAGATCCATTTACATACGGAGTTAAACTTTGAGGCTCCACTAAACATCTACGTACACAATCCTTACAATCCAGAACTCTTTATTATGTCACAAATAAAGATTTAATCCTTTTTAAAAAAAGGATTAAAAGATACATAAATTTGGCCTTTCCAACTAGTTCAACATTTAAAAACAATCTAATTCCCCAATATATAAAAAACAAACTGAACCACAAATTTTAAGTTTTGTTTTCTTCCTGTGGAGAGCGTACACACTAGACCAACAAAGTTGCCAGAAACACAAACAAAACAGCATTCATCATAGAAAAAATGTGACCTTTGATCTTTAGTATACTAAGCAAGACCTTCCCAAACGATTTCTGATAAATTCTTCAGAAAAAAAAAAAAGAAACATATTTTAATTTTTTTTTTTTTTACAAACTACATCCACTAACTATTAATATTTCTATCCTAAAATTTAATATGATTTCGGAATATTTAAAATATTTCTATGACATTTTGATATGACCTTCTGGTCTAATAGTACTTACTAACCGACTGGTTCGCTCTGAGTCATTGTGCGAACTCACACATCCTTGAACTGGTCACTTCTCATTAAAACATGACCTTAACACAGTACCTCCATATCCTGTGTTTTTTATTTTATTTTTTTCTATTTTCACTAGTTGTACTATTCAGTAAACCCGTCTGTATATATATCTCCAAAGTTTAAGTTCATCATCACTTTGTCAATGATTTGTGAACTACAGGTTTAACAAAATGTTTTGGTAAATTCAATACTAATCTTACTTTTTTTGCGATAAGTTCTTTACCATAAACAGAAATTCAGCAAAAATACATATTACAAGTTTCTTTTCAGACATTAGGTTTAAAGCAGAACACTGACCGCTCCAGTCAGGAATAAGTTTATTTTAGCGATATTCAGTTTCTGATTTTAAAAAAACACGTAAATGTAGAAAGAGAAATTGAAACTTGAGACGAAAATGCCGGTTGCGAACTGAGGTGTTTCAGACGAATCAAAGCTAGAGAGATCGTTTTGAATACTTTTTTTTTTTTTTTTTTAAATAAACATTTTCTTTTTAAATAGTGTTTTATTTATTGATTGTCATGTTTAATTATTTTTAAATGATATTTTTTTCTTTCTTCTTCTTTCGAGTTCGGCCATCTGTGGACCAGGTTCAACAATTCATTTCTTACTCTTCCATTCTTTGCAATACTTCTTTATTACTTCTGCCTGGCATTTCCTCCTTTCATCTGACAACTGTCGATTAATTATTTTGTTTTAACTATTTCTAGTAATTTGATCTTGTTGATTGCAGTCCGAAATTTGTCTCCGTCCCCCATTGAATCCCGTTGTATATTTACCTATCTTCTTTTACCATCCGTATCCAAACAGGCTGTGTTGGAAAATTTTCTTTGTTAGTTTTCTCTCGCCCATTCTCATTAAATGTCCATAGAATGTCAATCTACGTTTCCTCATTGCATCAATTAATTTTTCAACATTTTGATATATTTCTGTATTACTTTTCAGTTTAAAACCTTCTTCAGTCTTTCTTGGTCCCCATATGTTCCTTAATATTTTTTTCTCCTTTATTTTTTTCTTTAATTTATAAAGTTATATTAAATAAATGATAAACATATTTGTTAATTCAGTAACACGGAGTGTACTCGTCGAAACAAATTCGAGAACGCTCTTCGATATTAATTTGCATAATTAATAAAAGGCTCATCCCGATTAATCAACAATAATAATTAATTAAAGGACAATATAAGCTCATGGGGGCATTATTGTTAAGAGGGTCTATATTTCAACGTGGTCTATTGTATGATTTAGTATTATGGAGCGATCCTAAAATAATTAAATTTATTTCAGAGTTAACTTTCTACAGGCTGGATCCTGTGATATTTCCTAAAGCCTTTAGGGAGTTTAGAATATTAAAAATAGATATATAAATAAATTAATAATAATAATAATAATAATAAAAGAATACAATTTCTTTTTGACTGGAAAAACAAAACAAAACAATGGATCACGGATATGTCTATCTATAATCTAGCGTTTCTGATAAGGAAGTTCTCATTAAATTTTCGATCCGAGCAACACCAACAGAGTTAGAGCGTGTAGAAAAAGTTCCAACACTTAAAAAAATGTGGGCAAAACGTGACTTTTTTCATTCAAAGCAATATAGCACCTAAACGGTAGGTCTTATTAACAAATTTTATATAACAAGAAATATTCTATATTAAATATCTTTTCAGGAAACTATCGTCACATTTTCTATCTGAGCAACACCAACAGAGCTAGAGCGTGTCAAAATGTTACATTTTTGAGTTGTACAAGAAAAACACATCTCAAAAAACAAAAATATCATAACCAATAAAACAGCTGATAAATAAAATTATATTTGACCTAACAATAACAGAAACCATTTCTGCTAACATGATATCGAATCCGTAATGAGAAAACAGGTCATAATTACAAAAACGGAAATAACATCATTCAATGATAAGCCAAAGGGAAAAAATAGCAATCAGAAGAAGACCTAGAAAGTGATTCATACTTTCCAAGCAACTGAGAATTCAAATGAAGTAAGATTATGCAAGCCGTGATAGTAAAAACCTTATTTGTTTTACATCAAGGACGTACCGCGCTGGGTTTATAGCAGCAGAAAACTTCAGTAAGGCTATAAGATATCATAATAGCTGAGTTAAATGTTATTATAACTATAAATTTATAATTATTATAGTTATACATATTAATATAATAATAGGGCAATAATGTTAGTACTGTCGACACGTATGCTACTAACCGTTTGTATACTGATATTTATTTTTATTTTTAGAAATTTCAATAGATAGAATCTAAAGTATTGATAACATATTTAATGATAGATTAAAACTATTGTTTAATTTATGGAATAGGGCAATAAAGTCCACACAGAGGAAAATTTCAAAAAAAATTATCGATTCACAAATATCTCTACTATTATATAAAAGGACAAGCCATTTTTCGTTTGTGATCACTAACAGGGAAAAATACTGAACCAATCTGTACCAAATTTTAACTACATCTTCAAGGAAGGTTTAGCGGTGATAAAATTTACTGATTTTAAATTAAATTGTTATTACAAATGCGAAAAATAAAGGAATAGGTGGTGACCACCATTCTACAAGGGAGGTTACACCGTATCTAGAACTTGAAATTGAAAGTAAAATTAATTTATTTTCAATTAAATTGTTACTTAAAAAAATAGATAAATATTTGGTGCGGCATATCGATCTTACTTAAATTCGAAAATCGACCGATAGTGTCTAATAATATAGTAAATATACTCGGTCCATCTGGATTTCCAATTTTTTTTTTTTTTTTTATGTTCTCTTCAACAGCCTAATCAGTGCAATGGTTAAGTATTGGTCAGCTTCGAACTTCGAACTCACTGTTCACTGTTCATAGTATGTAAAAATTGGATCAAATCGTTTTGACATTGAGAGTTAAAACTCGAAATTTAGTTTATTCGGTTGTCTCATGAATTTATTTTTAAACAAATATTTAAAATAGAAAAAAAATTAAAAAAATAGGTACCTGTTCATGATGTGTCTATAGTTTTAGGTATAACTAAACGTACAAATTTCCATTATTAAAGAGAATTAAAAGAATGAAAAGAAAATTCTTTCATCTCGAAACACGTTCCGGATTACTTAAAGAAGTGCAAGACATTTTAGCACCAATTCCTAGATACGAGAACTCCTTTTTTTAAAAAAGATTTTTTAATATGCTTAATAAAAGTGATTATTTTTTAATATTATAACTTTATTTAATTTTCTGAATATCTATAAAATACTAAAAATAGCTGGCCCGAAGGTAATACACACCCACACTTCATCCAGTGGATCAATAAAAGCCGGTATCGCGTGCACGGTATCGTTTTTCACAGAAGCTTTTTCGATTCATCACCTTGGCTAAATAAACTCGACCTTATCAGGCATGTTACAGCAATAAAGTAGATAGTATTTAATATATTTTATACATAAAAAATATTGGAAAGGCTTAATGTGATAAGAATGATCGATCAAGCCCCTTCCCAAGAACTTATTGAACCGTATTCTATAATGCTTTAGGAGGGTATCGAAAGGTCAATCTGAGACGTGATGTACGCAAAGAGTTGTTATTAAGCATGCTAAGAGATGAAACTTTCCAAGCGGAAATATTTTCAGGCAACAAACGTTGTATAACGATAAATTGAGTAATTTAAAAAGAATAATAATTTTTCTTACCAAAACCGATGGTTATTACAGTTGTGTTAAATTGTGAGGTCTAGGTTAGGTCAATAATTTTTAGTTAAGCCATTGATATGATTCGCTATAAAGTTTTATTAAAATTCCAAGTATTACTGATTGGTTGACGTATCCAAAAAGTTTTCTTCCATTGTATCTCGTAATAAGGTCACACTTGTTTTAAAGTAGATATGTGTCAATTCCTGATGTCAATTTCCGACAGTGCTGCCGATTCCAACATAACAGTTTTCCCCCTGGGTAGCAGCAAAATTTCCCCCTTTTCCCTCCAGCCATTTCAAAACTTCCCCCTGTAATGTTTCCCCCAAATGACAAGTGAGTAATGTTACTTTTCAAATTTAATAATGAGACATTAAGTTCATAAATATCTTTAGGCCTTAATTAGAAATTAAGATATTTTTCGAATATTAATGTAATTAGATATTGTTATAAAATAAAAATGGATTCTTATTATAGCCAACTAATGGGTCAAATCGATTAAATTTCTTTTTTTATTTTTACAATTTATTGATATTTACAACTGTATAATATACATTAAGTAAATGTGTTAAAAACGCCTACAATAACATGGTAAAACTTGAGAAGAACTACTCATCAGTAGCACTCCAATAAAAATCTACAGAAGAAGATCTCCAGGCCATCTTCTTTTCAGACGCCTCGGAGGATTATCGGGAATTGAGAGGAAGAAAGTTGAGAAACTAGTGGATTTGAGTGGTTATGGAGCTTACTATGAAAGGATTGGTATCTGGTTTGGGCTAAATCAGCAACAAAAGGAACATTAAGATCTTTATGCATAAGTTTGTTGGTGACAAAGTAAGGAGCATTGAGGATTTTTCGAAGGATTTTGGATTGTAAGGATTGGATAAGGGATGAATTGGATGGTATAGTAGAGCCCAAAGCTCAACTCCGTAAGTCCATATTGCTCTGTCTTGTAAATGAGTCTTTTGTAATTAATTGGGAGCTTAGAACGTTTGTCCAGTAAATGTTGAAGCAGTCTGTAACGACGGGCTGTTCCTTGTCGTTTTAGTCTTGTAAGTGGATTCCAAGTAAAACGTTTGTCCAAGTGGAGTCCTAGGTAGCGGATCTGCTCAACTGGGATTAGTGGAATATCATTAAAGGATACTGTAGGACAGGAGGTCGTAGGTTTACGACGAAGATTAAAAAATTCAATTCGAGCATACTCTTTTTGTGCGTGTTTTAATAAACTAGTTAAACGAAACGTTTATAAATACAAATTACGCTTAGAAGTGTCGGAGTGAGATAATACTCATTTACACCGATGACGACAGGTCTGATGAGGTAATTGGGCTAATTGAAAGGCTGCAAACACGAAAGGACTTGGACTCAACTCAATCCAACAGAAGAGAAAATAGTTTCCGAGCAAATATACTCTAGCTCCCTTCCTCCTCTAGCCTCGGCCGAGGGCAAACAAACTTCGGCTATATCTTCTCCGGGTTTATTTCCAGACTCCGTTCTCTTCGAGTCCGAAAACCTCCCTTTTTAACTGAGGGAACACAAAATTCTTAAAATTGATGTATAAATTTATAAAAAATCACAATAAAAACACTATTTGAGCCATACACTACCAGCTTTGGCTATAGGTAAAGTACGTAATATTAGCCTTTTTTTTTTTTTTGGAAGATTATTTAATTTTTTTTTCATCTTTTTGCATTCTGCATAATGTTAAGTTAGGATTGACTGGGACTCGCCCTTAAATTATAATTACTATCTTTACAATGACTATACTAAACATATTATATTGGCTGGTAAAATAAATTGTAAAAATGAAAAAACTATTATTTAGAAAAAAAATATAACTATTATAAAAAAAAAATAAAATAAAATAATGATAAAATAGGGTTATTTATATGAAAATATGTTACAATTCTTCAATAAGGTAAATAATAATAATAAAGAGAAGAAAGAGAGTCTGATGATGTGATAATTGTCCCGAAACATGCACAGAAAACCTCGATAATCCGAACGCCGTTTTGGGAAAAATAAAAATTATATTCTGAAAATCCGTGATTTAGCAGCCAAAAAAGTTCTTCAACCTTAGTTCAGAAAAAAATAAGTGACTATTTTCTAAATGTTTAGTTTTTTGTTTTCTTGAATTTTTTTTACCTTTCTGTACAGCATAAAATATAGTTAGTTACCTTACTGTAGCACAGTAGTATTTCATGAAACAAACTATTTACCTTAAACAATACAACGTTCTTCTTATTTTATTGGAACTAGTATGTCAGTGTTCATTTTTTGCATGCTACATACTATCCCTGGAAAACACCTTGTTTGGTAATCCGAACGGTTTGATAGTCCTAACCACCCCCGGTCCCAACTAGTTCGGATTATCGAGGTTCTACTGTACCACATTGTACTGAAGATAAAAGAAAATATGAGGGTATACGTACCGCCACTGATAAATAAGCAAAATCATAATTTTTTCATGATTGATATACCAAGAATTTTTAAGAATAGACTTTAAAAATTTGCCTAAAGATGAATTTCGTTACAAATACTTTCACAACAGTTACTGCGATTCATTTCTTGAACATTTGTACCGAAAAAGAACATAAACCGCAATTAAAAATTAGCAAATATAGCTTAAACAAAAATTGCAAATTTATTTAACAAAATGTATATAAAAATTAAATACTAGTAATTATCATTGCATAAAAGATATTCTGGATAAACGCATTATCGTTTGTAAATACCATTTGTTCACACGAAAACATATTCTTGAAAAAAACAAGTTTCCCAACAGCTGGAGAGTCTCGCCTTTGTACTGAGGAACATGTGCTACCAGGAACTGGGTTCAAAAATACCGACGATTGTATTCATACTTATCCGGCTATGGTACGACACAAGCTAAGTTATCATAAAAGAAAAAAATAACATGTTCCCGGAAATAGCAGTTACAAAACTCAACATACGTGTACAATTAAATACTTATTTCAGCATTAAAATTAAATTATAAAGTTGGAAGAAAAAATTGGGTTTTTGGGAATACTAAAATTTACAAGCACTGTTAGAGCCAGCCCTATAAACATAATATTGGTTTTTTAAATTAATTTATTTATAACTTTTTCCGATCAGAAAATTGTGATATTTAAAAAATAAAATATTCTAGAGTAGGTTTTTTTAAACTTATTATTTATTTATTTTTATTCAATAAACATTGTATGAATGTATTCATTGCAATTTATATAACTCATTGCCTCAGAAAGACTTATTCTTCATTACAGCTTATAATATTTATTCAATAAAACAATTAGATGAATTAAAGCATAGAAAACTTAGAATATGAAATAATTATGAATGAATCAACATATTAGATATATATGTTATAACAATATAGATATATATAGATATAACAATATATTAGAAACAGTATTAATTACATCAATGTGACGTTAGAAATTACAAGTATAGCCAAAATAAAATTGATAAACAAAAAAATAAACCAAAATATAGATAAGACAAATTATTATAAATTAAAAAAAAAGAAAAAGAAAATTTAAATAGAGATATTGAATCTTGTTAAAGGTTTATGAATAAATAAATTATAATAATAAATATAATAAAAATAATGATTTTTAATTAATTTTTAGGCTACTGTAAGATTAGCCTACAGTATCGTTTCGCGTTACTCTTCTCTGTTATTTGTTATTATAATTTTTTTTTTTATTATAAACATCAAATTATAATTATTCAAACAAATTAAAAAAATATACTTTATTTTGGGGCGCAAGTCTCCTAGAATAATGACTATGCATTCTTACATTACTTACTTAAAAACAATGTACAAAAATACTTATTAACAAAAAAATTATAAATTAAAAAATATTTTATTTAATTTATCTGAAGAATATTTTTGGGAATAGCTATTTATTTTTACTAAGGTAAAGGTAAGGTGTTCATATTGAGGTTCAAAAAATATTGGTGCTGACACATGTTTAATATATACATAAATATAAACAGAATGAGTTAGTAAAATATAATAGCAGTTGAAAATTCACTGAGAAACATCCAAGGAAGAACTAATTTTTCCTCACGTATTTTTTTAACCTTGAGTTGCCACGGGTAACCATGAACATTAAAAAGTCAACTACATCACTTCAAAATGACAAGGCGATTCTAAATCCTCTTTAAATAAACTAATCAGTTCTCTTCTTGAATCGATCGCAACAAACAATATGTCTGTTATCAATAATAATCTATTGCAAACAATCCACCTTGCTATTTGAGATAAGACACATTGAAATTATCCTCCCCACAATTGGGTTACGGATAATCAATAAATTGGAATCTGAACCAAATATCGTTGACTTACTTCCCCCAAATAATAGGCGATCCGATTCGGGCATAATATTGACATCCAACGGGAACAGAGACGAACTTGACACGAATACTGAAACAATATTGTCGCTAAGTATTGAACTGATACCGTGACATCAATATCGAGTAGTCAAGATAATGAAACGATTGATCGGACCGACTCATAGAGTAATTCCGACATGAGTATTGAGAAAGGCAATCGACGCTTTAAATATTTATTTAAATAAATGTAATGCTTATATAATCAGTCTTGTAACATTTTGGATTTTATATACGTGTTGAAAATTGATTTTAATTTCTTGTTTTCGAAAATAGTTATTACTAAACAACTTAGATATTACTTTCGTCCAAATCCGACCTCTTCCCCTACAGTATCCTTTCACAATATTCCACTAATCCCTGTTCAACAGATCCACAACCTTGGACGCCATCTGGACAAACGTTTAACTTGGAATCTACATACAAGACTAAAATGAGAAAAAACTGCTCGTCGTTTTTGACTTCTTCAAGAATTTACTAGTCAAACGCTCTAAGATGCCGAATTATTACAAAAGACTTATTTTTATGACAGTAATAAGACCTATTTGGACATACGGAGTTGAGCTGGGCTTCACTAAACCATCTACTTCATCTATCATCCATTTCTTGCAAAAAAAAATTCTTAATGCTCCTTAATAGGTCACAAATAAAGTTATCCATAAAGATCTTAATGTTCCACATGTTGTTGATTTAGTCTAAAACAGATACCCAACCGTTCATAGTAAACTCCATAACCATTCAAATCCACTAGTTTCTCAACTTACCCGAGACTTACTCATTCGGATCTTTCGTTGAAGTGCTACTACTGAGTAGTTGCTCTACAAGCAATTGTCATGTGATTATGCAATTATTATTACGTAATTATCACACTTACTTGATGTACGTTTTTTTGTATATACAGTAGTAAATCTCACTAAATGGATAAATAAGAAAAATGTATAATTAATTTTTTTAAAACTTCAATAGATTCTGATGAAAATTTCCAATAAATATGATTACCAATGCTTTAATTTAGATTTATTATAAAATAATTAGTAATAAATTGTTTTTTTTTTCCAAATTCCTTTGTGAAAGCGCGGTTGCTCTGTTTGTAAGTCACTGATTCAAGTCTCAAATCGGGATCAAACATAATTATTTATTCTATTAATTAGCCGGGGATCGACTCACAGGCCGGAAGACCCTCCTAGGGCACACACAGCCTCTATAAAGTAAGTCCTTCGAATATGGAAAAACCATAATTTTTAAAATATAATATTCTACTTTTTATAATATAAACATATCAGTAATCACGTCTGAAACGTTAATAAAAAAAAACCAAAAAAAAACGGCAGTATTATTGGTATAAGATTTTTTAGGCTGTTGAAACTGATTATACTATGCTTATTCCTGCAGCATCCTTTTTGGTTAATTATACTAATATTTTTAGATAGTTGTGGGACTAAAAATAAATAAATGAAATAAATTTTAAAACTGATCTTTTTTCCTTTTTTTTCAAAAACAATCGATCATGGGTAGTCTGTCTATAATCAACAGCTTTTCCCAATTTACATTTTAGAATTAAATGAATCAAATTAATTAAAGTAATAATTAAATTAACAACTAATAATTATTCCAAATACATAAAGTTGAGAGAAACTAGGGATTTAAAATGTGAATTTTTTCATTCAAACCAGTATAGATCCTAAACGGCGAATGTTATAAATCAAAAATATTCTTCATTGAATATTTGATCAAGAAAAATTCATCAGATTTTCGATACGAACAACACCAAATGAGCTAGAGCGTGTCAAAAAAGCACCAACAGTTAAAAAATGTAGACACAACGTCACTTTTATCGTTCAAGCTCCTAAATGGCAGGCCCTATGGACAAATGTTATTAATCAAAAAATAATCTTCATTCAATTCCTGATTAGAAAACTGTCGTCAAATTTTATATCCGAGCAACATCAAAACAGCTAGAGCGTTTCAAAATGATTTAAAGGTGAAAAAAAAAATCGTTACACCAAAAAAGTTTAGATCCTCAATCAATAGACATATACATATTAAATATCTTAGTGCGTCTGTGAATAGTGTGCTAAGTGCAAGAATCATATTTTGGGAAAAATACAATGGAGATTTTGGAATTTTTCCCACGATTCACAAAGGAATATTAATCTCTATGATAACCGCACAAATCAGCCCATTAGAGTCGAATAGGAAAAAAAAAAAATAGGTTATCTGGTGATTTCCACTACCCAAATTTCACATTGCATTAAACACACTATTCTCAGGTTCCACAGAATCTTTCCCCAGAAAAAGTACTAGCATCTTCGCCCGCTTTGATAAATAAATAACTCAGATTATTTTAACTAATAGATGAATTTTATTTATTTATCGATAAAAATCTTGTAATGAAGTATGGAATTTAGCGTTATTTCTTCAATGATATTTTCACCAATTGCAGTAGTTTTAACCTGGTTAAAATTGCATTGATAACGTACATTTTAAAGATAACGTAAAAGCATAATTAGACATCCGATGAGGAAGAAATAATTTTATCGATCCATCTTGTTGGATTTTAGTTTCTAATCTTAAAAGTATATGACAGTTCGGCAAACAAAAGACTATACATTTTAATTATTATTATAGTAAAATTGATTATAATAAACCTTCGTAGAACTATGAAGATGTTTTAGTTAAAATATGCTAAAGTTGGGCTTAATTTTTTTACCAGGGCAAACTCTGTTGCAAAATATCCGTCGATTTTTAAACTGCACTGGGATCCACATGCCGCTCCATATATTTATAGTTTTTTTTAATAACAATTAAATTGAATAATAAATTTCTAGCTCTATATAACACCGTCCCTTTGTAAACTCTCTCGAATGGTGCTCGCCACCTATCGGTCCATCATCAACCTTCAATTTCCACCTCATATTTGTCGCTTTTTTATGGAAATATAACTGAAAATCTTTAAATTTTATTATTGCTAAAGTTAA
The DNA here is from genome assembly GCA_003667255.2 of Euschistus heros. NCBI lineage: Eukaryota > Metazoa > Arthropoda > Insecta > Hemiptera > Pentatomidae > Euschistus > Euschistus heros. Next base: position 321,714 of record RCWM02000774.1, on the reverse strand, counting down.
ACCTTCCTTAAATTATGAAGATGATGCGGATAAGGTTTGGTACAGATCGGTTCAGTAGTTTTCGCGGTTAGTGATCACAAATAATAATAATAATGGCTAATAATGGCTTGTCCTTTTATATAATAGTGTAGACATAGATAAACAATGAATATTATGTTGTAAAAATTAGTTCATATTATGGTTCCTAGGTTCGCCTAAAAACTAGCAATTCAAGTAATGAATATATATTTCTAACTTCTAAATATCCGCCTGACAGAAAACAAAAGGAAATAGACAATTCGTCCTCTTGTTATCAGTGACTGTGAACTCCCCCAGGTGTATGTTATCTGAAGGCCTCAGCAAGGACGTGGTGGTTCCTTCGCTGATGTAACATCAAAACAGGGTATGACTGTTTGAACAGGGAATTTGCATTGTCTAGCATTGTTTTAAACACCATTATCTTCCTTTAACGTCATTCCTAATATCAGCTGATAACATAATAAAGAAAGGAAACAAAAAATCATTTTAAGCATACAAGTATTTGATACTTCTCATTACTTCCTCAATTACATAATTTATTTTAATTATGATTTATCTACTTTCTTAAACCTAAGCCAAATAAACAATTTATATTCTAATATAAATACTATGTCAATTACTATTTCAGATGGTATAAAACTTGTTTTAATTGGAAATATATTTTTGTTCAGGTCTTAATAAGGAGGAAACAGAAACAAAAATAAATATTAGATACAAATAAAATAATTTTAAATGAAGCTTGTAGTTCGAATATTTTGCGTCAGAACAGATACTTGCCGAGAAAATATAGTAACTACTTCATTTCACCGAACGAATTCCAAGCCTTTGACTCCGTGGCTAAAAAAACCAATGCAGTTGCCAAAAATTGTTTTATTTTTTGCACTATAAGATGCAGCGTTAGGGTACGTGTCCTATTTATATTCTTCCGCCTATTGTAATATAAAATTATTAGTTTTTATTAAATAGAGAGATTAATTTAATTAATAATAAAAGTAGATTTAAACATTAATTAATAAATCGAAAAAATAATATATTTTTTTATATGATGTATTTTAAATCAATATTAATTTTTTTAGGATATCTATAGCTGAGGTTAAAATGAATATAATCGCAGGTTCAAAAGTAAAATACAAACGCCAAGTTTAAGTTTTTATTTTAGACTAACTTGATTAATTTTATTTAAAAAAATAGATAAACTTATGACTTATAATTTATATAATAGATATGCTGCCATTTTATTTGTATACATTATTTTTAACTACAATTTTCTTTATATAATATTGCAATGAGCAAATTTTGAAATTGTCCAGTGCAATATGAGACCATATAACATTAGTTTTATAATAACACCAGTAAGACTATAAAACATTAGTTTTAAGATGTGTTTAGTTTTAAGAGAATCGCATTGACTTTCCAAAAAAAGCTACGAGAACATCGAAATTAATCGAAAGAATGTAACGATTGATAAAAAGGCACTTGGGGCGGCAGCTGTAACTCCATGTCGATATGAAAACAATTTCTGAGTTCTAGAAAACCGAAATTTTTTTATTTTTTTTCACATTTCAAAAAGTATAACTCTTAGTTGTGGAAATATTTTTAAAAGTTTAGAAAATATGATTTATCATAAGTTTTAAGTTGTTAAAAACCGTCTCAATAAATTTTTTATTTACAATGGAAAACAATTGTTTTCATCGGGTACACCTGAACCCCAGTGCAGTCTTTGTTAAATTATTATTATGTGTAGTCCTCCAGAGTAAGGAGACGATAATGGGATGTAGTCAGGAGAACGAAAAAATGCGTTTAAGTTAAAAAAAAGTTTAATGGAGTGCCGAGAATCAAGATAGTTCGCCTCCTCTCCTTGCTGGTTCCCTCGCCAAGAAGAAACGTCGAAACGTCGGCATTTCATTAAACGTAATTAACTAGAACGTGATTTTTTAAATATCTTCTGACTGCATCACAGATTATCTTCATCTTATATTTCTTACATTCATCTAGGTATACTATTTTTATAACGAAACTGTTTTGTTTTTTTTCTAATGATTATAGAAACAATAATTGTTTTAGTTTTTTATTGAGGTTTAACGTCCTTACAGAACCCAACGAGGGCAGGAAGGACGGGTTATCCTACATGTTACCAACCTATTCTTCCAGGGTGGGAAGGTTCGTTCGTGGGTCCGCCAAGAAATAAATTTTAATGCTGACACAACTTACGTCAATATCTAGTTGTGGATAGGACATATTCCTAACGATGTTTGATGACAAACAATCTCTAGGGCAGCTATAAATATTTAAAGTGATTTAATTAACGCGACGCTTTCAGCAGTTTACAGTGTTAAAAACTCCCATTAAAAAATAATAGGCGAAATTTAGTTGCATTGGGTCGGAGATTTCTAAACTTGCTCCCGTATCATTCAAAACCATATAGAAAAGAATATGGTATAATGCTAATGAATAGCATCACCACTATTACGCAAATCCAGTTTTAAAAGAGAATTATGATTTATTTAGGATATTAAACGTGTTGAGGATGGACTTTATATCAATAAGCGTTGAGAAGTATCGTATCACCATGGTCGTCCGACTTACCTAACACCAGGCAACTCAATACTGGAGACGACACCGGCGGAAGAGATGCGTCACCGGGCCATTGATCCTGGCCCGGAAGACTGTTCAATGAAGAGCGGAAGTTGACAAAGAAGACACAAGAGAAGAGACACACTAACACAGAGAAGTCGAGGAGAACACTGAGTCGCTATCAGGGAACGGTTGTAGAGCGCAGGCTCCCCCCACCACTCGCTAAATTTCCAGCTAGCCCCCTGTCCATTCATAGGGGTTGCGGAAATCGATATGTGGTTGTCTCAGAGCCACAATGCTATGTATCGATTCTTATTGTACTTAAGTATAAAAGGTACATCTTTTCCGCCTTAGCTCAATAAGGGCTATGAACTCTGTTAAAATGTGACGTTTTTGATCATGCCAATAATTAAAAAAAAAAAAAAAAAAAAAAAAAAAAAATTGTTCCAAGTTACTCGATTATTAATTTTGTATTAAACATTATTCGATAGGATTAGGAACCATTAGGGTTGGGTTTCGTTTCACAATATATCGATTTTTTTTCTTTGCCAGTCCTAAGTTTTTATATCGATATTTTGAAATGGATATACCATTTAACTGGTCTATACTTTTTGGTGTAACGTTTTATCACTTTCAAAACTGTAACATTTTGACATAATCTAGATCTGTTAGTGTTGCATGGATCGAAAATTTGCTGACAATTTCCTTATCAGAAATTTAATGGAGAATATGTTTTATCGAATAACAATTGCCGCTAGGGCCTACCATTTAGGAGCTATATTGTTTTGAATGAAAGAAAGTCAGGATTAAAATCCCTACTTCCTCTCAACTTTGTTTATTTCGAATAATGATTACTTATTAATTTAGTTTAATTGAAGTGTTTGGTGGTGGAAACAGTAATGCCACATTTTTAAAAAAATACAATCTAATTCATTGGATGGAGAATTTATATGAAGAAGTGCGAGGTAGCAAAATCTCAATATCTCAAAACAATTAGAAAAAGAGATATAAGAAGAGAGAATATGAAAGGGCTCTATAGGAAATGTAAAAAAACAACAACAACTTGAAACATAAATTACTTTGTAATTAAAAATAACTTTAAAATTGTGTTTTGTTACATAACCCCTTCAACCACCAAACCCTTCATTTGTCCTAATTGACACCAAAGTGACATGCAAATATATACATTTATATATGTAAAGAAAACCACATTACTCATTTATGAGTGCTTTTCTTTAGTTACCCAGAATGCAATACGATCACCATTCCCAGAATGCCCTACTAGAAGTCACGAGGGACAGCTGTGAGTTATGAGTATGGGCTGTTATCATTGTGAAAAATTAACCTTTAATATTAACAATTTAAACTGACATAAACCCCTCAAAGATATAAAGAAACCTGTAGTAAGGGCTTTAAATATATATGCATGATACAATTTAAAACCATAAACCTAACGAATTAATTTCCGGACGACCCGATATAACAATTACTATATTAACTAAAGATATAAAATAATTTAGCGTTAGATTCTTCTTATCATAATATTTATACATTTTATTATATTTTCCTTCCTTCAGTGCAATTCTCGCACAAACTCTCAAAAAAAAATTTTTTTTATTTACTTTTACACTAACTATTTTCTCTATACGATTGTTTCAAAAATACTAAATAGCATGCAACGGAATATGGGAATTCAACACAGATAAGCAGCCATTCTCAATATTTAAAATGTTTTTGTTATGTTTCTGATATATTTACATTGATTGATGTGTCCAAAAGATATTACTAGAGTCAATAAATACAGAATAATTTAAGTGTTAGTGGATTTTCTTTGACACATACATCAGATTCACTAATTGTATACCTTTCTTTATCTAATAACATTATATCAAGAAGGCTTGGAGTGGGGACAATAGACTCAGGTAGAGTACTCCAGCTGTTTGAAACTTGGAAGGGGACACATACCCATCTGCAACCTGAAGAAATACTAACCATAGTACTGGTACTTCCATAACGAATATTATTATGTGGGTCCAGGCTAAGGGTGGGGAAAAATTTCGAACAGGCAGTCATTTTTATTTTTCGACTTCAAGGTGTTGGTATTTTGTAGTCTGATTTCCCTGTACTGAGAACAGAGGTCTCACACATGTACTAGGAAGTGCGAGTTTATTATTCCTAAGTCCGGGTGTAAACATTAAAAATAAGTGTGAATATGTTCTAACTTTTTATTTTTCTATTTTCTTCATATACTTTTTAATTATATTACCATTTTCTTTATTTTATTATTAATTGTTATATGATTTGTACTATATTTGAGGCGACGAATTTCAAAATGGGATAGGAGCAAATCGTAAAAGTTGAAAGGATATACACAAAACCGGCAAAGATATAACGCTTTCATTAGTTTAAAAAAATACTTAGCTGGCCATAATATATATAATTTCCTTGTCATCATGATTTCCCATAAATTCCCCCCCCCCCCCCCCCCCCTCCCCCCAAAAAAAAATTAATGTGTAAAAACCTTATCTTCAAAGGGACTGGGATCCCTGAATTCAATGATGTAATTTTTGGATGTCACGTCCAAAATTTTTGAATTTTTATTTGTGACAGGTAAGCTTAAGAGAGTAAGCTACCTGTGTCTATACTAGTTTCTTTCACCCTTTATGTAAATAGTAAAATTTGCATTTTTATAAAAATTCAAACTTTTTTTTTTTAATTTAAAATGCCACTGGCTAAGAGGTTACAATAATTTATATTATGATGGCATTCAGTACGTTTAAATTGTAAACAATTTTACCAAGCTGCGGAAGAGGAAAAAAATTTAAGAAATCATAAGCACTTTTTTTTTTTTTTTTTTTTTTTTTTTTTTTAATTTTTTATTTAGTGGATTTTAATTCCATTTTGAAAGTCTACGCCTCATTTTATTATTTATTATTATTTTCTTCTCAGGACTACTTAATTATTATTATCATATTCTTTATTTCATTATTGCTTACTTTATTTGATTCGTTTCTAAATCAGTAATGGAAGTATAAATAATACAAAATTTACTTAATAACATTGTGTGTGATGGATTGCAATAAATATATAGTTCAAATATCTAATTCATATTAATTTTTTATTTTTTTTTTATCTAATACTTATAGTCTGCAACTAGCGGATACAAATCCATAACATCGATCAGATATCACGCGACATAACAAAAAGGTTTTGAGGTCACGGTTAGATCACATGAAACTTTTTAAGTGCAATGTATTAGTAAGAACGTGCCTTGCTACAGACCAAGGTCAAAAAAAGATGCATGAGGTAACTCAAATAATTATAGCAATTCAGTTTTTACAAGTGTAAAAATTCAACTCTGCCATAGAAGGAATTATATACTATGGAAAATCGATAAAAGGACCAAGAAAATACAGGAAATTTACAAGCACTAAATATCAGACAAAAAAAAAAAAAAACATTTTGGAAGAATTCGTATAGAAATCTCAGGGCAACTTTTAGGCAAAACAAGTCAGTATTTCAAAAACTTAGTAATATTTCAATTATACCCTATATTGTTACGATCGTATATTATATAGTTTTGGTCTTCACTTTTGGGTAGAGTTTTGCGCATAAGTTCAGATCTAAAGAAAATATTTGCTTAAATGGGATTTTTGCAAAAGGTAAAGAAGGATATATATTTAGTCATTAAGTATTATTATTATTTTTATTCCGCTTTTACTTGACAATAGCCAGAAATAGGACCTACCCTGGTATATTTTCAAGAGTTATGCTCCAATTTAATTTTTAAAATTAATAAATGTGTTACAGACTTCAAAATTTACTAGAAAAAAAAATCAAAGCTCCCAATTAATTACAAAAGACTCATTTACATGACTGTGAATAGACCTATTTGGACGTACGGAGTTGGGCTTTGGAGCTCTACTAAACCATCCAATTCATCTCGTATGCAATCCTTACAATCCAAAATCCTTCGAAAAGTCCTCAATGCTCCTTTGTGACCAATAAACGTATCCATAAAGATCTTAATGTTCCTTATGTTACTAATTTAGCCCAGACCAGATACCTATCCTTCCATAGTAAGCTCCATAACCACTCCAATCCACTAGTCTCCCAACTTGCACCCCGCTCCATTCCCGATAATCCTCCGAGGCGTCTGAAAAGAAGATGGCCTAGAGACCTTTTAATGCAGATTTTTATTGAAGTGCTACAATTGAGTAGTTCTTCACAAGTTATTTACAAGCCATTTTATTAACTATCAACACATTTACTTGATGTATATTATTTTGTACAGTTGTAAATATCAATAAATGATAGAAAAAATAAATGTATGTACTGCATTAGCAGTTCCCAGGAGCACTGCCTTCTGCATCTCTTCAAAGTTGGCTATATGAAGATCTGGTTTCTTGATAGTGTCAAATGTATTTTCATGAATTAGGCCATTAATCGAAATGATCACAGGCCAAACCTCCACTTTTACAATTTTATAAAAGTTCTTCGTTCAAATATTGATGTTTTCTAATTTTATCTGAGATCAGTTTGCTCACTTCATCTGAAGGTATCCCATGGTGTCCAGTATTTCCACAATTGTGGCACTGTAATTACTATTATTATTATTGACTTTAATTGGAATTACTTCAAAGAAATCTCATATCTCCGTCTGATTATAATTTTTTTTATTTTTATACTTCATTGATATTTACAACTGTAAACAAACTCTACACTATTATATAAAAGGACAAGCCATTTTTCTTTTGTGATCACTAACCACGAAAACTAAAAAAACAATTTGTACCAAATTTTAACATCATCTAATAGCAATTAGCAATAATAAAATCTATTGATTTTATAATAATTTGTTAAAAAAAAAAAAAAAAAAAAGATATGTTGATAACATTGAAAATATTTGAAAATTCACCGATAGGTTGTGAGCGCCGTTCAGCATGAGAGGTTTTATGTTACGGTGTTATTTAGAGCTTGAAATTGATAATAAAATTTTCTTATATACAATTAAATTATTAAAACAGATTGAAGTTTGAAAACCAATCAATATTATACAAGCACCATTCCTTAGTACAGTTTACAATGAATGATAGATCTATTGAACACATCTGTACCAAATTTTAACGACCTGATTTTCATAGTTCTAGGAAGTTTTAGCAATAATAATACAAATTTAAAAGTACAATGTTGAGTGATAGAAACGAGGTTTGTCAAACATTCATATACTCCTGGTTAGAAAATAAAATCCAACCAGATGAAATCAATGAAATTATTTCTGCCAAATAAAAAGTATTACCAAATCAAAATTTCGTCCCTTTGCTTTTCGATTTCGTAAAAATATGATCCACTCACCTTTTCAGCACTGATAATACAGGTCATAATCCATTACCATCAATTATCCACAAGAGTTTGTTAATAGTCTCTGTCCATCTAAATTACCAACTCATAAATTAAAATTAGGAATTGGATTTCAATTTATGCTTTTATGAAATCTTCAACTACATAATCTGTGCAATTTTAACCAGGTTAAAAATTACTGCTTTGCGTGAAAATATCATTGAAGGAATAATGCTCGATTGCCTAGTTTAATACAAGATTTTTATCGATAAACAAATAATTCTTCATTTATCTATATTCTTTACTTATGAAAGCTGTCGAAGCCGAGACGGGAATGCTCAATTGTATTTCAATTTTTTTTTTTTGTTAAACTAAACTAATAAATGTTTTCTAACATTATAAAAAATGTTTTTAGATAATGCATTCGGAGGAGGAGACATTTGGAGCGGGACATTTAGTTCTGCTTCGATGCATTCAATGTGAGGTGGATTGAAGATGTCAGGATGTGGGTTAAACGTTTTTAAAAGGTGCAGGCCAAAAATTTGGGATTTTTCTTCGTCTGATCTAGTCCAGGTTTGAGAATCAGTTAGTAGAGGCTGATAAAAGTTTTTGTAATTAAGGAGCTTTTTCGTTGTCATCCATTTTGAATTTTAAAGTTACCTTCTAAAAAACGGAGTCCATAATATTTTGATACTACTACGTAGTTCAATACTTTGATTTTATTTTGTTCCTCAATACTCTAAAAAAATTTCACATTTATGTATACAAATATTTTTATTGATAAATTATTTTTAATCATTTTCGAAGAAAGTTTTCTTAAAGTCTGTCTAGAAGTAAGATGAGGAAGAATAATAATTTCTTTAGGAAAATGTGTATTGTGATTACATAGACTAGTCCATCTATAATCATATATCGTTTATAACTTTACTATCCGTTTTTATTGTTCACCAAGCTAATAAGTAACATTTTTGAACGTAAAATCATTTTTAATCTATCATTTCATTATCAAAAAGGAGTAAGTCTCAAACTGTTGCAAAACGGAGCAAGTCCCCAAAACTGCTGCATAACGGAGTAAGCAGGGAAGAAAAACCAATTTTTAAAAAAACTGGTCAACATATCAATTGGGTATCATACTGCTATGGTTTTTGCTTCTTGTGAAAAAGAAAACCAATTTTAGAAATTTGGTTTTGCTACGATTTGCAACTGAACGCCTCATATATAAGTCAGTTCAAGAAGTAATCTACACATCTAATTTGTTCAGAAACGGTAGCACGTACACGACACGGGATCACTTTTTAAACGCGCTCCGGAATTGGAACGGTAGTCCACGAGCTATATTTCAAACTAATGGCCCTCGGTTGAGAGGAATGTGCTCTATCTTTTAGAGTCGTTGCAGTGTTTGCCCGCTTTCAGCTGAGCTAACACAAGATTCTTTTTTAACTCTACTCAATTATTGCTATAACTCAACGGTGATATTAGGACCCAATATTAAACGCATCAAAATGGGTAAATATACCATAATAATATAGAACAGTGATTCCCAAACATTTTTCCTCCAATACACCCGAATTGGATAAATAAATCAAATTAATCTTTCGCGACCCTCCCCAATAATAATAGTAAGTCGAACTATTATTACCGAGAAATAAAATATATTCCTATTTCAGAAATTAAATTACAATTAAACAGTAAATAACCAAAAAAAACATCATTATGGTTCAATGATGATTAATAATTTTATTTATAAGTGAATATTAGTAATGTATTCTTAACACAAAAGAATTGCCCATTTTTTTTTATTAATTTATTTTCGGTGTAGCGTGACCGGTCAATATTATTTACAGTTCTTTTTCATATACATTCAACTCTCGATATGTCGAACTGCGATAAGTCGAATCCAAAAATAAGTCGAACAAAATCTACGGTCCCAAGGACAATACACATAAACTTCATCTCAATAAGTCAATTTCAGGCAAAAAACGTGGAAAAATATCTAAATAAGTCAAAATGCAAATAGGGGTCAAAACTTCTAGACCTACCACCTCAATGAATCGAACTCGTAGAAGCCATCTTCTCTATAACTCTAAATCAAAGTCGAAGAACTTTTCATTTTTGCGGCTAAAATTTACATTCCTTTTTTGGGTTTACGTCCCTACGTACTTAAGCAAAATGTACTTTTTAGCGTTAGGATTATTAATACTAGACAAACGATCAAAGCTTGCAATAAATTACAAGAGACTCATTTACATGACAGTTATTAGACCTATATGGACATACGGAGTTGAGCTTTGGGGCTCCAGTAAACCATCTAATTGTTCTCGAATCCAATCCTTACAATCCAAAATCCTTAATGATCCTTACTTTGTCACGAATAAACTTATCCATAAAGACCTCAATGTTCCATATGTTGCTGATTTAGCCCAAACCAGATACCAATCCTTTCATAGTAAACTGCACTCCCACACGAATCCATTAGTCTCCCAACTTGCTTTTTATTCGATACCTGATAACCCGCCGAGGCGTCTGAAAAGGAGATGGCCTAGAGACCTTCTAGTTTAGAACATTTTTTGAAGTGCTACTAGTGAGTAGTTCTTCACAAGTGATTTACATGTCATTATAATCATTTCATAAATTTACTTGATGTATATTGATGTACAGTTGTAAATCTCAATAAATAGTTTAAAAAAAAAAAAAAAAGGATTATTAAACTTAATTTTTCATTAGTATAGTAAATACCCGCCTCTTCCGTTCATTACGAATACAAAATATTCAATGGGGTGTAGGTCTAATGTGGTTTTGAATGAATTCTTTAGGGATATGACCCATCTAATACAAAACTAATAAAATATAATAATTAAACATCATGACTAACATCAAGGAATCTCCCTCTAAAATTCCCTTAGAAGACAACAACATTCGGACAGTACCTGCCGTGAAGCATCTAGGAGAATGGATCTCTGCGAACCAGACCGAGAACCTAGCCATAGACTCAAGATGCGCCAAGTTCGAAAGGACTTATCACTCCTGCCGAGATATTTACTCATCTAAATGCCTCTACAAAAATCTAAAAATAAGGCACTGCAACACTGTAGTAAAATCAGCTGTTCTGTATGCCTCCGAGTGCCTTGTAATGACCAGGAAGGGCCCACTCAGGAAGCTGGAGATCAAAGAGAGGAAAATCCTGAGAAGGATACTAGGATGTCAGGGAAGAGAATGGCACAGGATTCGGCGGATTGAGATGTATAAATACGAGGAGGATATCCTGACATGCATAAGGAAAAGGCGACTGGCATTCTATGGACACTTGGCCCGCATGAATCCTGAAAGATTATCAAACAGAATATTTACTGTGGCAGGTAGAGGCAAGGCTTCCAAGAGCAAGTGGATCACATCAGTGAAGTCAGATCTGCAACAAGTAGGGATCCCACTCGATAAAACATAGGACCGACTGCAGTTCCGACAGGGAGTGTTTTCAGTATCCCTTACTAGACCTCAGGGACCAAATGGACAGAAGAGAGAAAGCTGGTTCATCGTCAGAAAATGAAAGAATTCTGGAAGAGAAAGAAGAAGATCTTCGGAGAGAAGTAGCTACGAGCCCGTGGTCTGTAGTGGCCCCCAAAAAAAAATAAAAAAATAAAATAAAATAAAAATTAAAAATTTGTAAATATTCATTTCTATTGAAATATTGGTTATTTTTATTTAATCCTAATAGGGTTTACATACGGTGGCTGAAGAATATAGACGGAAATACCAATAGAATAATAAAACATTTAGTCGAGAGAACGGAAGTTGAGAAATCAACAACCTTAGTGAAATTATTTGCCTGTTAATATATAACAAGTAGAATATATAGTATACATTCAAAGTAACATATCGACAGCCTTGTCAAAGTTATGGACTCGAGTTATCAGTTAGAACACTCCCCAGTAACATCTGTTGGTGCCGACATCTCGACAAACACTCCAAGTCAAGGAGTGGGCAGCTTCAGCTGTGACAACTGTGCAATGTGTAGGAGTGACTCATCTTTGTAGGTTGTTCATTTTTTCAAACTTTTTAGAAAAAAAAATTAATTTCTCCCTAACTGGGAAATTGTATAAATCTTGGATATTTCTATCTATAATCTACTTTTTCTATATTTACATTTTATAATTAATAGGATAAAATTACTTAAATTAATGATTAAATTATATTAACAATTAAATATTATTCGAAATCCAAGTTGGGAGAAAATAGGGCTTTAATTAAACGTGACTTTTTTTCATTCAAACCAATATACATAGCTCCTAAATGGAAGGTCCTAGCGATTAATGTAATAAAGTAAAATTATTAATAATAATATAGAATTATTTCTATTATGTATTATATCTCTGTATACTGTAGACTGAATTAAAAAAAAAAAGTAATAAATAAAAATAAAATAAAATAAAAAACTCAACTTGAAATGGAGGAAAAAAAATCCACATATTAGTAGAAGATTTTAGATTTTTTTTTCTACTGGACAAAAACCGTTGGAATCAAAACCCATCCATATTTAACCTATGAAAAAAATAATAAAATAAATTAATAATTACATTAAATTAATAGTTAATGATTATCCGAAATAAAATAAGCTAAGAGAAAATAGATGTTTCAAACGTGATGTTCTTCATTCAGACCGATATAGATCCTAAGCGGTAGGCCCTAGAGACAAGTTTTATGTAAAAAATATATTTTCCATTAAATTTCTGATCAGGAAACTTTCGCCTAAGTTTTGATCCCAGACACACTAACATAGCTAAAGCATGTCAAAAAAGCTCCAACACAAACAATGTAGGCAAAACATGACTTATTTCATTCAAAGCAATATAGCTCCTAAACTGCAGGCCCTAGCGACCAATCTTATATATATAAAAATATTCTCCATTAAATTTCTTATAAGAAACTGTCGGAAAATCTTACATTTTTGAGGGTGAAAAAAAATTCACAAAAATTCACAAACAAAAACTGTATACCCCTAGTTAAAAGACATATCCACGTCAAAAATAAAATTATGAGAACCAAGACTAGTCCATAATTAAAAAAAAAATGCTAGTGCTTAACTTATTTGACAAAATATTGTCAGTACCAAAGTAGACAAAGCACGAAATCTTTGATTGGGGTTTACTCAAAAATATACTTTTTGACGTGTAACCCCACAAAATATTATGAACAAAATTGTATAATTCGATATTATAAAGAAAATTGTAGGGAAGGAACCAAAAAAGTGATTATGAAAAAAAAAAAAAATAGAAATTCAAAATTATGTATACAAAAATGAAACTAATATCCTAAGATATGGATATACATTGGTACATTGAATAGCAAATCTTTTTTTCCGGTGCCCTCCGACAAACATTTCTTAGATTAAATCCAAGCTCAATCAATTCTCCATACTACAAATCAACAAACGCAAACTCAAAGGTAGCCAACATCAGGTCAACGGTGCCTGAAACCGACACACCATTTTCCCAAAGCGGTCAAAGGTCGACTCGATTCCAGGACATGCCTTTCTGTACTTGACAGGGTTTATCTCCAATTACTCACCGACTTGCGCAAGGCACGGAATAGTCGGGTCGGTTAATGGAGCGTGTTACACTGAGTGATGAGAGACGGCTCCAGAAATGCAGAGTTAAAAATAAAATAAAAAAAGAATAAATGATGGACTGCAGAGGAGCAGATGTTGAGCAGAGCGTAGAGCCAGTATTTGTTTAGATAGGAGCAGTTTGCCGCGGAGCTTTTCAGCACGCGATGAATATTACCATCCCACCAATATTACCGTCCCACCAATATTGGGAAACTTGTTTTCCCAACCCTTTTCCTCCTCCACGAAGAGGTATTGAAATATATTATTGCTTCGTCCACGGAACATATCCACGGCTTTTCTATAGCTAATCTCGAAAAAAGGAACAATCCCAAAATGGCTATTTTTTTCACTTGAACTTCGCATAATGGTATAGAAAGATCAATAAAATTAGGATTGATGAATTAATTGCCACTTCTATTGGAATCATTTAATTAGAATACTAGTTTCGAATGCTAAACATTCGATCGAAAATATGTCCTTCCATGATGGACATATTTCAGATATCAGATCTCCTCAGGTGAGTATTAATATTCTATTCTTGTCATACATTTTTGAAAACTTTAGTATATAAAATCCATGTAACATAGTGCTGATATGTTGAAAATTTTGTATCTTTTAGACGTGAAGATGAATGTTTAGCATCAAAAACTAGTATTCTAATGAAATAACTCCAATAGAAGTGGCAATTAATTCTTCAATCCTAAGACTATTTTTTTATTATTTATCAGCATCCTCCGTCGCGGCTTCACCTGCTCTCATAAGTAAAGAACTTATGGAGATAATTTAAACAAATAATTAAGTTTTTTTTTATATAGATAAATATTTTGTATCGGAGTACGCAATAGAGCAGGGGTCTTCAAACTTTGGCCCGCGGGCCAAATCCGGCCCACCAGTGTCATCAATCCGGCCCGCGACAGTAATTTGTAGTTGTGGACCAATTTAACTTTGTACTAATTATTTAAAAAGATTTTTTTTTTTTTTTTTTTTTTTTCTCATTTATTGATATTTACAACTGTACAAAACAATATACATCAAGTAAATGTGTTGATAGTGAATTCATTGGCATGTAAATAACTTGTGAAGAACTACTCACTAGTTGCACTTCAATAATATCTACACTAAAAGGTCTCTAGGCCATCTTCTTTTCAGACGCCTCGGAGGATTATCGGGAATGGAGAGGGAAGCAAGTTGGGAGACTAGTGGATTTGAGTGGTTATGGAGCTTACTATGGAAGGATAGGTATCTGGTTTGGGCTAAATCAGCAACATATGGAACATTAAGATCTTTATGGATAAGTTTATTGGTCACAAAATAAGGAGCATTGAGGATTTTTCGAAGGATTTTGGATTGTAAGGATTGGATACGAGATGAATTGGATGGTTTAGGGGAGCCTCAAAGCTCTACTCCGTATGTCCAAATAGGTCTTATCACAGTCATGTAAATGAGTCTTTTGTAATTTATTGGAAGCTTAGAACGTTTGTCTAGTAAATGTTGAAGTAGTCTGTAACGACGAGCAGTTTCTTGTCGTTTTAGTCTTGTATGTGGGTTCCAAGTAAGACGTTTGTCCAAGTGGAGTCCTAATCTGTTCAACAGGGATTAGTGGAATATCATTAAAGGATATTGTTCGCATTTTTTAAAACAAATTAATTGAAAATCAGTAACCTTTATTATTGCTAAAAATTCCTGGTTCTATAAAGAAGATGTGGTTAAAATTTGGGACAGATTGGTTCAGTAGTTTTAGTGGTTAGTGATCACAAACGAAAAATGGTTATTTCTTTTAAACAATAGTATAGATTTATTGATGCTTACAACTGTATAAAGTATATGCATTTAATTAAGAGAAAAATGATTTTAATTACTTTCTGTGAAACTAATCATTGGCAGCAATTTAATATAAGTTTTACATTCCAAGTTACCAAAGCCATCTTATTTTCAGACTCCTTGGGAGGGTTATCGTGAATGGGGTGGAAAGCAAGCTGGGAGACTAGTGGATATGGAGCTTATTTTGAAGGATAGGTATTTGGTTTGGGACGATTCAACAACACATGGGACATTTAAGACCTGGGTACATAGGACGCGGTCTGTCACGGCGGTCAAAAATTTGGCTAAGAAACAGAAAGCGATATCTGTGTGAGCGATTCAGTGCTGAGATAGTTTTTTCGCGGAGCAGTTTCGCAGTTGCGGTTTCTATAGGTTAAAGTAATTTCCAGACGTTTTAAGGAAAATGAGAGATTTTAGAGACTGGATATACTCAATGAAGGTTTTCGACCCCTAGGTAGATCCTCGATTACCTTTTTTAAATACCGCTTCCTTCTATTTAATTATCGTTTTTAATTATTCTAATATGTTTCATGCATCCTGTTTAAAGAATATGGAAGTGTAAACAAATCAAGAAAAAGGAAACTTTAAGCCGAGAAAATAAAAAAAAAAAGGGTGAAATTACCTGCCTACCAGTATATATCAACTCGAAATATAGGATGGCTTATGCATCGATTGTATGACATTAAGTTCATATGTCGCCTCATTGAGGCGATATTTATAGCAGCACATCAATCATTAGCTTCGATCTAACAATCAGAAATAGATTAATTGCCTGTTTTCCATTTCCATTTCACCAATGGTAATCGCTAACTATAGATGGGATTGAATCACAACGAATCCTTCGTTTCAAACGGATCAGGCAGGTCATATTCATTCAGTACTTAGAAATCCCCATTATTTGTAATCAGCTAAGGATAAATTAAGAATATTCAATCGAAAGGTGGGGGTTACGAATTATCGAAATATGATCAATATTTAGTAAATTTACGTAAACCGACGCCTAATAAATCACATGCTATGATTTTGGAAAAAATTAGTTAGATCTTATCCTTTACGTCAAATTTCACGCTGAATCCATTTCCGATGCCAGGTTTTGGGGAGAAAAAAAAAAAAAAAAAAAAAAAAAAAACCCACAGTAACAGCCAATTTTGTACACATGCCACAATTTTAATCCTTATTCCACGTTCTGCAGCTATTTTCCAAGTGATTAACTGGAATGAAGACAGTCGTAAGTTTCTTGTTTTCTCTCGTATATATTAAATCAATGAACCCACCATTTTTCTTTATTTGGGTAATATTAATTATATGAATAAATAAGTTTTATACTCTGTAAATTTGGGAAAAATTACTTATAACTAGTGGATGCTTACGCGACTAGATGTACAATAGAAAATGCACAAATTTAATGAAAAGTAATAATAACTAAAATTTGTGTTAACTAAAACGAAATAATAATAAAATAAATCAAGAGGAAAAGATATCAGTTAAGTATTTTATCAAATCAAGGGATTATTGTGACCCATGCAATTGTTGATAATTAGATTTTACGTATTTTTTAAAATATGTTTTTAAATTCATTTGGATCCAAATACGCAAATTAGAAAACAGCTGTCTGTACTATTTTTAGAGGAATTTTCATTCTAAGAGATCGTTCTACACATAAGTATTCAATGTACAAGATACTTTCTTAAACGATTATAAAATTTTGAAGAAAAAAAATTGCTCATACCTGAATGAAATTAGATTTATTTTGGCAACCAAAAGAATTTGTTTTGTCACAAAAAAAAACCTTATTTTTCTTAACTTATTTTTATAAAAACTACTAAATTATAATATATAAAAATTTGTGAGTTTTATATTAATAATAAGTTTACAGAAAAAAAAAGAAAAAAAGAAATTAAAATGGATGCTAAACAAAAGCTTTAATCAAAGCGCCATCTATAGGATGGTAACTGTAACTGGTTTAGTTTCTACAATCACCACAAGAGCGAGCGCAGCTCCTAAAGCAGCCTCATATCAAGATTCTTTTACATGATTTATTACCTTTTCAAAATAAAAATTATTATTAAAGCTAAAAATATATTTATTTATTTAATACATTGTAGAGCTAATATATAGTATTTATGAAACTAAATACAAGCCACATTTTAGGGAACAATTACATTTATTGAAAACCACAAATAAGCCTAAAGTAACTCTTATATTCAATTAAATCAAGATTTTCTATTCTATGAATGAAATTCTTTTAATTTTAGAGGTGTGAACTGAAAATAAATGATTAAAGTTAAAACAAGATTTATAAAATTGATCAATTGGTATTTAAATTAAAAGATTTGTATTTTTACAAAAGGTCTAATAATGTGGCTGAAAAATTATTTTAATTGGCACAGGAATGCAATTTTTCTTAATATATTTTATAAGATTTTCTTATAATTTTTCCAGCTTATCATTCCGATTAAATTTTTTGTTAAATATTAAGGTTTGTGTAGTTATCTCCAGTTTAGAAAATATGATTCATCTGAATTATTATTGTTTTTTTGTTTTTTTTACATTAGTAATATTTTTAATTTCTTAAAAAATACTTATTTTTCTTAGAGAGGGGGTATCCATGAGAGGTGTTATTAGGTTTTTGATTCCTACTTCATAGTTTTTTAAGCTATAATTTAATAGATTTTTGCTAATCATCACTTCACGTGATCCATACCATATCTATATGCTGCAAAGCCGTTATTTATAAAAAAGATATTTACATCAGAGAAAGATGATAATGCTTATTATTTTTAAATATTATACAACTGAAGAGGGAATGCCCAAAAAAAAAAAAAAAAAAAAAAAAAAAAAATCAAAACTGATATTTCATCGCCACCTGTAAGCTAGTCCTATATACTATTTTTTAAGGTGGACTCGAGAAGAGGATATAAGGAGGATATAGAGAAGATTGCCACATGTTTTGAAGTTTAAGAACCTGCTCCCCATGAGAAAGAATATAGACTTTGTAATTAACAATTTCGACTGTTTTAGAACTATGGCTACCGGACATTTCCCCTTGTAGTCTAGCAACCTTCATATTTAAATGGATTCACGGAATTAAGAAAGACATGGCAGAGATTGGTAAAACAGATAATGTAATACAGAGTTGAATGACATGAATGATGCTAAACTATAAGGGTTTCCAAAAGAAGGAAAAGAGAGAAAGAATTAGCAATTGGACAGAAGAGAGATGGAGACAACAAAGTGAACAGATGAAGAACTATTGGACACCAATGAAAGAAGTACAGATATTATTGCACTTGGTTACTTCACGTGGTCATAGACGGCCAAAATCGAGTAAAAAAAAAAAAAAAAAAAAAAAGGCTTTTCAACAAAGGTATTATTAAAAAATATATTAAATTTTGTTGCATTGATATACATATGAAGAGTGTTAAGCTAGATGGGGGAATAACCAAAAAATCGAAAGTAGGCTTTCAGCACCACCTGCTACCTTGTCCCATGTATTATCATATCATATGTATTATCCCGATGTATTATCAGCTGGAGCTAGAATAAGGATTATCACATTCTTGAAGTCTGAAGAACCTGTGAAAGATTAAATAATCACTTGGGGTACACCATGATGGTATAGAAGGATCAATACAATTAGGATTGATGAATTAATTGCCACTTCTATTGGAATTATTTAATTAGAAAACTAGTTTCGAATGCTAAACATTCATCTTCATTCATCATGGGGAGATCTAACAGAACTGAAGATGAATGTTTTGCATTCGAAACTAGTTTTCTAATAAATTTGGGCAGAGCTTCTAGGTCTATTGATCGAAAAGAATAATTTATATAAATTAAGCTGTAATTTAACAAAGTTGCTCAAAATAATTTAATATATTTTTAAGAAAAAAAAATATGATATTTACTTTTCCACAACTTTAACTAGATGTTAACTTATATAATCCTTCAATTTACAAAATATGTCAAAATTAAAGAGAAAGTAAAAAAAAAAAAAAATTAAAAATACAACATAAGATCTAAATTATATTTGAGGTATAAGTTTGATGCTATTGACAGACTAAAGTAACAAAGACCAACTAGAAACTTAAGAAAAGTTTTAACTTGTTGAAACTGTTGGCCTAACTAGAGACTTCAAAGTTAACAAGTAGCTCCGGCAAAAAGATACTATCATAAATTAACTTAAACTTTTACACCTTCAATTGTTTTATCGGCTACAGAAACAATAGAGTTCTTGAATGCCACTTAGCTAAAGTGCCACAGCCATCAGAATAGATATCAAGGTTTTTCAGTTTTAAAAAATATATAATTAAAAACAATGACCTTGATGGCATGTGCTAATAATTCACACTTAATAATTTTACTTTACTTCCTGTATTGCCATGAACCCTTCCTAAATCTTGCAACTGTGAACAGAATGCGGAAAAAAATTATATCCATTACTGTTCAACGGGTGAAGGTTACTTTCAAACGAGTATGCAAATGTTATAGGCTAATGTCTTATTGTTGTTTGACTGATTTACTTTATATAAGGGTTAATGATCAAGATTGAAAAATGTTTATCTCTCCTTTAAATATAAAGGTAGAAATAGAAAGTTGATAAAATGATCGACGTATTTTACTAAAGAAAATTCTCGAATACAATGTAATTGACTTAGGTAAATTACCTTCAATATAGCAAAAAACTTCTATTGGAATTATTATATTAAAATACTAGTTTCGAATGCTAAACATTCATCCTCAGTTCTGAGATCTAAAAGGTATAGAATAGAATAGAAATTATATTACAGATATCTATTAGATCTCTTCAGGACTGAAGACGAATATTTAGCATTCGAAACTAGTGTTCTAATAAAACAATCCCAATAGAAATGGCAATTAATTAATTTATCCTAATTGTATTGATCATGCGTGCCTCAAGTAAAACTTATTAGATGAAAATAATGCACTATTTCGTCTTACTGAGTACGTGCCGAGCACGTCATATTTGTCATGAAATACCTCATAACCTAATAGCATTTTTTTTTTTTATGATTAGAGGTTTCGTAAACTAGAGTTTTCCTTTATCCAATACGGAGTCAGCCCCGGCTACGTCAGATATGAGGGAGTCTACTGAACTTAAAAGTCTTATTTATTGTATGCCATTATACAAATGAGGAGGAAACTTTCAAAAAGTGTTTTGTCACACTAATCCCACTTTTCAGAAGTAACAAAAAACGTCCATTAGGAGTTGTTACCCTTCAGAAACAAAACATTCCTAATTGAACTTATAGCATCTAAAAAAACACATTACCACAAGGATCAGAAATATTCTTTACTCTTAAAATTAGCAATTTTTATATACACAAAACACGGTTTGATGAAATAACAAAGGGACAAAACACTGTTTGAAGTGGCTACGTTTTATTTTACAAAAGTCACTGTTTACTCAAAAGTACACAAAATAAAAAATTATAATTGCATAATACATGATGTATTATGTAATTGTGATATGTATATGTAATACATGATGTAATATGTAATCACTCATAATTTTCGGGAAATATTTTCATTTTCTTAACAGTCACTAGTTTTTAAATATGCAGTTCTCATCTTCCATTTTCTAAACAGTCATAAGCTTCATTCTCTTCCACAACATTTTCAACACTTGGAGAGTCAAAAAGTACAACCTTGTACCAGTGTAAGCGATTATTGCCAATGTTGTCATTATTGTCAATAATGCAGCGTTCCCATTGGCTTAGTGGACAAAGCATGGTTTGAACTAATAATAGGTTATGGACAAAACACTCGTTGCTTAAAACCCGGATTTTTTTTTCTAAGTTTGGATGGGAAAAAGCTTGTTTGGATGGCTAATACTTGTCACATATTGTAGAGTTATGAAAAAAAAAATCTAGTGATACCAAAACTCAAAAAAACATTTTTTGTGACAAAACACGATTTGAAAGTTTGAACGTTTGAATCCTTGTTAATAAACCCTTCTCCCACCTCCCCCACCCCCAAAAAAAATAAACATTATGTAAAATATTATTAACATAATGTTTATAAATAACACAATTTAATGCGATATTTTTTATTCTAGAAATAAATAGAATGATTTAAAATATGTATATTATACCATTAGAAGCCTAAATATGGGCAATACTAAAAATTTTGTCTAATTCTCAAATAAATCCGGACTTCAGTTATAAGAATTATGAAACAAACGCCATAAGTTTTTAGTTCGTGTTTTCCAAAGAAGAACGCAGAAAGAATATTGCCTTTTATTGACTTTCGTCAAAAATTGAGTTCCAGTTCGGGTCAAACGAGTCCTTAGCACGAGATATGGGAATAAAGCCCGAAAGAAAATAAGCTTTTCATAACAGGTCTTCAAATTTCACAGTTTTTGTTTTTTTACATTTTGTTAAATCAGATGAATACACCCACAACAAAATTAGTTAAAAACCTATGAGTAACCATTGACAGAAAAATATTCCAAGAATCCTTAAATAACTCTAATAGATAATTTACTCGAAAACAAAACCCGAAGATAAAGACAAATAAAGTTATTTTTTTTAGAAAAAAAAAAACCAAAACCGTCTTCAAGTTAAACCTTCATGTACAATCTTGAACTAAAAAGTAAAAAATAATTTTTAATTACTTCGAAACAAAGAGCATTAAAAGACAATCAAAAAAATTATCGATGCTTCTATACCTATTCACAATTTATGATCAGTTATTTTTGGAGTCGGCGCCAGCCAAGAAGGGCCGTTTAATCCTGCTTTTGAAACAAACTTTCGCATAGCACGAGACAGGATCTTTACAAATACCAGCTTTCTTTCGAATTTCTTCCAGGATCGTTTCTCAGAAAAAATGTTAGAATTAAAGTTATAGAGCATTAGATTTACTTTGATTTCATATAGATGTTTCTAGCTTTTGAAGGAAATGTTTAACTAAAAGTAAGGTAAAATTTTTTTTTCTCTCCAAAATTATCGAGTTTTATAACGTATATCTAGAAAACCGTGGAAAGTTCGACAAATAGGTGTATAAACCATTATATAGAAACTTTAATTAGCTTTAATTTTTATTATAAACATATTTTTCTAGAGTCCACCGTTTTCCAGATATAATCGAAAAACCCAAAAATGGGACCTTCTCCCCACCTATAGCTCACCCTCCAGGGGCGGGGATTTTAGTATGTTTACCTTTTAACTACTTCTAACGAAGCTATTAATTCAAAACTTTTCGCATATTTCATGCACTCTACAATGGATATTGACTGGACTATATAATTGCCGATTTCGGTTAGCTAGCGCTTTTTGTTGGCCACGGTAACGTCGGATGAGAGGGTGTCTACTGTATTAAAAAAAAATCCTCAAAATGTAGAATGAAACAAAATAATTTGTTTACTTAATTATTATACCATTTTATTTTATACAAAATAATCAGAGAAGTAGATTGTTGGGGTATGCAATCATAATAGATACACAACAATTAAACAATATGTATTTTAATTTGTAATGCCAACGTTTCAACTTGCATTGCAATCCTTCCTCAGGGTTTCAGAGACAGATGTAAACAGAAACTGTAAAGTTTTGACAGTTGAGGATGAAGAGGGGTGGAGTGCCCACCAGTTTCTGTTTACATCTGTCTCTGAAACCCTTATGATGGCTTGCAATGCAAGTTTAAACGATGGCATTACAAAATATAAAACTTATTTTTTAATTGCTGTGTATCTATTATGACTGCATACCCCAACAATCTACTTCTCTAAATACTTAACATTCAACAATACCTTATCAATCCAAAATATTCCTTAAATGTTATATGTTATTAAAATTGCAGTTGCCCAATTAATACCGCCAAGCAGCGAAAACGATTGTTTGAAAGCGAAAAAACTTTTAAACCTTCATACACCACCAGATATCCATAGTATATACCGTCTTTCCCCTAACAATAGTTGACAATTCTGTGAAGTAATCAAAAAGAAAATGGTCCCGTGGCCTACTTACTAGGAAAAGTGTTACCAACAGGGTGCTGCTCTACAAGTCATTTTCATCCATTCAATCACTTTCCTAACATTTACGCTGGATATTTCGTAACAATTACCATTTTTGTTAGCAATAAATGGTAATAAACCAGATGTATTGAAGATTCTAATGATCTGCAAGTACCATAAAAAAAAAAAAATGTTATAAATAGTTCTATATGCAAAATAAAGAATAAATTTTTTAAAATGCACTAGTACATCTAAAAATAGTTAAAACTATACCTTGCCTAATAGTGATATTTTAAAGTTTATTAGAATTTTTAATGTTTATTTTTCTTATTACTGGTTAACGTTATGTTACATAAAGCATTAAAACTGCTTTTCGACTTCTTCAACATTAACTAGACGATCGTTACTATCCAAAAAATCCTCAATGTTCCTTACTTTATCTCAAACAAAATTATCTATAAAGAACAAAATATAACATATGTTACTAATTTAGTCGAAACCAGATAGATACCTATCCTTTCATAGTAAACTCCATGACAACACAAATCCACTAGTCTCTCAACTTGCTTCCTATTCTATTCCCGACAACCCACCGAGATGTCTGAAAAGAAGATGACCAGAAGAACTTTTGTTGAAGTGCTACCAGTGAGTAGTTGCTTCACAAGCATTAGACATGTTATTAGGAACATTATAATCACACATTACTAAATGTATTTTTATATCATTTTATACAGTTGTAAATTTCAATAAATATTTTTTTAAAAATTATTACTTTAATATACAATATTATTAAAAATCTGCATTCACAATTTAATATTCAAAGAACAATCCATTTTCAAATATCCGAACCTAAAACCTACTATTGAGGTATTTTCTGTGTTTTTATGTTTTGTGTTAATACTATCAGCATCTCCGTAAATGATTCAAAGCAATAATCGTTTAACAATGCGTCACCTATTACGTACAACGTTATTCATAGATAGTAGGAAAAACATGAAATAAAAACGGAAATATAATGCTTTTATATTTTAAAATTGAGATTTGAGATCTTATATAATTTTTTTTTTTTTTAATTTCACTTATTTAGTACTTACAGACTTGATTAAACTCCACGATTCCTTGAACTGATTTATAATTTATTATCAAATTAAAAACTGTCATTCCTATTGTTAATGTAAATTTACAATACTCGTATTGCCCATCTTAAGCAGAAATTTTAAACATTAATTACAATTACATACTTGCATCTGATTCATATCCTCCAAGGTGCTGGTAAGTATGAAGGATCCTAGATTTATTACCAAATACTCCAAATTGCTTACCGGATATATTATATTAATGAAATATGTTTATATGTGTTTACCGCTTTTATGTGCCCTAAGAGGATAGGAGTGGGCACTCTGCAATGTTAAAGGTTAAAAAACAATTGAATCAAGATCGTGAAGGTCGAGATTCATTACGTGAACAAACCAGTTTATGTAGTTTATAGCGAAATTAAAAGTTTCTAGTCATCACAGTAGTTGTTTTATTGAGAACAAAGTTAACATGCGTAAACCTAATTAGAAACTAACTGATTGAAATAGTTTTATAGATATTAAGTTATCCTATTGGCGTCTCAATTTTTTATTGTATGTGATCGATGTTTGAAATCGATCCTGGACATGGTCTGGTGGCGAATGCCTTTTTCGCGAACGTCAAGGATGGGCAGGTAACAAGGAGAATGAAAGTGTCTTCATTAAACCATAAAAACTGTATTCTTCAGGAGTGGTGATTCACTTTTTTTTTTTTAGTGTTTTCATTACATACTTATTTTATTATTTTCATTTATTGGTATTTACAACTGTACAAAATAATATACATCAAGTAAATGTGTTGATAGAGAATGCAATGGCATGTAAATAACTTGTGAAGAACTACACACTAGTAGCACTTTCATAAACACCTACACTAAAAGGTCTAGGCGATCTTCTCTTCAGACGCCTCGGAGGATTATCGGGAATGGAGTGGGAAGCAAGTTGGGATCCTAGTGGATCGGTGTGGTTATGGAGCTTACTATAAAAGGATAGGTATCTGGTTTGGGCTAAATCAGCAACATAAGGAACGTTAAGATCTTTATTGATAAGTTTATTGGTCACAAAGTAAGGAGCATTGAGGATTTTTCGAAGGATTTTGTATTGTAATGATTGGATACGAGATGAATTGAATGGTTAAGTGGAGCCCGAAATCTCAACTCCCAACGTCCAAATAGGTCTACTCTTAGTCATGTAAATGAGATTTGTAACTTATTCAGAGCTTTGAACGTTTGTCTAATAAATGTTGAAGCAGTCTGTAACAGTGTAAGTGGATAGTCCATACTAGTATAGAATTATATGTTTTCTACTATATTTCTAACGATTTTAGGATTTTTTTTTAATTTTTATTGTTTTCATACTGAATTCATTTTATTCTTTTCTATCATTTGAACGTCATTTTAGAAATGTCATCTAATAGTTCTAGTTATTTAGTTTCAATCAATATCATATTTTTTCTTCTTCTTTCTTCTTTATACAGCCTAATCGGGATTTAAAATGAAGAACTGAGTGGTCCTCCTAAAGTCCTCCCATATAGCTTTCTTCGCACCTTAGTTGAAGAAGGCCAAATCAGCGATCATGACTCCAAAAACAGTCTGCATGCTTGGAGTACATATATGTTCTGCATCCTGCTCAGTTTCCTCGTACTCGCAGAGTGGACTGAAACCAATACAAAACTGCCAGTACAAAGGGGCTCTGAGTCTATGCCCTGTTTATTAGTGGAAGTTCAGGCCCGTTCTAGTCGATTGAGTTTATAAATGGCCTCTTTTGAGCCATGATTTCGATGTTTACTTGTCCATCTCTAATTAATTACTTAAATCAGAAAAATTTTAACCTCTTCTAGGCTGACAGTACCGTCAAACTGCGGGTTTAAAGCTCCCTCTTTGACCAGCTGGTTTGACCTCTCTTTTCCAAAACATCCACAATATCGAGGAATCTCCTTTGCAGGATGATCTCCTCATACATAATTTATGATCTCCCAATATCATAATTTAGAATAAGGATATTTCCCCCTCTGTCTGTGAAGTAGAGCGTCAAATATCCGAACTAACGTTCTCAGGGGAGGTTCGGATAATCGAAACTCGTTTAAAAAAAAATATTTTGTGTAAAAAGCATCTTCCAACAGTTCACTTTTTGCTTTTTCCGAAGTTTTACGACTCAAAACTGCCCGTCTCACTGTGAAGATTGTGGGGAACCTGATGATTGATTCAGAAATATTTTTGATTCCCGTTATTGTTGATTTATCAACCTTGAAATAGATAGCTAATGTCTGACCCTATTCAGTTTCTTTTAGCCACGTAATTATTTCTGTTTTTTCTTTAAACGAAAAGAGCTCTCGTTTCCTTATTGTTAGCATGGATGATGACATGTACTTTTTAAGGCGATGTATACCTCACAAAGAACGATTTAAGACTTAATGTGAAATCTATTACCAACCAAATAATTAGGAAAATATTGAGGGAAACAAATGAAATAGTCTAATTAAGTATAAAGTTCTCAGTAAACAATATTATAAGTATGTATAGAAGTTCTTCTATATTCTTCTTCTATATGGTTCTAAATCTTCGGTCCGGTGAATGGCAACGGGTTTTGGAGAATAAGAACCAACCTGGAGCTGGAACAATTGTTTGGTGAACCCAACATCATTTCGATAGTCATAGTAGGCAGATTAAGGTGGTTCGGTCATGTGCAAAGGATGCCCGATAGACTTCCAAAAAAGATGATGAACGTCAGGCTGGGAGGAAAAAGATTGAGAGGAAGACCAAGACTGAGGTGGCTCGACAACGCGTTGTCCAGGGCGTTGCAACGTCCAGGATGACCTACGAAGACTGGGAGTGAATGGTTGGAGGAGGAAGGCGGAAGGTAGACAGGAATGACTGTCTGTACTTTTTTAAGCCAAGGTCCGACTAGGACTGTAGCGCTCAATAATAAATAAAATAGAAGATTTCTTGCAGTTATTGTGAAATAAATTTAACTTCCCTTATATCCAAGGTAAAAAAAAAAAAAAAAAAATAGTTTTCATTTAATTTTATTTAAAAATAAAAATAATTTTAACGATACAATTAAGTAATTAGATGATCAATTTAATTAAAATTACATTCCAAAAAAAAAGGTTTCGTTAATTGAACGTTCCGATAATCGGCGCTAAAATGTATATACTTAAGTTATACCATTATCAAATTATCAATACCCATCGCTTTTATATAGGACATTATTCCCAAAACAAAACTAAATATATTTAAAAGTACTCTATTGAGCATAAGGATGAAGAGAAAACATGGACAATTAAGTCCGATCTCCGGAAGAAGCTTCTTTCCACTGAAATAGACAGTTGGCGGGAATCTCACTTAGGAAAAAAGGAAACAATTAAAAAATAAGAGTAAAATAGAGATACCAAGAAATATCGTGGAAGAGATAGAGAAAATATCCCTAAGCTGGTTCGGACATTTAAAACGAATGTCCAATGGAAAGTTGCCAAGGAAAGAATAAGGGTGGAGAATAGAAAGAAAACGGAAACGTAGGCTAAGGAAAACATGAAAGAACGAAATAAAAGAAGAGGCAGAATAATATGGAGGGAGGACATCGAAAACTTATTTTAAAGACAGCCACTGCACTGAGGAAAATCCTACTAATAAAAAAAACAACAAAAAAACATACGTGCTGAAGGAACTATTTTTCTATATTTTTGAAGTTAGGTACCCACAGCCTTCAGAATCCAACAAAAAACATCTGCTAGTGGAGTGTATTCATACAACTTTCCATCACGGCTGCGATGCTATCGTACGTGTCCGTCATAGCTAGAATGATATGCGTGAACATGCACTCTTCGCTTAAACCTCAACTGTTCCAAGTTTCCACTAAGAAATTAAGGTCATCTATGAACTAGTCTTCAAAGAACTTTTACAACATTAAACATTAGTAGAGATTGCTAAGCAGTATAACTTTGCACTTAGCGGGAGTTTGTACTTTATTTATTTACTAATTATTATTATTATTATTTATTTTTCATACTACAATAGGCATATATTCTCCATCAATAGAGGAAGCATGTCAAATGTTAATTGTTCATTGAATCCTCAATAGATAGTGAATATATGCCAAGTGTTGAATGTTTATAATTAACTAAATTTGTTTTTAATTTTTTTACTGAGGCGATGATAAAAAAAAGAAAAAAAAAAAAGAATATAAGATCATTCTATTCGATCAATAATAAATTAATTTATCCCTGACTGGGATAAAAATAGATCATGGAAATGTCTGTAATCTACAGCTTTTACCAATTTATATTTTAGAATTAAGACTAAAGCGACAAGAAACTGCTCGTCGTTACAGACTACTTCAACATTTACTAGACAAACGATCAAACTTCCCAATTCATTACAAAAGACTTACCTACATGACTGTTATTAGACCTATTTGGACGTACGGAGTTGAGCTTTGGGGCTCTACTAAACCATCCGATTCATCTCGTATCCAATCCTTAAAATCCAAAATCCTTTGAAAAATCCTCAATGCTCCTTAATTTGTCACCAATAATCTTATCCTTAATGTTTCAAATGTTGCTGAGTTAGCCCTAACCAGATACATATCCTTTCATAGTAAGCTCCGTAACCACTCAAATCCATTAATTTCTCAACTTGTTTCCCACTCCATTCCCGATAATCCTCCGAGGCGTCTGAAAAGAAGATGACCTAGAGATCTTCTAGTGTAGAATTTTATTGAAGTGCTACTGATGAGTAGTTCTTTTCATGTTATTTCATGTCATTGTAATCGTTATCAGCTTATTTACTTGATTTACTTGATGTACATATTTGTATAGTTGTAAATTTCAATAAATTGATATATATATATATATATATATATATATATATATATATATATATATATAATAGAATTAAAACGATCAAATTACTTCAATTTATAATTAAATTAAATTAACAATCAATCATTATTTGAAATAAGCAAAATTGAGAAAAAGTATGATTTTTTTTCATTTAAACCTATATATCTCCTTAACGGTAGGTCCTAGTAACATATTATATATAAACAAACATATGCACTATTAAATTTCTGATAAGGAATCATTCGTCAAATGTTCGATCCAAGCAATCCCATCAGATCTATAGCAAGTCAAAATATTAAATTTGTGAGTGTAAAAAAAAACACAAAAAAAAAAAAAGTTACCCCAAAAAAGTATAGACCCCAGCCGAAAGACATATTCATGTAAAAAAAACAAAAACAAAAAACAACAACAACGAACCGTAGAGTAGATACTTCGTAATGGCCCTACGAGAGTGGTTCATTGGGAAGTCCTGCCGCCAGTCGCCTGGTTATTGAGTTTCATTGATCGACAGACAACTCATCTATGCAACCGTCTCCCAATTCCACCGCATTACAATCCCACCCAACTATGTCATTATTTCTTCAATGAGATCAATAATATAATATTTATGACAGGAAGAGACATTTTAAAAGTAAAAACAGTCATTATAATACAAATAATCGATAAACTGAGAAACCCGCATTTCCTGTTAGCGGCTTTTAATTATTATTCAGATTGAAAAATAACTGTTTAGATTTTATCTTCTAGACGTGGATCGACTCTGTTA
This sequence comes from Euschistus heros, assembly GCA_003667255.2. Taxonomy (NCBI): domain Eukaryota; kingdom Metazoa; phylum Arthropoda; class Insecta; order Hemiptera; family Pentatomidae; genus Euschistus; species Euschistus heros. The sequence continues at coordinate 291,705 of RCWM02000774.1, read as the reverse complement.
TCGGCATATCCTAAGTAATAGGATGGTTGCCCGATTATTCAACGGATTGGTGGGAGGGATGGGAGGAGGAAACCCTGGTTGAGAATGCTTATCACGTCACTCATTCGTATTTTCTTTACCAAGCACTGGAATTAAGACGCTTCAATGGGCTACAGTAGTATAACTTTTTACTTTTATATAATTTTTTAGTTGGCTAATAATAGACGGAGGAATTTTAATTTTTAGACAAAATTGATAGTTTTGCTAACTTCAAATAAAAATGAAACAAAAACGTTAATAATTTTGGTGCGGGTTGTTCCATAATGCAATTGAGAGTATAAAAACATTACATTTATTTATTTGTTGGAATTTACAACTGTATAAAAGAAAATACATCCAGAAAATTTATTGAAATAAGAAATTAATGACATGACAAAACTTTTAGAGAAAACTCCTACTGGTAGTACTCCAAGTTTTATATTACATAGCCCGAGGTCATCTAGTCAGCCGCCGCTATTAGGGGTGTTGGGAGTCTTATACGAAGCAAGTTGAGATACAAGTGGATTTGGGTGGGTATTAGGGGGTTCATTAGGAAATAATAGTTATCTAGTTCGTGCTAAATTAGCAACCTATGAGAAAATATTAGTTTATTAGTTCATTTGTAACATTTTAAGAAGCATTAATGATTTCGAGTGGAAGAAACTTTATACATGAAAAATTTGGATCAGTGGAACCTCGTAAATATACGCTGCAAATCTAAATAGGCTTGATAAATATCAAGTTATTTTTTTTAATTTTAGTTTTTTTTTATAGCGAATTGTAAGATGGGAGTTGGTCTAGTAAGTGTTGGTGCAGTCGAAATCGATGAGCAGTCATCTTGTCTTTCCAATGTCGTATTAGAGTTCAGATTATTGTTTTTTAACTATTTATAAAAATTTACAGCTGTATACAATTAAATACAAATACATCAAGTAAATTAAATGATAATGCTCCTAATAACATATCAATTGCTTTTAAAACTTAGCACTACAATCAGTTATATATTAGAAGATCCCGAGGCCATCTTCTATTCAGACACCCTGGAGATTTATCTGGAATAGATTGGGAAGCAATTAAAGATACTTGTGAATTTTAATGGTTATGGATCTTACTATTGAAGGATGGATATCTCTTTTCGGAAAAAGTCTGCAACGTGAGGTTCATTAATATCTTTATGGATAAGTCTGTTTGTGAAAAAGTGAGGAGCATTCAGGATTTTTCGAAGGATTTTGGATTGTAAGGATTGGATACAAGATAAAAATTTAAATTAGGAACTGCATAAAATATTTTGCCCGTCTTGGTATCGGCATTCATAATTTTTTATTCATTTTGTTGACACATCATAACATTTTTATCATGGCGTATTGAATTAAAAAAGACGGGTGGACTTATACATCCTTATAATGGACCCTCCATAGTAAATTTTAGTCTCCCCACTGTATCCTAGTCTAGGCCGCGGACCTGTGTATGATATCATTGTCCATCCTACGCATGTTGGATTACACAAGAACATTGAACCCAGATAAGGAAATGAACATATTAAAAATGTTTACCTTCACTAAAAACAATGGAATGGAGGTGTTGCATTGAGTATAGGCCTTGATCAGTAGAAAGTGATTTGCATTCCACAGGTGACCTATGTTGCAATAGCATATTTGTGAATATTGCCACTGTAAGTCACATCTGCAGGATTGAACATTTCATTCATTTTTTTTTTTTTTACATAAATGAAATTAAAAATAAAATGACAGCCAGGAACACATATTCCTCTGGCTATATACCTACTCATAATAGAGAACTTGTATCTATGAATGAATATAATTTAGATTAACTATGAATAATTGTTATTAATGTGAAGAAGTATTGTATAAATGTAATAGATGATAAATTGAATGCTGTTTGAAGGAAAATATAGAGAAGTATTCACAATTAGAAACGGAGAAAAATCTGGAAATAGGCTGTACGAAAAATGCAGGATAGATAAAAAAAAGTCAGTTCCATAGGTAGGACTATAATATAATTTATAGCCCGTATTGTTGTTAATATTGTTATTATTGTCTCTATTTCTCGTTTTATCACAGGAAACAGCACCAACCACTATCAAAATCTGGGGTTAGGTTCAGTACATATTTTCCGATATTTAAAATTTTCAAAGATACAAGCGGTCCCTAAATCACTGCTTTCTGTGATTTTGTAGAATTTTCGTTGAAAGATCCAGAACCTTCAGCCAGTTGACACCAACTTCATAGATCACGCCATTACTGCAAGGTATGTTATTTCTTTTTTTTTTTTTATATCCATTTATTGAAATTTACAACTGTACAAAATACATACATCAAGTAAATATGTTGATAACGATTACAGTAATCATGTCAAAAATTGGAAAGAACTATTCATCAGTAGCACTTCAATAAAAATTCTACACTAGAAGATCTCTAGGACATCTTCTTTTCAGACGCCTCGGAGGATTATCGAGAATGGAGTGGGAAGCAAGTTGAGAAACTACTGAATTTGAGTGTTTATGGAGCTTACTATGAAAGTATAGGTAACTGGTTTGGGCTAAATCTGCAGCATATGGAACATTAAGATCTTTATGGATAAGTTTATTGGTGACAAAGTAAGCAGCATTGAGTATTTTTCGAAGGATTTTGGATGGTAAGGATTGGATAAAAGATGAATTGGATGATTTTGTGCAGTCACAAAGCTCAACTCCGTACGTCGAAATAGGTCTAACCACAAGCCATGTATATGAGTTTTTTTAATTAATTGGGAGCTTTGAAACGTTTGTCAAGTAAATGTTGATGTAGTCTGTAATGAAGTTATGAATGGAAAGAACTAAACGTTTTCAATTCTTCAATTCTCACGTTTTTTAATGCGATAAAGCTGTTTTAACTTTAAGTTAAACCCATTATACATGAGGTTCTTGATTATCGAATGAAACTATTTTGATGATGGCTGATGAATTATATCTTAATAAAAAAGCAATATATTTGACGTACTTTCTAGGATAGTCTGACCATCTTGGTTTAATATAGCTTCACATGTTTTTTGTTTTTTTAAATAGGTCGTATCTATAAAAAAGTATTTGCGATTCGTCCAAAACCCAATATTTCTAAAACTGATCATTTTTTAAAAAATAGTTTGTAAGTTTTTAGAACTGATGATAAATGTTTAGCACTCGAAACGGGTCCTCGAATTCATAGAATCCCAATAGAAGTAGTAAATAATTCATCAATCCTAATTGTCTTAATCCTTCTATAACATCAGTGGTCCCTCAATGTAAAATTATAAGATACTAAATAATGTTAATAAGTTGATAGCGGTAGTGGTAAATCCATTTGACACTGCCTCTTTGATTAACATGCAAGCTGATGACGAATAATCTCTACTACTCAGTGCTGATCCGCTTGACTGTTATAAATTGTAGAATCGACTTAATTTCCATCTATTGAGATTCCACCTACATCAGCATCGGAATGCACACAAACATACTAACCGCAGAAAGATCCTGACTTCAGGGGAAATTCCTGCAAACGGGATGTTTTCCCTCCATCAGAGATTATTACTCCTAATATCCGGAATCTTTGATAACACTGCTGACCACAATTGGTACACCTCTTACTGAAAGATTACCAATGAAACATCAATTCCCGCGCATGTAGGCATTGGCTAAAACCGTTCTTAGAGCCACTTCAACGGTGAGGATCACTTCACGGGGCACTCTCAAAGTCATCAGCGGTTACGACTTTCTCCTCACCCGGGAACTTCTTTACCACGGATGGAGGCTATTCAGTTTACAAACAATGGGCTGAATCTTTATCGGGCGACATGGTTTTTTTTTTTTTTTTCGTTCCTTTTCTCGTGCCACTTCATCTATAGAAAGAAGGGACTAGACCGATTCTTCCAGATTTCAAATCCGGTTAAAACTAGATACTGGCATAATTAAATAAAAACTTTTGCAAACAAAAAAAAAAAGAAACAAGATTTTAAATTAAAACCGAAAATTACTCTACAAAATTAAACCACTATACCAAAAAGCAGATAAAGCTCAGGAAAAGAGAATAAACACAATTTTTTTTTTTAAATTATCTTTATTCTGGAAGACTTTGCCCCTTAAGAATAATATAAACGCATAATAAAAAGGTGTTATTGTCTAGCTATTTTCATTTCAGGCAGCTACTTATGTAGATTATAAGTTATATACTTATAAATAAATAAACTCTTATTTTATTACATAATTTCAGAAGATTGATAATTGATAAGAGGAATGGATAAAGAAAGCATTCCGGATGGAAATAGGTAGGGAATTCCAAATAAGGCTGTACGAGTAATAAAGATTATATAGCCCAAATTTCCAAAAAACCCATCATATTCCTTATACAACTCTATAGATTACGGGATTCCTATCCTCAAAATATCCGTCAACTTCTAGTGTCCTTTCTTATTTTCCCTTGGTTTGATTATGGTTGCTTGGTTTATGGGGGCTGTCTGGGGATATCGAGATAAAGCTGAAAAGACTGATGAACTGTTTCATTAGATTTATCTTCGGGATCCCCAGGCGGTCACACGTAACTTGCCGATATTCTGAACTTGTGGCTTTTTCCTAACTTCCGACGGCAATACTTTTTGTGTACTTTCCTACTCTAATTTCCAAAAATCAAAAATCTTCCTATATTCTACTACCTCTGCGTCCTTATATCCACCTCCTAAACACTAGATCCTTTTAATCAACAACATTTTAATCTTTATACCCTTCAAAAAGTGAAAATTGCATGGAATATTAAAGAAGAAAGACTATGAATTTTATCATTAGGTACAAGATTCCATGTATAATAATAACATAATTAGGGATCGTAAAACTATCAGCTGTATCGATCGATTCCTAGTAATCGACTTTGAATCATCTATCCTCGATACCTATCCGTTTCTCAAGAATCCGTGGATTCGAAAATCTACACATCCCTGATTTCTTTATATAATTCTTTACTAAGAACTATTTTACAGCTTCGAGGAGAATAACGCAAATACTTTATTTATACCTCGGTAATTTAATAATACTAAAAATTTAAATACATAAATATTCTTAATATAGCCTATAAATCTATATAGGATGATACATATGGTTGCTTGTAGACTTTTAGAACTTAAACACTTTGGGAAGACTTAAGGAAAAAGTATTTCTCACCTAAACCAGTACTATCCTAGTTTAGATGTGTGGGAAGGAGTGAAAAAAAATGGGAACCAGATCCATCTTTCTCACGGAATATAACAGTTCATTGCTTCTTTTGGGTCATTTTATGGACATATTGCACCCTACGAACACGGATCCGTTAATATGCAAAATACATGACATCTTTATTAGGCATCGTATTGATATAGGGATTCTATGATTTTCTGGCATAGCATCAAGAAATTATTAATAATTAAAAAAAAAATAAATAAATTAACAATCAATGGTGTATAATTCAAAGAAAAATACTATTCAATCCTTTCTAAATAAATATGAACACATTAAAAATAATATTTTTCAACCTCAATATTAGTAAAATCATAAGGGAATAAACCAGCAAATCTAAGAAAAAGTGTTTTTCTAAATAAGTATTTTTTTTTTTTTTTTTTTGTAGTGCTGAATCGAGATTTGAAAATAAATAAATAAAGCCCTAAATAATTAGTTTAATTAAAAAACAAACAAATAATAATAATGAAACATTAAATAATAAATAAACTTTTAGGAAATTTAGTTGTTTTTTTTTTTTAGCAGTTCTTTTATTTATCTTTTTTGGATGTACCTTTACATATTCTTGTACCGATACAACCAATGAAGTATCGTGGGTTCAATAATTGGTAAGGAAGTATTGTATAGAGAGTAACGGTTGTACTAGGGGGTGATATGGTCAGCAAACAGGTTCGACTGCAAGGGTTTCCTCCAATTAAGGGTACCCACATGATAGAAGCTGGGTAGAAGTTCATTATATTATACATACATATATTATACTCCAAAGTAGATCCAAAGCATAATTAGAAGAATCAAAACTTTCTGTCTCTAGCCGGACTCCAAATCGAGTTTTTAACTTTTTGATATGAAAGCAAAAAACTGAAACATTATCAAAATTTTAAAAATAAGAATTTTTTTGCGGAACACAAATAAAAAACGATGTGATTTTGATTGTAGTCTCATAGCAAAAAAAAAAAAGTATAATAATAAATAAATAAAAAATAAATGCTTCAAAGCCAAGGTCAGACATTATAATACAGTAATTAAGCCCGTGATACTCTATGGGACCGAGTCATCTTACCTCCCTAGCATGGAAAACCTGTTGAAGGTAGAAAGAAAGATACTCAGAAAAATCTACGGACCAAGAAAGACACCAGAAGGTTACAGACTAAGGTCCAACAGAGAAATCTATAATAACAACAAGAGTCTAGAAACCGATATCAAAATAAGAAGACTGAGATTCTACGGGCATATGATGAGGATCAGTCCTGAAAGATTGAACGGGAAAATCTTCCGACATTTCCAACAGCAAAAGAACACATCTAGGTTTTTTAGACAAATTAAAGATGACATGAATTCAATGGGAATAAAGAATACAGACTGCCAAGATAGGGAAACATATAGAAAATCATTAAATGACATAAAAGTCTTCGTGGGAAGGGAAAGGATAAGGAGGAGTGGGGCTTGGACGGAGGAAAGAAAAGCCAAACATGCAGAACGAATGAGGAAGTTTTGGGAAATGAAGAGGAATCCCAAATCATGATATTCGCGTGGTCTATAAGGCCTTTTCGCGCCCAAAAAAATAAAAAAATAAAAAATAAAATAAAATAAAAAAAAAATGCTTTTGTTTCTGTATTAACAATATAAAAGTGTTAAAAACAACGAAATTAATTTTTTCTTCTTCTCCTTTTTTTTTTTTTTTTTTTTTTTGAAAAAGGCTGAACGTCCTTACGTACTTCAATTAGAGCAGGAATGACGGGTTATCCTACAGGTTACCAACCTATTCTAACGTCGGTGGGATGATCAAGATTCATATCGTATGTCCGCAACGAAATATATTTTAACCCGCCCAGGTGGGATTCGTACCCACGACCTTCTGGTTACGAGCGCGCCGAGACCCTCGCCCCAACTATCTCTGCCAACAACTTCATAGTAATAACTTGTATGAAATTTGGGGGGGGGGTTAATATTTTTAATATAAAAATGGGATATTTTACATTTATCACACTAAAACTAATAACTTTATTTATTTATTTTTTTTTTTATTTTGCTCAGAACGCTTCAGTCAAGTTTTTCAGGAGAGTAAAGTTGAGATTTCTATTAAAACGTTTTCGATGTTTAGAGGATCGAATTAACGATGTAGGGAATATCTCTTAAATGAAACTAAGTAAAAAAACGCAGCTTATTACGCTCAGCTGTCTACGTTTTTTTTTTACTGAACACGAGTAAACATTTTACCCTGTAACAGGTAATTTTCGATATTTCAACTTGTTTTACGGTCAGTTTCAAAGATTAACAAAAAAGACTATTGATATTGTTGCACAAGAATCGAACAAGGCAATAAGTGATGCAGAAAGACTTCCATCTAACTCAAGAATCATGAAAAGATATTCCTTGGAAGGAATGTTTCTATTCAAATATAGGGTTCTCAATTCACAGTACACTTTCATATTAAATAAGATATTTGTTAAAATTACAAGCTAGTATTTACAACTATTGAATTTAAGCTGAATATTTTCCTCCCGGCTCATATCCGGAACAAACAAAGGAGGAAGTGGAAAGAATGAGCTTGAGAAAAGAGAACTGTCAAGATAGACAAAAATTCCGGAAAATGGTAAGAAGTATAAAGGTTTTTTTTGTAACGAAATTTTTTTTTTTTTTTCACGAAAACATACTTATAATCATTATAAATAGGTTTAAAATTATTTATTTTCAGAGCTTCAACATGCAGCAAAGCCATGAAACATCGTCCTCTTTGCAATTTATTTTTTTTTAAAACTTTGATTTGTCGACTTAATTTAGAATGGCGATAAGTAATGACATATTTTCAAGAAAATCACAAAAATAATAATATATTGGGTTGGCAAATAAGTCTCTGTGAATAATAAAACTCTGTGAATAATAGACATAAAATGTATTTTAATCTAAAATATATTCACCATTCTTAAGTATAACTTGTTCCCATATTACGACCAATTGCATAATGCTACGTTCGTAGAATGCCTGGGGTTTATTGTCAAAAATCTGATCCAAGTGGTTTTTTATGTTCTGTTCGTTTTGGAATTGCTTTCCATACATGGAGTTCTGCAGTGACCGGAATAAGTGCTAGTCACTTGGAGTCTGGTGAATACGGAGGGTGGGGCATAAGGTCCGATCCAAAGCTTAATAATTTATTGCGAGTGACCAACGAGGTGTGGGACCTTGCGTTGTCTTGGTGGAAAACAACACCCTTCCGATTTGCCAGTTCTGGGCGTTTTTTTAAAATTGATTGATCCAACTTTGTTAATCGCGAATAGTATAGAGTTGATTTCATAGTTTGTCCTGATGGCAATAGCGATGTCAAAATTTCCTGTATGAAATTTGGCAAACCAAATGGGTTCGGTTAAAGAATCATCCCCATAAACACTGCCATTTTTTGGGGGGGAGGGGAGGCTTCTGCAGCACGGTTACATTTTTTAAAATAATACAGGAATAGAACCCAATAATGAATTATATAGTTTTTCCATGTTTCAATAACAATCACAGTACTAAGCTAATGTTAACAAGAATTTGAGATATGTTTGTTGACATATTACGAACAGAGTTAAGAATCCACCTTGGGGATTAATTCATTAGAAAAGAAATGGACAGTAATGATATAAAAATAAACAGAAAAAAAACCAAAAGGACCTATTTGCCAACCCTAAGCATAGGTGATACAATAGTGATATTATACAAAAGAGGTTATTAAATAAATAGCTACAATTAAATAATAACAATAATGAAGCAACATAATAAAATAAACAATTAAATTAAAAAAAACATTTATACATATTTACAATCCGGCTAGGGCCCTTCCCCTACATCCCCCCCTAGGGCCAGCCAGCTTTCTCTTACATCATGTCTGGGCTCCAAGAGATCTTGGCGCTTCTCTCCAGTCGCGTTACTTTATCTTTCAGTCTTTTATCGGTTAAGAGTATAAAGCATTTAAAAGCTATTTATTTATTTATAACCAATGCATTTAATTCAGATGGTGATTAGTTATATCGAAGTATTTTGTTTGTTTTTTTAGTCAGCCGATTTTTTTTTTTTTTTTTTTTTTTTTTTTTTTTTTTTTTTTTTTTTTTTTTTTTTTTTTTTTTTTTTTTTTTTTTTTTTTTTTTTTTTTTTTTTTTTTTTTTTTTTTTTTAAGGTTGTACTTATTATGTGTAGTATATTTATTTAATTTTATATTATGTGTGATATATGGATTTTATGTTTGTTTCAATTTATTTATATATTTTTTCAGACCTCCTGTGATTGTAATTATTTTTACAAAATACAGTAATTCACTCATTCATCCACTTGTTTATATAAAACAGAAGAATGTGTTGTTCATTTTTCATCTATATACGTATTTATTCTTGTTTATTGTAAAACCAAAATCGATAATTATACCATTCCTACGTAACCAGGGTTAACGTCTTCGTTGTTTACAGTAAATTAACATTAGCCGCTATAATATTTTTATTGCATAACAGATTTAATGGCTGCGGAAAGTAAATATAATTGCCCTATTACGAAAGTATGAGCCATAAAGCGAATCGCTTAGTAAAACTGACTAACAGCGATTTTTTTTTTTCAATTTATTATTTATATAATAATAATTATAAGTAAAACAACTACATAACTAAGATATATATAACTTACGTGGAGAAACTAAATGATAATATAGAGTAGAGAACACCGGACGTGGGTTATAGCAACCACAATGAATGAACTTGCTAGGCGAAACCACAAAATAGTTCGGCAAACCGCAACGAAAGTGATCTACTTTTTTGTAAGGCTATGAATGACCAGGGGTATTCTGTAGTTACAAATAATTATAAAACCTACTCTTCCTATTGCATTTTAATGTTTCATAAATTTTATTATAGAAATAAAAGGCAACCGATAAAGTACCCGATAGTTCATACGATCACAATAATTCCAATTAACACGATAGTTCTTGTTTCTCATAAATTTTTTTTTTTTTTTTTTTTTTTTTTTTTTTTTAATCTTTTATTAATTGAAATTTACAACTGTATTACAAAATACATCTAGTAAATATGCGGTGTATATAAGATATAATAACATGAATAAAACTTGAAGAGGAACTACCCATTGGTAGTACTCTAATGAAATTTACAAAAGAAGAAGATCCCGAGGCCATCTTCTTTTCAGGCGCCTCGGAGGATTCCCAGGAATGGAATGGGAAGCAAGTTGTGCAACAAGTGGATTTGGATGCGGAGTAAGTTTATTATGAAAGGAGAGGTATCTGGTTCGAGCCAAATCAGCGACATAAGGGATATTAAGGTCATTGTGGATTACTTCATTTGTGACAAAGTAAGGAGCATTAAGGATTTTTCGAAGGATTTTGGATTGGAGTGATTGGATTGGATGCGGGAAGAATTCGATGGTTTGGTGGATCCCCATAACTCTATACCGTATGTCCAAATAGGTCTGATAATCGTCATATAGATTAGTTTCTTATAGTGAATCGGGAGGTTTGAACGTTTGTCAAGTAAGTGTTGTAGCAGTCGAAATCGACGTGCAGCTTCTTGTCTTTTCAATCTATTATGAGGGTTCCAGGTAAGTCTCTTGTCCAGATGAAATCCAAGGTATCGTATTTGTTCCACATTATTTAGCGGTACACTATTAAAGGATACAGGAGGACAGGATGAGGTAGGTTTTCGACGGAGGGTAAAGGTTATTTGTTGGGATTTGCTAGGATTTATCTTAACTCTCCAGTTATGACACCATTCTTCAAGAGAAGTGATGTGTGACTGGAGTGTCTGGGATGCAGCAAATGGATCTTCATTGACTGATAACACGCTGGTGTCATCAGCATAGGTTGTGAGGATAGTGTTAGGATGTGTTGGGATATCAGCTGTATACACTGTATAAAGGATGGGACCCAGGATACTACCTTGAGGAATACCAGCGGTCTGGGGAAAGATAGATGAGTATTTAGAATTGTGATTAACTCTAAATACTCTATCAGAAAGGTAGGAACGGAGGATGAGGAAATATGTAGATGGAAGGAATTGGCGAAGTTTATAAAGCAGTCCTGAATGCCATACCCGATCAAAGGCCTGTTCAACATCTAGAAAGGCACCCGTGCAATACATCTTGCGCTCCAATGCAGATGAGATAACATCCACCACACGATGGCACTGCTGGGTTGTGGAGTGAAACTGACGAAATCCAAACTGATGGTCAGGAATAATGTGATTGGAATCGAGGAAGGGATAAAGGCGTTTCAAAAGGAGCTTTTCAAGGATTTTTCCCATGATAGGTAGGAGAGAGATAGGTCTGTATGAGGAAGGATTTTCTGGTGGTTTTTTAGGTTTTGGAATCATTTTAATAATTGATAATTTCCAGGAATCGGGAAAATATGTAGTACGGAGGATAGCGTTATAAATATAAGTTAGGAGTAATACTGCTTTCTTTGGAAGACATTTGAGGATTCTTGAGGTAATAAGGTCATGTCCAGGAGCTTTGTTGGAGGGCAATCTACGGATTATGGATATTATATCTGATGGGTGGAAGGCTTTAGGGGGAAGGGTCATTTGGAGAGGAATAGTCAGTTCTGCTTCAATACGTTCTACATGGTTAGGATTTAGGATGTCAGGATGAGGTTTAAAAGTGTTATGTAATTGTTCACCAAATACCTGCGATTTTTCTGAATCAGATTTGGTCCAGGTTTGAGCTGGAGTGAGGAGAGGATGATTGAAGGTTTTGAATTTTAAAAGTTTTTTGGTCGTGGTCCATAATGATTTGTCGGAAACAGATATTTGTTCAGTTTGTTTCTGTAAATTTTCAAATTTTAGTTTTTTAAGTTCTGTTTTAAGTTTGTTGGTTAATTTGGTATAATTGGTTTTGTCAGATGGGTATCGAGTTCTATGCCATTTGGCTCTAGCTCGTCGTTTTTCGGCAAGTAAGACCCGAATATATTGAGATAAGACCATGCCTTCTGAGCGTATTATTCTATTTTTTAAGGTATTTTCTGCTATGCTGGTTTGTATTGATTTAGTAAGGTGTTCTATTGCCGTGTCTATTTGTTGAGATGTTTTTAGAGGAGTTTTTAAGTCTATATGGTTTTCTAAAGTCGACCGAAATTTGTCCCAGTCTACTCGTCCAGTTATTAAGGATGGAGGAGAAGGTTTGATAATAGGAGTAGAATGTAATGTAAGCAAAACTGGGATATGATCAGAGGAAAGGTCATCTAAGGAATCTATTGTAGTTTGGGAAGTAGGTATTTGAGAGGTGACGAATATGTCGAGAATATCTGGGCGTTTTTTAAGGGATGTAGGCCAGTAGGTAGGATTGTTAGGTGAAAGGATAGGGTAATTGTTTAAGGATGATACACGGGAAAGTACACTACCTCGGGAATTGGATGTTCTACAGCCCCATCGCTGGTGTTTAGCGTTGTAATCCCCACCTGCAATGAAGCGCCGCCCAAAGGATTGGAATAAGGAAAGCAGAATATTATGGGAAAGGCTATTTCCTGGAGGACAATATACAGCTGAAAGAGTAAGGTTAAATGGAAGAGAGGATAGGATCAGTGCGGTAGACTGAATGGTGTCAGTTGGAGAGGAAGGAATCAGGGTGTGGGTTAGTGATCTATGGATTAGGATACAAGTACCACCATGGGCTGTTTTGTCGGGGTGGTCAGATCTGTAAGTGATGTAGTCTTTGATGTGGAAATAAGAAGTAGGCGTCAAGTGGGTCTCGGTAATTAGGGCAACGTGAATGTTATTGTCGTGTAAGAATATGTCTAGTTCATTTCTGTGATTGAGCAAACCATTTGCGTTCCATAAAAGAACTGCCAAGGAGTTTTGGATCATCGAGGAACAGTAGACGTGATTTCTGTCAGGGCTCTTGTGAGAAGGGTAATTAAAGGTCTGATGGTTTCTTGGAGTTCACGGAGGAAGGAGGAGAGAATCGATAAAATATCACCAAAACCTTGGGAGGAAATAGGATAGGATTCTGATATTTGAGGCGGAAGGTTAAACTGTCTTGACGACGGTAACTGGAATGGGATTTGGCTTGGATTTTGTTGAGGTGTGATTTGCTCATAAGTTTGTAGTGGAGTCTTGGTCTGTTGGTTTACTTGTTGTGGAGTCTGTTGGGTTGTTGATGGGGAAAAGTTGGTTATTTTAGGAGGTCGGGATGGAAGGGAGGATTGAGACGCCTGATTCTGTGGCCGTCGATTTCTTCGTTCAACCGTCGTGAATTCATGAGTTGGTTGATGAAGTTGAGATGACACCGCTGCTGAGGTTGATGGCTGGGGTTCTGCAAGTTGAACGGCTGGAGTGATGGGTTGTTGATTCAGAGGTTGTTGGGCTTTTGATGTTGATGGCAGTGGAGGAAAGTGTCTAGAAAAATTGTTGTCTCATAAATTTAAATTTAATAAGTCAAAGTTGTACACTTTTTAGTAGGATATTTCTGATCGTTTTCCAAAACCCTGAAATTACTCTGAAAATACCACTTGCGTCAAAATAAGGCCTTATCAATAAGCACAACATAACTAAGTGTTCATTACGCAGATTTTAAAAATCTTAGGTTAAGCTAACTAGTTCTCAAGGAAATTTGCCATTATCCACTTCTTAACGATAACCACCGATTTTATAACTCAATATATATTTAAAATGTTTATTAGATGCCAGACTTAAACGAGAAGAAATTCAAAACTCTCAGGGAAGGTTTAGCAATAGTAAAATTTAAAGATTTTCAATTATATTGCTATAAAAAAGCGATAAATATGTGGTCCGCAGTGAAGTTTGATAATCGACCGATAGGTGGAGAGCAGCATTCAAGAGAGATTACAAAGGTACGGTGTTGAATAGAGCTAGAAATTTATGATGAAATTTACTTATTTGCAATTCAATCTCCTTATTAAAAAAAAACTATAAAAATATGGAGCGACATGTGGATCACAGTGCAGTTTAAAAATTGACCGATATGTGGCCATTCTGCAACAGTTTGGAATGGTAAAATTATTAAAAGCAACTGTACCAAATTTTAAATATCTTCATAGTTCTCGGAAGGTTTATATAATAAATTTTACTTCTTTTAAAGGCATAACTCTTATTTAATCTTTAATTTTCCTCGACATGTTTCGGAGTACATTGCTCCATCTTCAGGATAACTGTGATTTCTTTCACTTAGTCATTTGTGCATGTCCTTACTGACCCTCAGTTTGAATCACAGTTATCGTGAAAATGGAGCGGTGTACTCCGAAACATGTCTAGGAAAATTAAAGATTAAATAAGAGTTATGGCTTAAAAATAAATAAAAATTAAATCTTCTCAATAATTGATTAATAAATTTTACTATAGTAATAATTATAATATATTGTCTTGAATGCCAGAGACAAGGTTTGCCAAACAGTCTTATTCTTTCATGGTTAGAAATTAAAATCCAACCAGGTGGATCGATGAAATTATTTCTGCCAATTAGGATGTCTAATTATGCTTTTACGTACTCTTCAAACACCTAATCAATATAACTTTAACCAGTTTAAAAATTACTGCCATGCGTAAAAATATCATTAAGGAAATAATGCTAAATTCCACACTTCAATACAAGATTTTTATCGATAAACAAATAAAATTTAAATATTAGTTAAAATAATCTAAGTTCTTCATTTATGAGAGCGGGTGATGCTAGTGTGTTTTATGGCAAACAAGTGCACCGGTTATCAAAGCCAATTTTTCCTTTTTATTTTATTTTGGAACCAAAATATTCCATTATTTGATTTAATTTAATTTACATGTTTTATATAAACTTATGTTCTATTACATACTTAAAATTTGTGCTAAATTTCTGTAAATAAATCGTTTAATTTAAGGAATTTGAACACTAATTTTGTTGTTTCACTGTCATCTCCCAAGACTGTTGGAAGACCAGTATTCAGTCCCAAGCTATTGAGGCGCGACGAGAAATACGGGTTTTGCTAGTTAAATATACATTTTGTTAATTATAATATTTATTCGTAGTAATTGCTATTATTACCGGTTATAAGTATATTCAAAACCTATCTTTATGGTATGGTACATTTCGTTGTAACGCGATCTTTACAACCTTACCTTCCCTCCCCCCTTCTAGGGGATGTAAAATGCCCAGTCCATTAGCCTAGATCTCTCTAAAAGGTTTAGCTTCGTTAAGCCTTCCGAACCCGTCTCGATTTCTAAAATGGCAATCAACGAAATATTTTCATTAGCAAATATGGAATCAAAACGGATACTGCAAGTAATTAAACTTTAATACAGTAGTAAAGTAGCATACAGAAGTCAGTATTTATAAATCATACGTATATATATATATATATCGAGCCATTTATAGATTGCTACTGAAATCCTAGTGTATGAACACAACCTTCAAAGTTAATACTTTAAGAATCTTTATGTTTTTGCAATTTATGACTGTCTTTACTTTGACTAATCCTTTTATTTCTTGTGACTGGAGTAGGGTTTATAGGGTCGTTTACACTTTTAAAACCCAATTGCAATGTCACGAAATAAGGCCAAGTCACGTAGGCAGCCATCGGAGAATTGTGCCTTACAAGGAGAGTCAAATACCAATTCGAATACTGGCGCACTTCGGTTTGGGAAAAATGTGATGCTTTGTGTTTGGTACAACTTCTAAGGCGTTTTGATTTTTGAGATTGTTCCTGATGATCGTGTATATGACTCCAACCTTTACTGTGAATAGATAGACATATTTCATGCAGTTTTGAATGCAAAGTACCTGGTTTTGTTCAACAGAAACCAAGATAATTTGGAACACATCAATCCCCCTGCACATTATCCTTATGATCAAGGAAGAGTTGTTTGAACTACAAGGAGTAATCGTTTTGCTTATCCCGTGTGTAGCTCAAATATTGCACCATCAGATTATGCTTTAGATTAGAAGCTCATATTTTAGGAGGTGGATCATTGATAATTACTTAGGATGTGAAGAGTTCTTTGCTAAAAAACCAAAAAAAAAAAAAGGTACCGCCATGAAATCTAATTACAAGCAGAAAAATGAGGGAAAGTAATTGAAAACCATTGAATTAACTTTGAAGGGTATTCAATAATGTTTAGAATATGTTTTTTGAAAATGAAGCTATACTTATGCACAGAGTTGGGTAAGATTTAATCATAGCTATTTGAGAACTTATTTCCTGGAATCAATCACCTTATTTAATAATGATTAAATCTTTCAGTTGATTTTATAGTGAAATAATGATTATTTGACTAAAGTAATCAATCATTATTAGATTAGCTGATTGATTACAATAAATTATTTGTCAAAAAGCTATGATTAAATTTAAGCCAACTCTGCTTATGCATTTTGTGGCGACCTAGCATATACATTTATAAACATAACCACACACATACATTTGCATCTATATATGTTCTCCGGTTTTGATATTGACATCAAACTATTAACACTACAATTCAACATAGAGGCGAATATTTTATATAAAATCAATAACTTTAACTATAATTAAGTAAGCAGGAATATTGAGTTGGCTTTAAACATTATTAGATAAATGCGAATTTTTATTTATTTTTTAAAATAAAATCTCCATTACATATCCATCTAAATATTTATGCATCATATCGGATTTATATTATCAATTTTAAACTACACTCCCCGTCAAAAGTATTGCAACACCCATAATGCTCGAGATTTTCTTGGTTTAGACCTTAATCCATACTTTTTTAAATATTTATATTAATATTACTTATTATATAAGAGGCATTAGGGATTAGACACATCATTGTTATTCACTGTTTAATAACAAACGATAGAATGTTGGTTATCTTAACCGTGGTTATCTTTCTTTCGCCTGAAGTCTCTTTTCCTTCACTCTGGAGGAGTGGAACAAAATACCCCAGGGTTTTCTTCAAAATCTTTTTACAAGTATGCCAAGTCGAGTGGAAGCTATCATTCAAACCAGATAAGTAAATACGTCTTATTGAATGTAAATTAAAAATTTAAATTGTAATTTAAAAGTTAAAATTGTAAAAAAAGAAAAATTTTAAAAAGTAAGTTTTCTAACTTTTATGTTTATTGATAGAAATATTATAATTTATTTGAATAAAATTTGTTTATTACCAGTTAAACATTTATATTACAGACTTCAGAACCTTTTCTATGAAAAATCAGATGTTTATGTAAAATTCAAATATTTCAAAACTTTACAATACTATCGACGGGGAGTTTAGTTAAATAATTTATAAATATTGCTTAATTCATTCTAGTAGTAATTGATTAGTGAGAATAAGCCAAGTAAGCCAGGGAGAGTTCTCAGATATAATTTTAGGTTGGCTAAAAAGGTACTGGAAAAGAGATTTCGTGGTACTTTTATTAATTAATTTATTTTATTATTATTATAATTTTTTCTTTTGCCTTCCTTGCTATCTATATAAGACAGAGTTTCCCTGTCCAGGAGGATTGAGGAAGGAGGAAATTAATTGCTCAGAGTTCCATTCTACGCCAAGTAGATTGGAATTCAAAATCTTAAATTAATCAGGTTCCTGAAGTAACGGTAATTTTTTTTCCGAATTTGTCACTATTCGTTTACTTAAGCCCTCCTATTATTTAACAACTGAACGTTTTCCTCCATGGTAACACAACATCGGTTGTGTTAACTAAAACTGAAAAATGTTATAATAATCCCAGTTCTTAGTAATAATAACACGCCGTCTTGAGACTGGATTCGTTTTAAGGCTTGAATTCGTCCTGTACTTCATTTTATGAACCGTTCGTTTCTGTATTCATTGAAGCGTTGTGGCTCCGATGTCGTACCGTTAAGTATTATTTTGATTCGACCTTCGATTAAGAATTCACCGTTTCAGAATCTTCACGCCCTTCGAGATGACGAAAATAATGAAGAAGGACAATGATTTAGTTACAGATTATAATGCAGTTTCCAGTCTCAAAAAGTCCATCAACCAAAATTATAAAGAGAAAAATGGCCTCAAAGTTTTGATATGGTTTTTTACAATTTCTGTCAAATCTCATTAAGTAGAATAGATTTTTTTCACTGTATAGGATTTACATATGAGTTTTCCAATGTATTTTTTATAAATTTGTATAAATCCAAATATATACAACTAACATCCCCCTTAGCAGCTTTGCCCGCTATCATAAGTAAAGAAATTGGATAATTTTAATTTTATTAAATAATTGAAATTTTATTTGTTTATCGAAAAAAAATCTTGTATCGAAGTGTGCGATTAAGCTTTACATCTTCTATGATGTTTTCACACATAACTGTAATTTTTAACATGATTAAAATTGCACTGATTAGGTGTTAGAAGATTACGTAAAAGCCTAATTATACGTCCAAAAATTCATATTAATGTATGAATCAAAGCTCTCAATTAATTACAAAAGACTCATTTACATGCCTGTATGGACCAATATGGACGTACTGAGTTGAGCTTTGGGGCTCTACTAAACCATCCAATTTATCTCGTATTCAATCCTTACAATCCAAAATCCTTCGAAAAATCCTCAATGCTCCTTACTTTGTCACCAATAAACTTACCCATAAAGATCTTAATGTTTCATATGTTGCTGATTTAGCCCAAACCAGATACCTATCCTTTCATAGTAAGCTCCATAACCACTCAAACCCACTAGTTTCTCAACTTGCTTCCCACTCAATTCCCGAAAATCCTCCGAGGCGTCTGAAAAAAAGATGGCCTAGAGATATTCTTGTGTAGATTTTTTATTGAAGTGCTACTGATGAGTACTTCTTTTCAAGTTTTGGCATATTATTGTTATAGTTAACAACACATTTAATTGATGTATATTTGTAGAGTAGTAAATTTAAATAAATTGTTATATTTAAAGAAAATAATAAAAATGTATGAGTTGGTAATCCAGATGGACAGAGACTATTATGAAACTCTTGCGGATAATGGGGTGCATTACCAGTGCTTACAACTAAAGGCCCGCACACAATTTTATACACAATATTAAAAAAAAGCAAAGGATTTAAGTTTTGTTTTGGTAATACATAATTTTTAATAAGTGGAGATAATTGACTTCATCTGGTTGGATTTTAATTTTTAACCATAAATGTATATGACGGTGTAGCGAACCTCCTTTCAGTCACACAACATTGTATATTTATTTTTTAACTATTGCTCAACTTACTAGAACTATGAAAATTACGAAGTTAAAATCTGGTACAGTTTAGTTCAGTAGTTTTACCATAGTAAATTCTATTACGAAATGGTGCTAACCACATATCGGTCAATTTTCAAACTTCACTGGGATCCACATGTCGCACCACATATTTAAATCTTTCTTGAAAATAAGTAAATTTTATTATCAATTTCAACCTCTATATGAGGCTATGAGAGCAAAAGTGGCCTAACCCACAAAATATAAAAAAATCTGATTTAGTAATTTTTGGCAACTATAACGCCATCAACAAGGTGTTAATGTGTTTGAAAAATTGGTTCACATGGTGGTGCAATGTGAACCAATTTTTCAAACACATTAACACCACCAGATGGCGTTATAGTTGCAAAAAATTACTAAATTAGATTGTTTTATATTTTGTGGGTTAGGCCACTTTTGCTCTCATAGCCTCATATAACATAGTACTTCAGTAACCTCTCACTTGTAATAGCGCTTCCCACCTACTGGCAGGTTTTCAAACTTCTCTGTTATCCATAATTATTGCTTTTTTATAAAAAATTAATATAAAATCAGTATATATTATTATTTCTAAACTTTCCTTGAACTATAAAGATGATGTAGTTAAAATTTAGTACAGATTGGTTCAGTAGATTTCGCGGTTAGTGATCACAAACGAAAAATGGCTTGTCCTTTTATATAAGTGTATAGATTTAGTTTTTAATAAAAAAGTGAGACCTAGGTTTAGTTTAGTATTATATCTGAAAATCATGACACGGAAAATTTTAAATTGCTGTATATTTTTAAAAATTTTAAGGAAAATAAAGTAGTTTATTAGCAATTTAAATATTTTAAATCCATTTCATAATGTATTGGTATCGATTAAAATTAAAATCTCGATTATGTAGTCCAGTAAAATAAGGGTTTGCCGAAGAAAAAACTGCGGAACTTTTATTCTCAACGGATCTTTATGTTTTTGGGGGTAATAATATCCAATATAATATAATATCCCAGACGCCTAAAAACCCGTACTGTTGTTAAATCCATGGTTTTCGACAATTTATCATTATAACTCCGAAAGTATTTGTTCGATTAAAAATGTTTTTTTTAATCTGAAAGGTGGTTAAATTTACAATTAGATCCTATATATGAAATGTTTATCAAAATTCTTGAAATACACAAGCTATCACCCTGAAAATTACTTACTTTTGTAAATTACATCTTTTTTTTGCACATTATTCGCTATAACTCCAAAACCATCTGTCCGATCCAAAATTTAATATTTTTATCTAAAAGCTGGTTAAATTTACAATTAGATCCTATATATGTAACTTATAATTAACACCGTATAATACCCCCACCAGTCTACTGAACATGTCATAATTTACATATTTTTCCAAAACATACACATTAAGCGTGCTAGTTTGGATGGTTTACAGGATTTAATATAGTTCACATATATAGCATCTGATAGCAAATTTAATCAGCTTTGAAATAGAAAAAATAAATTTGGGGTCGAACAAATATTTGAGGAGTTAGAGCGCCAAACGTGCCAAAAACACTTGGATTTTACAACAGTAGGTTTTTATTAGCGGGCTGGCATGTACATTTTACGGGGTTTGATTAAAACCTCATTTATAGATTCTTATAGTTAATTTAATCAGCTTTAAGATAAAAAAAGTAATGTTGTATCGGACAAATAGTTTCAGAGTTATAGCCAAAATAGTACGAAAAACGTGTTTTCGAGGAGCTGTGGGAATGACGGCAAGTTGGCCAATTTCTCCATTTTTTCCCAATTAGGTAACCACGAAAAATGGTCCGATTTCGGATTTCGTTTTTTCATTATGTAGGTACTAGTTCCAGCTACAATTAATATTTGAAGACTTTCTTCGAAAAAAGCGTCGTTATCGTGTAATAGATAAAAAAAACAAAAATAACGGGTTTTTTGTGTTTTTGAATATGAAGCCGATGGTTGCCGTGGTAGCAAACTTCAGATTCGGATTCAGCACCACAAAAAACATAATGATCCGTTGAGAATAAAAGTTCCGCAGTTTTTTCTTGAAAACGGCCTTTTGGAGCGTTATTTTACTGGACTATATGACCGTTTTGGTCGATTCGGCGTCCTTTTTAAACAGTGCAGAATAACCATACTGTGTCAATTATATTAAATAAACATAAAAACAGTAAACTATTTAGCAATGTAGATTTTCATTTAAATAATCTGTACAATAAGGCCACCTCATAAGTAACGGGGCGGTTCTTTTACATAATAAATAATGGAAACAGGAAAGCAGATTCTGGAAGGGAAATGAGAAGGAAAGAAATAAAACTTTATGTTCTGGAGTCAGTCAGAAGAAATTTTTATTTAATACTTTATATGTGTTTTTTTAAAGGTTTTTGCCTTGGGATTTACCCTATTGGGTCTTTCCGTACATATTAGAAACATATTTAAAATGGAGATGTTGCAGATATGTATCTGGTTATTAAAACAAAAATATGGATCAGTTTTAAACTTGGATTTTATCATTTATTTATTTATGAATCATTAGAAATAATAAATCTTTTAAAACCGATCTAGATTTTTGTTTAAACGACAAGATAAACATCTTCAATAGCCGCAGTTTAAATTTATTTCCAATAGGAACGGGAAAATCCAAATAGTCATAGGGGAAATTCCAAGGTAAAAAAACTAAAAAATTTAACCAACTAACCCTTCCCTCTTCCACGATAGATATATTTCAGATATCTGTTAGAGCTGCTCAGGTGTGTACCTATATTTGATATCTTGTCTTTCATTATTATTAAACTTTAACATATGTATATAATCCATGTAACATAGTACTGATATGTTGAACAATTTTGTATGTTTTAGAACTAAAGATGAATTTTAAGCATTCTAGTTTTATAATAAAATAATTCCAATAAAAGTGGCAATTAATTTATTAATCCTAATCGATCATGGATATGTCTATCTATAATCTAATGTTTTCCCAATTCATATTTTAGAATATAAAGTACCAAATTACTTCAATTAATAATTAAATTAAATTAACAATTAATCATTATTCGAAATAAAGAAATTTGAATGAAGTAGGGGTTTTAAACGTGACTTGTTTTCATTCAGTCCAATATAGCTCCTTAACGGTAGGCCCTAACAGCTATATACATATATAACAAAAAATATTTTGCAGTCAATTTCTAATAAAGAACTGTCATCATATTTTCGATCTAAGCCCCATTAATCAAGACTAAAGCGACAAGAAACTGCTCGTCGTTACAGACTACATCAACATTTACTAGACAAACGATCAAACCTACCAATTAATTACAAAAGACTCATTTATATGACTGTTATTAGACCTATTTGGACATACGGAGTTGAGCTTTGGGGCTCTACTAAACCATCCAATTCATCTCGTATCCAAAATCTTTCGAAAAATCCTAAATGCCCCTTACTTTGTCACCAATAAGCTTATACATAAAGACCTTAATGTTCCATATGTTGCTGAGTTAGCCCAAACCAGATACCTATCCTTTCATAGTAAGCTCCATAACCACTCAAATCCATTAGTTTCTCAACTTGCTTCCCACTCTATTCCCGATAATTCTCCCTCCGAGGCGCCTGAAAAGAAGATGGCTTAAAGATCTTCTAGTGTAGAATTCTATTGAAGTGCTACTGAAGAGTAGTTCTTTTCAAGTTATTACATGTAACTGTTATCAGCTCATTTACTTGATGTAAATATTTGTATAGTTGCAAATTTTAATAATTTGATTTAAAAAAAAAAAAAAAAAAAAAAAAAAAAAGCCCTATTAATGAAGCTAGAGCGAGACAAAATGTTACATTTTCGAGTGTGGAAATAACTAATGATAAAATTTATAATATTAGAAGGCCCCGAAGTCTTATTTTCAGACACTTCAGAAGGTTATTGGAACTCGAATGTGAAACAGATTGAAATAGTTGTCGATTTAAGAGGGTAAGTTGTTTAGTATGAAAGGATAGTTACTTGATTCATGTCAGATGAGCAATAGATTGGACATCACGGTCATTGTCGATTTGTTTCTTATTTATTTTTGCATGGCATGAATGTTACTGAGTGAAGTATTATATGGACTAACAGGGACTGGTTAGAAATAAAAAGATAAAGAAGGCATTGTCAAGAGCGGCAAGTTGTGTTCTAAAGGCAGTGGACGAGGGAGACCGAGTGTGTCGAGAGGTGGTCACGCTCTGAGTAGATTCTCTTTGGCCCTTGCACAAGAGGCAGCCAGCCCCACACCACCGAGCACGGAGAACAGAACAGTAGCTATTGTACTCAGTGCTCAGTGCTGAGGGCTACATCCTACATTGCTCCTCTATCTTAACTTTATCCCGATAATTAGAAAGTAAAATATCTTCAGTGAAATGCCACGCTCCAACGGCCAGAAGAAAGTGGCCCCTTCACTTATTTAACAGCGATTATCCTAACTGATTAGTCTTGGGATCAGGGGGAGGAAGAGTGGTAAGACTAGGAAGAAGGAGGAATTCGTTGATCCTGGATATTGGTTATTCCTTTTTCTGGTTTGAAATATTAAACATATTTGGGTAGGCCAAAGCACAACATTTCGAAATGTCGTTGTATGGATATTTGTGGTCACCGATACATCAGGGTACAAAAATTATTCATTTTGGAATATTGATATTTTCCTTACGATACACATCCTTATTTAGCAGTACACTGGTTTGTGTATAACTATAAGTAGATAAATGAATTTCGATTTGGGTGGCTTTCTTTCGCGTCTATTTGAACCTTTAGAGCAGAAATCTATGACAAAACAAAATAAATCTAGTCCTGCTCTATAATTTTAATTAGTTTCGTCAATTTGAATGACGAAATGAAAAAGAAGGATCAACTTTACCCTTGAGTTATGTTTAAAAAAAAAAAAAAAATGCAAACGAGAAAAGGTATTAGGTTCAATACTAGGTTAGGAAGTATTTAAGCAAAGCCAACGGTTTTACAAGAATATAGTCTGGATCAAAGCTCAATTGCAAGCAAAACTTTTATTTTGATAAATTAACATATTCATGCCTAATTTACAAATAAATTAAAAAATGATGATGCAAAGAAAATAATAACTCAAATACTAGGTATATAAATTTTGAGAACAAACATATATTCTCCTTTATAAAATAAAAAAACAACGCTATTCATGAAGGCTACTGTTTTTGTACTGAACAAAGAAATAATCAATGACCAACGTCTGTACAAGATTATGCACACTCTAAACCAGGTTTTCCCCAAACCTATTCTGGAACAGGATCGTGATGGGGTGGATAAAATAGGACAACGATGTTAAGTATAATCAGGCTCGAATTAGGTTCATAAACTAATGCGTAACCTTATCCTGATATATATAAGAAAAAATAAATATGTATATATTAATAAAAATAAAAATCGAAATAGTGTATATTAAACTATTCTAGACAATTTTTATTTTATTATTTCATGTTATAGTCTTACAAGGGGACGTTTGCAGTTGTAACTCACAGATTTGAATGCCGATTTTTGTGTGGTTAGTAGGGGCCTATAATAGTGCAAAACTAGAGTTATAGCCGCCAATGAGCAATGGGAGCTGAGAAAAAAAATAAAATATGAAAATCACGTTTTATTTTTTTTCTCAGCTCTTAGTCAAGATAGAGAAATGATTCTTTCACGTTTAATTGCAGTTATGTCTAATGAAACGTCTTATTTACATAATATAGGTGAGAAAATTTTTCAAATCAAAAACTGATATTACTTCCAGATCCCTCATCTCAAAAAACACGTAGAAACTTAATTTTGTCGAAATCAAAAATAATTTTGTTTTTACCTTTAAAATTTTGTAGGATTTTAGAAGGCAAGGGGCTGTCGATTTCTGAAAAAATGTAAATAATTTGCGCTATCTCACATATTTCGCAACTGATTAAGACAAAATTTTAAGGTCATCTAGAAGCCTTAAGCCCAAATCTGGAGGTCGGAGGATTTCCCCTTATTGAAATATCTCAAGTTACAGCTGACGTTGGATTTTATCATTCACATCAATTTTTATCCACTAAAATCGGGAGTAAATTCAATGTTATGGATAAAAAGCAGAATGTATGCTGATTCTAGTGATGCTATTACTGTTGTAATCGGTTGAACACAGCAGTTGTTATGGCCGGTAGAAAATGTTGATGAAATTTCAACTTCAAAATTTTAACCTCCTCGAAAGAGGTGAAAATCAATATTTTTTTATTTTAATAAAATTTCACATATAAGGATTTTTAAAACAGGGTTTTATGGTGCGTTAAATCGCGATTTGAGGTCAGTTGTTCATGAAAAAAAGTTTCCACTGATTTACAGCGGATTTCCTTGGAATTTTGTCATTTTTGAGCACCCTTAAGTCGGATAGTGTCTTGAGCATAACAAAAGTATTTTTATATCTAATCTTATCTTAATATATATAAATTACGTGTCGCCGCCTAGGGGCCGGCTAACACCTAAACTACTGAACCGATTTTAATCAAATTTGCACACCGTGTGCAGTTTGATCCAACAAAAAAGATAGGATACCTTATATCTTAATTTATAGTCGCAATATTATTTGTATATTATCTGCAAGTCACAATTATCTGTTAGCTCTATACGATTCTAACATATGGCGGTATAAGGTTATACTATTATATAAAAGTACAAGCAATGTTTCGTTTGTGAGCACTAACTGCCAAAAACTACTGAACCAATCTCTACCAAATTTTGACTACCTCATCTTTATAGGATGGTTTAGCAATAGTAAAATCTAATGATTTTCAACTAATTCTTTATTGAAAAATGAATAATAAGTGGATAACAGTGAAGTTCAAAAATGGCAGAAATTGCCATCTACATGAAAGATTAAAAGGTAAAGTTTTACATAGAGCTTGACATTGATAATAAAATTTACTTATTTTCAATTAAATTGTTAAAAGAACAGTTATATGGAGTGAAATATACCAAATTTTAACTACATCATGTTCATAGTTCTAGGTTTAGCAACAATGAAAATTTAAATGTACAATGTTGAGTGTTAGAAACGGGTTTTGCCACACTACAACATACTTTTATGGTTAGAAATTAAAATCCAACCAGATCAAATCAAATAAAATTATTTCTGTCGAATGAAAATTATTAAAAATCAAAATGCCGATCCTCAGCTGTTTAATATTGTGTGTAAAAATATGAATTTTGAACGTTTAGTTGTAAGCACTGATAATGCAGTTTCTTATACCGCAGTTTCTTAATAGTCTCTGTCCATCTGGATTACCAACTCATATATTAAAATTGAAAATTGGATGTCTAATTATGCTTTATGTTATCTTCAAATACCTAATTATTCTAAATTTAACCAAGTTAATAATGGCTGCTATGCGTGAAAATATTATCAAAAATATAATTTTCAATTTCTCACTTTAATACAAGATCGATAAACAAAAAATCAATTATTAGTTAAAATTCCTCGACGGGGGATGATGAAGTTATATATAAAAGGACAAGCCATTTCCGTTCGTGATCACTAACCGCGAAAACTATAGAACTATTCTGTACCAAATATAACTACATCATCTTCATAGTACAAGGAAGGTTTAGCAATAATAAAATTTACATATTTCCTCTTAAATCACTGTTTATAAAGCAATAAATATGTGGTGGGTAGTGAAGCGAGCGCCATTCAAGAGAGGTTACAATGATCCAGTGTTAATTATAGCTAGAAATTGATAATAAAATTACTAAATTAAATTAATTTGTTATCCAAAAAGCTATAAATATGTGGCAAGCGACAATAGCGTTACAGTTAAACTAATGAGCCTATCTGAACCAAATTTTAACTACATCATCTTTCAAGATACTATCGATACATTTAGAATCGATACAATTAGAAAGTTTACTATAATAATAACTTATACTATTATATAAAAGGACAAGCCATTTTACGTTTGTGATCACTAACCACGAATTTTACTGAACCAATCTGTACTAAATATTAACTACATCATCTTCATAGTTCCAAGAAGGTTTAGCAATATTATAATCTACTGATTTTTAATTTATTTTTTATTAAAAAAAGAAAATATGTGGACAACAGTGAAGTTTGAAAATTGACCAATAGGTGGCGAGTGCCATTCTACGCGAGAGGTTTTAAAAGAGCTTGAAATCGATGATAAAATTTACTTATTAAACTATAAAGAAAATTATTAAAAAAGATTTAAATATGGTGTGCGATATGTAGATCCCAGTGAAGCTTGAAAATCGACCGATTGTGTATAGCACTATCCCATAATAGAGTTAATAATGGTAAACTGGACCTATCTGTACCGACATCTAAATACAATTTTTTTATAATTCTAGGAAGGTTTTGCAATGGTAAAATTTACAATAACTAAAATTTAAATGTACAATGTTGAGAGGCAGGACTGAGGTTTGCCACACTGTCATATACTTTTATAGTTCGAAATCAACATCCAACCAGATGAAATCAATAAAGTTATTTCTGCCGAATACAAATTATTACTAAATCAAAATGTCGATCCTTTGCTTTTTTATATTGTGTGTAAAAATATGATCCACGGGCCTTCTGCCATAAGCAATAATAATGCAGTTTATTTTCCGAAAGAGTTTCTTAATAGTCTTTATCCAACTTGATTACCAGTTCATACATTAAAATTAAAAATTTTATGTCTAATGGCGCTTTTACGCAATCTTCAACTGCCTAATCAGTGCGATTATAACTAGATTAATAATTACTGCTATGCGTGAAAAAATCATTGAAGAAATAATGCTGAACCACATGCTAAAATACAAGAATCTTATCGATAAACAAATAAAACATTAATTTTTAGTTAAAATTGGCTTTACTTATGGAGGGCGGGCGAAGCCGCGACGGGGATGCTAGTAGCATATATAACTGCAATTAAATGTGAAAGAATCATTTCTCTATCTTGACTAAGAGCTGAAAAAAAAATAATAAAACGTGATTTTCATATTTTATTTTTTTTCTCGGCTCCTAATGCCCATTGGCGGCTATAACTCTAGTTTTGCACTATTATAGGTTCCTGCTACCCACACAAAAATCGGCATTCAAATCTGTGAGTTACAACTGCAAACGTCCACTGGTTAGTATTAATGAAACCCTGATACTTCAATTACATAATGCTCTGAAAAATATATTGAAATATTCTTTAATTGGTTAAAAAAATTTTCAAACGTGTCTTCTTTCATTCAAACTGATGTGTCGATTCTCGATTCCACCAATTCTTGAGAAAAGGATAGGTATTGAGAATCGATGACTTAAAGTCGATTCCTAGGTACTGATCGATACTGTCAGATATAGTCTTGTAATAAATGATTATGTAATTACTTTAATTTTAAGATGTAAGGATATACTTTACATCTTATAATAAGAGAACAATTTTTCGTATACTTGTTTACAACTGCTCGGTAAAGATACCGTGTCATCACTGATTCAAACCAATATATCTCCTAAAAGGTAGACCCTAGCGACAAATGTTACATAACAAAAAATATTCTCCATTGAATTTCTGATAGTTATAAAGCCCGCAAATGTTCGATTCGAACAACACAAACAGAGCTAGAGCGTGTCAAAATGAAAAGTATAGACCCCCAGGCAAAAGACAAATCCATTTCAAAATAAAATATTCAAATTTGATTTCAAAATATTAGTACGAATTGTGCTAGTTATTTTCAAATATCAGTAAATAAAGGTTACATAAAAATAAATGTTTTGGTAAGAAGAGAACCGTTTCAATACAAGATTTAGCGTGAAGGGGTTGGCAACAGTTATGTAGGCATAGGGATTTCCACAACTTAGTTCCAGCTAAGCGTGACCCTCTAAACCACTCTGGACTTAATTACCTTTCAATTCACTCTTTGAATCATTTCACTGACTTAAATTGCATAGTTTATTAAACTATTTAGTCACCAGCTAGCAGCAATAAGCTGGAAAAATTGATAAACTTCGAAACTATAACGTTAAATAAAATAATAATGTGGAATAGACTTCGGGAAACTACTAAACTATAAGAAAAACCTTTTCAAGGCCGAAATATTGGCATTCCAATAATTTTTTTCTTTTCACCTCTCCAGATAGCCCAGTAGTTTTAGGTTTTAACTGCGAAAAAATTCCTTGTGAGCTGAATTTTCGTATACAACTTTATTACGGCATTTTAATGAATATGTGAAAAATTGACATTGATCTCGTCGAGTATAGTTAACTTAACCAGCTTTAAGGTTTAAAAAAGAAAATTGGGATCGGTCAAATATTTTTGGAGTTATAACAAGTAATGTGCCGAAAAAATGAGAATTTCACAATAGTACAGGGTTCTCAGCGTGGATGTTTTACGGAACTTGATCAAAACTTTATATATAGGGTCTGATAGTAAATTTAACCAGCTCTCAGATGAAAAAAAACATTATAGATCAGGCAAATAGTTTCGGAGTTTTTTTATTTTACTTTTTTTTTAATATAAATTTATTTTAATTTACAACTGTATAAAATATATACGACAAGTAAATTTGTTGAAAGTGAAAACAATGGCATGTAAATAACATGTGAAGAACTACTCACTAGTAGCACTTCAATAAACTCTACACCAAAAGGAAGCGAGTTGGGAGACTAGTGGATTGGAGTTTAAATGGTTATGGAGCTTACTATGAAAGGATCTGGTTTGGGCTAAATCAGCAACGTATGGGACATTAATAATTATTAATCTCATTACATGAAACTTTACTGTGGAATCTTATCTTATTCCTTACCATAGCAAATTATGATTCATATGCTACACTTGAAACCATCAGTATTTATTTAAGGCTTCCAGTGGGAAACAGCTGTCTTGACTTCCGGTAGCAAGGTGCCAACTGGTCAGAAACTGCCCATACTGGTTTCGTGTTTTCCCCTTGAAGGCAGAAACTTCACTGGATTAGATTGGTATAGAAATTAGAAACTTTATATAAAAAAAATTCATTAAGGTATTTTATTTTTAGAAGTGACAGCGACTTTTTAATATTTCAAAAGTAAGTTAAAAAAATGTTGGTGCCTGTATCATTCTTCAGAGTTGCTCTGCCCCATGTTGCTTTCACTATTTAACTCCAATGATTATTTACTTTCTTTTCAATTTTTTTTTTTCATAAACTTTTTAATAAAAACAATGTGTATTGATAATACGAAAAATTAATTTCTCCTCCACTGGGAAAAGCAATAGATAAGTCTATATATATAATCTACAGTTTTTCGCAATTTATATTTTAGAACTAAAAATTACTTTTGGGGCTCCACTAAACCATCCAATTCATCTCGTATCCAATCCATACAATCCAAAATCTTTCGAAAAATCCTCAATGCACCTTACTTTGTCACCAATAAACTTATCTATGAAGATCTTAATGTTCCATATGTTCCTGTTTTAGCCCAAACCAGATATTTATCCTTTCATAGTAAGTTCCATAACCACTCAAATCCCCTAATTTCTCAACTTTCTTCCCACACCATTCCAGATAATCCTTCGAGGTGTCTGAAAAGATGATGACCCAGAGACCTTCTAGTGTAGAATTTTTATTAAAGTGCTACTGATGAGTAGTTCTTTTCAAGTTTTGTCACGTCATTGTAATAGTTAACAGCACATTTACTTGATGTATAAATTTTGTACAGTTGTAAATTGTTATTAAAAAAATTGTTAAGTTTAACTTAATTGAACTTTTTTTTTTTGCGAAAAAACATTATCAGGCAAAGCTTCACTTTTGGTTAGCACCTTCTCGCAGGCAGCCTTTAATTTTTCTCTTATTAGGACTCTTCGTTCTTCAGTCCACTTAGATTTCGCATTTTTCTTGTGATCACTCTCTGATGAAAGTTCCCACTTGTTCACTTTTTTTCTGTAGACATTTTTATATCTGCGATGTCTGTACCTTCGGTTCTTGCGTTTTAGAGGCCCTGTTTTACTTCTGATGCCCTGCTTGATTTGAGATTTGCAGTTGCTTCCAGTAATTTCTTGCTAAGTCTGTGTTCGGGGAGTCATTTAGAATAAATGACTATTCGAAATAAACAAAGTTGAGAGAAAGTAGGAGTTTCAAAGTAGAATTTTTTCATTGAAACCAATATCACTCCTTAACGGTTGGTTCTAGCGACAAAATGTTATATATCAAAAACTATTCTCCTAAATAAATAAATAAATTTCTGATAAGGAAACTGTGGTAAATTTTCGATCCAAACAACACCAAACAGCGTGCCAAAAGGTAAATTTTTGAATGTCAAAAAAATTTTAGATCAAAAACGTATAGACCCCATGATAACCTCAGAGGTACAGAAAACTATGCCCTTTTTTGACCAAAAATATATTATTACTTATTCTTATTCACCTTTTTTCCCCTTCATACAGAGATATAAAATTCTATGTCCTGGACAAATTAATTGTAAGGTAAGTTACATAAAAATGTTTTTTTTATTCATCTTTTTTTTGGGGGGGGGGGGGGGGGGGAGAGCATAACATCCTTATTTCCTCCAATTAGGGCAGGAAGGACGGGTTACCAACCTATTCTAGCCTGGGTGGGAAAGTCAAGATTTATTTCGTACACAAAAGTATAATAAACAGTTCAGAAAATGAAATATTTTTTCTTTAAACTGCTCTCCTGTAAAGTTACGGAAATGTGACAGTGTCCTGTACCTCCTAGGAACAGATATATAATATCCATGTCAATATTTTCAATAGTGGCATTTTAAATTTGTTTCCAGTAGCAACAGAAAAAGATCAACTAGTCATAGGGAAAACATAAAGTACCCTTTTCTACATCACACTTAACGCTCAGTCTGCACTAGGTCCTGATATCTTTCAGAAGCCCTTTTCATTTTCCATGCTTAGCTGAGTATCAACATGTTTGATTTCTTGTATTACATTAAAAAAATATATATATATAATCTATATATAAAGTGGCAATTAATTCATCAATCCTAAGTGTACTGATCCTACTTTATCATCATGTGTACCTCAAGTGAGTTTTAGTATTGTAATTTATAGGTTAATCATAGATATAAAAAAGCACAATTAGATATCAATCATTTCTAATCTCAATGGATAATTTGAAATGAACGTCGCTGAGTATCTCTTGTGGAAGGAGGCCGAGAATGATCGCCCAGACAGCTGAGTAGTCACGAATATGTCATGGCGCCTAAGAGATCTGAGGTGAAAGGAACTGCAGATGAAGATTACATCCACGACAAGCGGGAAAAATGGTGAAGATCGGGGTTGGAGTATTTTGAATGGGGGCGATGTTTAAGATTGGGGCTTAACTAGAAAAAGCAGTAAAAAAACAAAAAACAAATTTCAATATAAAATTTTCTCAATTTTCAAAGATCCTTAAGCCTGAGTAAATCTCTTTATCAAAAAATTTTTTTATATATACATAAAAAAAATCAATTGATCCCTGACTGGAAAACAATAGATCGTTGAATGCGATAAAACGGTGCCATCATAAAATCGTTAAATCCTGAAATATTTCAAAATAGTATCCTTGAGGACAAAAACTTAAAGGGCAACAATGGCAGAATATCCTTCGGCTATATATGATTTATAAGGGTCCGTTCAGAGGACTGATATATTGTTAGTAAAAATAACTGCATCTTTTTATTAAGCCATCTTAAAAAGTATATATAAAATAAACATAATATTAAACCTCGAGAAATCGCAACGCATCAAAATATCAAGTCTTCTTTAAGAGGTGTAAACAATTTTTAAACATATTAACAAATTATTATTATTATTTTTTTTTTATTTTTCTTTCTGATATCAATTACCCAGGAACAAATATGGTTTGATTAATGATTGTCTAAAGGTGGGTGGTTATTGATTTTGCTGAAGACTTAAAGCAGACTAGGCGGCTCCAGTGTTATGTTTCGACCCAAGGATACCGCATTGAAATAGGCCATTATCAACTATCGCGACATAGGCACTGATGATACAAAGATTCTTCCTTACGTAACAGTAATTTTTTACATGAAAATTAATTTTAATGTAACTAAAAAATATTTATATGGGTCATTCTGTCGGAATTTCTGCATTGTGATTCCATTAGAAAAAAAGTCTTTATAAAAGCCTAGAGAGATATATGCTTTATTGAAACAATTAACAATAAACATAGTGCTGCCCAACTTTATTGGGTTGCTATAAACACAGCATACTCATCTATCCAATTAAAGACAACACTGTAACTTATAATTTAGTTATAATTATCACTAGCGATATATATACTACGATATATATTACTAGCGAAAAATTCCTTCATAGAATATAGTCTACCTGCACATTTACAATCATGATGGAAATTATGAGAGTAAGAGAAACCCATAGGGTGTGAGGGAAATAGAGAACATTAGAAATTCAAATAATAAAATGTTTATAGTACAAAATAATTGTTAATGAGTATGATATCAACTAGTCGATTAAAAGATATTAGTCAACATTAATTAAACATCTAAACATAAAACTTGAAAAAAATAAATAAAATGGTAAGACATTTGATATACATTTAAACATTGAAATCGAACAGTAGATTAATATAATTAATATTATATTACATTAATATAAATAGTGAAAACATATATAAAAAGTCATATTTCACATACAGTTTTTTCTATTGTAATCTATTTCCCTCACTTTAGGTGTGAGGGAAATAGAATTTTAAGTTTGATTTAAGATTAACAACACTACACGCATTTAAAAAAACAGATGGAACTCTTAACTACATGAGTAACATATAGTTGAATGCAAAGAAAACAAGAATCAAAGTTACTTTTTTTTTGAAAATCACTATATGAGGGAAATAGAATTATGAACGACACGATTCGAACACTTGTTTGGACACAAACTTGGGACAACTAACAAAGTTAATTTGTTGTAAGTTAGGTTATCCTCAGTTTGGTGGGAAGGTTCTGCAATGTTATCTGCCTGAAATATTATGAGGTAAAGAGGAAAAATTAATACAGCTTGAAATTAATAATAAAATTTACATAATTTTCAATTAAATTATCAAAAGAGATAAAAATTTATTGGGCAAAATGTGGATCCCAGTGAAGTTTGAAAATGGACTGATATGTGGTTAGCAACATCACAAGAAAATGTTTACAATGGTAAGACTACAGATTCCATAAGTGCCAAATTTTAAAAACGTTATTTTCATTGCTCTAAGAAAATTTAGCATTAACAATTACTTTTCCGCAATGAAGTACCTGCAATGCTTTTTTTTTTTTTTTGTTTCCAAGCCCCTTGGAAAATTAATATGCAAGGATGTGTGGGTAGGGGGCAGAAAGATTAATAGTAGGCCTTTTGCTGTATTGAAAAATACATTCTAAGGCCGCCTGGAGATGTTTTGTCCTGAAAGTCTTTAAATAAATCATAATAGTCTGCTAGAATCTAATGGCAATGCTAGAACCCGGTCAGGTAATTTATAGACAAACTGGGTTAATACCAGCAACATTGTTAACATTCATTACTGGAAGAAAGGGATTGTGAATTATTGTAACTACGTTCATTCTTTTTTTTTGGTGAATGCCGAAGTAATAACGTAAATTTTTCGGTGATTATTTATGTCTGAAAATATTAATGTGGAAAAAAAAAAAAGTTTCATAAGTCTCGGACTTTCTCCCCCGCACTAAATGGATTTACCGTTTCGTCATTGGGTGCCGCTGCGCGGAAAATTGAAGGAAAACTTCTTATGTCTTCTTTTAAAAGATATTAATAATTGTCTTATTTGAAAATTATAGTAACAGCTAGCCAAGAAACTGTAAAATTTACTTTTAGGGTTCAGCGGATAGTTGAATTCAAGTTATGTTGTATTTTGAAAAATTCGGCACATAATTAATTCGTTAATTAATTAATATTTGGAACCAGAATACTTTAATAGTTTGACCATTTAGTGAGTATGACGGCGATCAGCTGTTATTACAGTGGCTGTTCCAAGAGGACGTCAGAGGAAACCGTAAAAAAACGCCATGTGAGGGAGGCAATGGCCACAAGATGATGATTAGATGGTCGTCCACGTAAAAGGAAATTCCATGACAATATTCTGGACATGAGTATATGAAGCCGTGGAATATAAAAAAGATGTTTTATTACCATGATCTTTATATAACGGAATCTTTAACATTGCTTTAATGTTCTCACTTAGTTCAGTTAAATGACCCACACTTTTTTCAGATTTTGGCAAACAACATATAGAAAATAATCCTTAGCTATGCCGTCCTTCGGAAGGGACGTAAAATGGGGGTCCCGAGCCTGTGCGATGTCAGGTACTCGTTGAAGACCCCTATCCTAGTTATACCTGGATAGGCAAAATTTAGGACTCCCACCGTAGCATCGTCCGATTAGCCATAGCAGCATAAAGTGACGTTAAACGAAATAAACAAACAAACATATAGAAAATTGCTTTAAATTGAAAAATAAGTTATATAGAGAATTAAAGTATATTAAAATGTGCCTCGAAAGACATCTCTTAACCTGATTTTGTTTTTAGCGTTTAGCCACAATCGATTGTCTAAAACCGACGAATTTTGCCAACTCAGCTTTTATAGCGTGTTTTTTAAAAAAAATATTTATATTATATACATTTATTGAAATTTACAACGATTATCGGATGTGTGTTAAAAATTGAAAAGAACTACTCATCACTTGAAGGGAACGCTGGAAAAGTCATACCTACAGCCTTGCCCCCCACAAGCTCGCTACAGTCAAGATACTGCCAAAACAATTTCATCATGCACCTCACAGGATCACGCGACTAATGGAATGTTAGTCTAACCACCCGAAGAATTATCGGATGGAGGATGCCATGGAGAGAATGGTGAAAACAATTATTTTTGTATAACGGAAATCATTTTGTACAACTAAACATTTTTTTTCCCCCGTTTCCCAAACATCTTTCTGGAGTGACGGCTTGGGAAACAAAAGTAGTGATGGCTAAACCCCCATAATTTAACGTACATCTGCTATACCAAATGTTTATCTTTTCTTTATTTTTGTTGTGTTTTTTTTTTTTTGGCGCTGATTATAATTCTTGGATAAGAATGTAATGTATAGTTGATTTTTGTAAATCAAAGTTATATAACTATACCGACTTTTAATAAATTTGGGTCAAGTTGCATTTTCTAAGCTGAGTATTGATGGTGCATTAAGATTGCGCGAAAGACCAACTTCCCTGAAAACTATCAGTAACAAGAGAACATCATATTTAATAATATCGAAAATGGAGAATCAAAGATTTCCAAAAATAGCAGCAAAAAAAGGTAATTAGCAATATTATAGCTATGCAACTTCTTTGAGAAGGCTAAGAGACAAATGTGGAATGCATTTTTTGAAACATAGTTTTTTTTACAGGATAAAGAAAAAAATAATGCCCTTCTTGTCTACAAAGAAATGAAAAAGATACGAGGAAAATTTACAGAAACAGTTTAAGCAGTGTAGTAATAATTAAAAGTAACATTAACGATATTTATTTTCTCAGAGTAATATTTAAAGCAATAAGAGAACTATTTAATCTAAATTTATTCCACTGATCCCTGTTGAATAGATCCGCTACCTAGGACTCCAACTGGACAAACAGGAAACTGCTCGTCGTTTTCGACTTCTTCGACATTTACTAGACAAAATTTCAAAGCTTCCGATTTACTACAAAAGATTCATTTACATGACAAAATCCTTCTAAAAATCCTCAATGTTCCTTACTTTGTCAACAATAAACTTATCCATAGAGACCTTAATGTTTCTTATGTTGCAGATTTAGCCAAGCCAAGGACACTTAAACCCTCGAAGTTGAGTGTCCATAAGAATTTCAACTTAACCTTTAGCCAAACTAGATATCTTTCATAGTACCTCCACAGGTACCTTTCATAGTAAGCTCCACAAACATTCAAATCCTAATGTCTTCCAGCTTGCTTCACACTCTATTCCTAATAATCCTCCGAGGCGTCTTAAATGAAGATGGCCACGGTACCTTCTAATATAAAATTTTTATTTAAGTGTTAGTAGTGAGTAGTTCTTTACAGGCTATTTACATGTCATTATTATCATTATGATCAAATTCACTTGTATATTGTGTACAGTTTTAAAAATCAATAAATAGTTAAAACAAAAACAAAATTATAAAAATTAAGCATCTGACCTTTCAATGAAAAATTAAGTATATTTTAGAATTTTTTTTTTTTTTTAAATTTAATTTTATCATTTATGTTTATTGTAAGAAAAATACATTCAATATTATTGTAAATAAATATTTTTAAACTTAATAAGTTCGTTTTTTGTTCGGGAGGCGTGGTATCACAGTAGAAAAGGCATAGTACTCTCGGACCCGAGTTCAAGTCCGGCTGAAGGAAGAAAATATATGTTCTGTTATTTCAGCCTCTGCTCGATTTTGGAGTCTGAAAACTCTTCTGGCGTGACCCAGGCTGTATTAAGTAAGTCGAGTTTGGTCCAAAATGATAAATACTCTCGTTGAAAGGCAAGGCGTAATAGCAATGATATTCTTTAAAACGTAACAGGCATTTTTATACATATTTATGCATTCGTTAATAAAGTATAGAAAATTTGTAGGATAATGGTGGTTGAAAAAAAAAAAAATAATTTTTCAAAAAAAATCGATTAACACTGAAAACAGATAACTACAAAGCTCTGCACTGAACGCCTGTGATTTTAGACCTGTCCATTTTTTCCCAAAAATGTGTCAGAATTATGGTAGCTGTAACTTAATTATCAGATTGTTTCGTTTTACGTCTTTACCGATTAAAATG
Organism: Euschistus heros; assembly: GCA_003667255.2. Classification (NCBI taxonomy): domain Eukaryota; kingdom Metazoa; phylum Arthropoda; class Insecta; order Hemiptera; family Pentatomidae; genus Euschistus; species Euschistus heros. The sequence goes on along the minus strand of RCWM02000774.1, from coordinate 253,508 downwards.
TTTACTGTATCGAAATTAAACACTGATACCAAAAATATCAGCGTTTTAATACCGGAGGCTAAAAGATATACCAATTAAATATCTTGGCCTAATATATTTGTAGTTCATTTATATCTTTTTCCCATTGCCTTCACTGACATTAAGATAAAGAAATCAAGCAGTAAAATAGATTATTCGATAAATAATGAAATGTTTTCAGACTGAATGCCCATTCGTGAAATCTTCTCACCTCTTAACCTTCAAGCCAATCATTGTATATGAAATATGTATGAAGAAATTCTTATTTAGGACAACGAACCCGTTAAAAAGTACTTCATAAACGTTTTTCCATTCCAACCTTTCTCCTCATCAAGTTGTTTCTTCGGGTATTGAGTCCAGCAAAATTGAGTTTCAAGGAATAAAAATACGCAATAAATCTACTATTGGAATATGTAGAAAATATAAATACATTATTATTATTACTTTTTTTAAACGAGACTTAAACGATAATAAACTGCTCGTCGTTTTCGAATACTCCAACATTTACTTCACAAACGTACAGAACTCCTAATTAATTACAAGAGACCTTTTTATATAATACTAAATAGACCAGTTTGGACAAACGGAGTTAAGCTTTGGAGCTCAACTAAACCTTCCAACTCTTCCCGTTTCCAATCCTTACAATCCAAAATCCTCAACGCTCCTTATGTCTCAAATAAACTTATCCATAAAGATTTTAATGTTCCATATATTCTGAAACAGATACTTTTCCTTTCACAGAAAACTCAACACTCACTCGAATCCACTAGTTTTCTTACTTTGCTTCACACTCAATTCCCAATAATTCTCCGAGGCGTCTGAAAAGAAGATGGCCAAGAGATCTTCTATTGTAGAACTTTATTGAAGTGCTACTAGTGAATGGTTCTTTATAAGTTAATGACAAATCATTGTAATGATTTCCTCAAATTTACTTATTGTACATATAAGTATACAGTAGTAAATATCAATAAATTGTTTTAAAAAAAAAAATTAAAAATGATTATTCAAGGATTTTGTTATTCTTTTTATTATTTTGTAAGTTTTTTTTTCATTTCATGTTAATGATTCTTTTTTTGACTTCTATTTACATTTGAACAAAACCGACGGACCAGATCGGGGCGCGTCAGAGCGAATAAGAGCTAAAAGTTGATGAGATAGAAAAATGCACGCTCTGAACTACCAACATTGTGTGTGTTGCCCTAATCTGCTTCAATGCGTTACGCTCCCATCCGTCTGTAATGTTCACTAGTCTTAAAATATAAAACTGATGTAGAGATAGTGTAACAAATGTATCATCTTAAGAGGGGATGGTAGCAGATTACTGTTTGAGAAAAGAAGAGGGCTGTAGGTTGGTATATTTCGAAATAAGGAAATATACAAAGAAATAAATGATTTGGAAACGGACATAAGAATAAGAAGATTGATACAGTAGTGCCGGGGGGTATATCAAACAGATGAAGGAAGACACTGAGTTACTAAAAATAACAGACCAAGATGGTTAAGATAAGGATGATTACATGAAAAGACTACAAGAAATTAAGGTCCTTGTTGGAGAGAGAGATGCGAGGAAAGAAAGATGGACCAATCAGAAAGAATGAGGAAAAGGTGGGAAGAGAAAAGGAAGGAGAGGAGGGCTATGAAAAGAAGTGATAATGATATTCGAGTGGGCTATAAGGCCGTTCCGTGAAAATACATGTTATGTTATATTTATATTTTATTATAATATTATGATGACCCTAAATGACTTAATTATCATTTTCAATAGGCATGATTGTTGAAAATAACTTTAAATAAAAACTTTACTATAGTCACAATATTTATAAAATTAAATTAATAATAAAAAAAGGGAAAAAAAAAAAAGAAGAAAAATATAATGAAACCTATACCTAATACAGAAGAGAATGTTTTTCTGCCCATTACCTACCTCATCACTGACTCAACAAGACAAGAATGTAGTCCGGCATGGACCAACGGCAAACTCTTAAACCGCCAAAGTCAAATGTACATTATACAGTTACTTACAGACATACGTTGAATATATATGAATAAATAAATGCTTATCATAAATATACAATTATATAAAGGACTAGCTATTTTCCGTCTGTTATCACTAACCGCGAAAACTACTGAACTAATATATACCAAATTTTAACTACATCATCTTCAAAGGTCAAGGAAGGTTTAGCAATAATAAAATTTACAGATTTTGTAATTATATGTGATAAATATATGGTACACAGTGAAGTTTGAAAATCGCCCGATAGCCGGCGATCGCCATTCTACATAAGAGGTTACAAAAGTACTCTTTTATATAGGAGCTTGTGATAGATAATAAAATCTACTCATTTTCAGTTAAATTGCTATTAAAAAGTTAATAAATGTTTGGTATATATATGGATCTTAATGAAGTTGTTTAAAAATCGACTGATATGTTGCTAGCACCATTTAGCTATATCATAGTTCAAGGACGGTTTAGCAATAATAAGATTTACAATCAAAGAAATTTAAATGTACCATGTTGAGTGGTAAAAACGAGGTTTGCCACACTTGCATATGCTGTAATGAGAAATTACAAAAGACATTTTCTTTTGATAATGTGTGTAAAAATACGATTCATCGGCCTTTAGTTTTAAGCTCTGATAATGTAGTACTAGTATTATATATAGATATAAGCAGCAGGATGATATCTTCAGCATTGCAAGAAAACTGCTATGCAAAATGAAAGGAACCACTAAAAAAAAAAAAAAAAAAAAAAAACTATCTTTCAGGAAATGGCTGGGGGCGATAGGGACGCTACAATTGTGGGAAAGCTGCCTACCGTAAGGAAGAGAAGTACTATGGAAACCGGGCCATGGAAATAATGAATCGAAAATGAAAACCAACCCCCTGGGAAAGCACTATTTAACGAGAAGGAAAACACGGGACGTTCTAATAATAATAAAATGTGATTAATGACGTCTCAGCCTGTTAGATACGCTCGTTTGAATTACTCTCTTAAATGCCTACAAGATAATATGTCGTACAATTACATAACAGTTCTAAAAACCACATAACTTAATTAAATCATAGTGAAATAGTCATTGCAATAAAAAGGATTGATGAGAACTAGCTAATAGGGGCAATTAAAAATAATGTGAGAATTACTTGGTTTTCAATGGGAAACAATTAACTGTTTCCTTTACTGTTAGCTTGTCTACCTCTTATAAGATATCATACGCTATTTTTTTCCCTGTATTAACAATAAAAACTTATATACAATTGTAATACATTAATATTTAAAAATAGTTCCTCGGAACGTTGGATATTCGCATGGGTGTTCTTTGCAGTTCAATGCCGTAGGTTTCAGGGTAGTTTTGGAATAGTTGTAGTTTAATCGTTATATTTTTAATTCAGAAATCCACTATACGTTTATGTTATAGAGTTGTAAATTTTAATAAATAAAAAAATATTTCGTATTTCTGAGGTACAAAGGCAAACAATCTTTCCCTGACTGGGAAAAACAAAAGATCATGGACATGTCTATCTATAATCTACGGCTTCTGATGTGGAAACTGTTGGCAAATATTCGATCCGAGCAACACCAAAAGAGCTAGACCGTTTCAAAAAAATCCTAACACTAAAATAAATGTAGGCAAAACTTGACTTTTTTTATTTACCTATGACATATCCATGTCAAAAGAAACTTTGTATATGAGTTAGTGTTTTACTGAAAGATGTAATTGCTTTGTGATCTTTTATTTGACTGAACCTTGTATTGTTGTTTTCATTGGAGTCTAGTGTGAGACTTACATGTAAGCAAGGGTTGGGCGATAGTCGATAGTTAGCCCTATCGATAGGCCGATACTATCGGTTGAGAACTATCGATTGCTATCGATAATTTTTCGATAGTTGCTTCCTTTTTTTCCAAAGCTATTCAATAAAAAATTTCAACTAATTTAATTAAATTCAATTACCTACTTATTTGAAATTTGCAGGATTATAAATTATATACTTTTATCATAAAGATGAGAGAAAAAAAACTAATTTATTTGAATTTTAAAAACGCTATTGAGGAGAAAACGCTACGCAAAATTTTCTAAGAGTTGTAGAAAAAGATCCTTAATTAAAGAGCTTAACTTCCCCTTATAGTTAAGTTAAGATTATAAAACGACAGATCAGCATAATTCCGAGAGTTTTCCAAACTTAAGGGTAAAAAATATCAATTGATAGTGACCATCGATAGTTGACACTATCGATAGTGACCATCGATAGGCACGATCTATCGATATATCAATAGTAACTATCGACTATCGCCCAACCCTAATGTAAGCCAAGACATCAGATGTGTGTACATAACACATTACATTACATACATAACAATATCAGTGAAATTGATGAGTGGACAAGTGATTCCTACTTGCTTTATTGAATACCATCCTTTATTGATTAAACCAAAATTAGCATTTAAAGAATATTTGTATAAGAAGGGTCAGGAAAATGAGCTAAATCAATCGATTTAGAAAGTCAAAAAGTGGAAAAACCAAGCGAATCAAAAAATATATCCCATTGGAATTTTACTATTGGGGAAGAACCAGTAGAGGTATCAGAATTTTTTTCCAAAATCCTTCAGCTCTAATTTCACTTTTTCATTAACAAAACTTTAATTCCATTCCAATCAATTTTTTTTTAAGCAATGGCAGTGGTTTTTTAAAGTTAAATTGCGTTTTTCTCAGTTTCGACAAAAGTTGAGTTACCTTTTTTTTCCCTCCAATCCTTCAAATATACATTAAGCGATACATCTCTTAGTTTTCATTTAACGAGAATTCTTCAAATACATATTTAAATTAGTCCTATCGACATTTACCGTAGTTATTTTTTAAACGTGAGTTAACGGTATGACGATTAATTTACCGCAATAATTTTAAAATGCCAACATTAACGTATAATTAAACGAAATGTAATAAAGGGTGCGTTGTATTTTTTTTTCTAATAAAACTAAAGCTATGAAAGCAATCGCTTAAGGATTTATTACAGTTATTGAGCTACCTAACGAGGGATAATTAACGATAATGATATCTTGATTATTATAGCAATAATTTACAATCTTGACAGCAGTTAGCTCTAGTAATTGGAAAGCAGCGAGCTCTACAAAACAACTTTTTTATCTTTCACTTGCCCAATTAAGATCAGAGAGTGAAAACTACTCGTCCAGGAGTCGGCGGTTGCGGCTTGTTGATTTGCGTGCGTTAGTACTGTGTACTTGTATAAGTGCATCTACTTGTGTACGGTCTTATATAACAATTAAACAAAAATAAGTTTCTTTTCATACATATCATTACATATTAAAAGTAAGGTCAACGAGCTCTGAATCCAACGCAAAACATTAATTATACAATTTCTTGTTGATATAATTTTTTTTCTTTGTTCTTCCTCTCTGACAGAATTTTCTCTGTTCGATGTGGCTCAGGGTTTTCATCTACTTGCCCGATTTTACCAGGTGTACCACAGGGATCAATATTAGCACCAACAATATATATACTATACAAACATGACGTTCCTCAAAGTTTCGACACCTTTACAGCCACATACGCAGACGACACAACTATAATTACTAAACACCAAATTCCAATCCAGGCATCATTTAAAACATCACTTACAAGAGGTACAAGCCTGGTGTAAACTTTGGAAGACACAACTAAATCATCAAAAGTCCCAACACATTACGTTCACTCAAAGACACGAAACATGCCCTTCCGTTTACATTGACAATATTCCAATTCCACAAACGGACAAAATACAATATTTAGGACTTACATCCCATAGGAGAATGACATGGGGCCAACATATTAAGAAGCAACGAACTTGATTAAACATGAGACTGAAACTATAAGTTATAAGTGTATATACTCACTTATCTGAAAAAAAAAAATCGAAATTTCATATTACATAAAAATTAATTACCTACACATACTTACTAAAATCTTTATGGACCTATGCATCACAAATTTATGGAACTTATAAACAGACACACATAAAAATATTACAAATTTTTCATTCCAAAATATTATGACAAATAACGCAAAGACCTTGATGGTACGTTAACAATAAAACTATGCACACTGACCTACACATACCAACTAGTCATTGAACACATACGGACACACGACAAACTGTTTTATAAAACACTAATGGGACACCCAACAAACTCATCTCAAGTATGGCCACAACTCTCATGCCGGAGAATACCAGGAGGAGACTGAAAAGAAACTGGATGAGAGACCTACTTACATAAAAGTAAACCAAAGACAAGGAAGGAGTGCCACTGGGAACTATCTCTCCTCATAGTCTAACATGCCAATTTTGTTTAAATTCTAATTTCAGCACATCCGCTGATTGCCAATTATGTTTTTGACAGGTGTGGATTTAAAAACAAAATGTTTGTTGACAACACTATATACAATTTCAGTTGTAGCTATGTCTTCTGATTAAAGTACTGAAAATATAAACACACTGATTTTTTCCCGTCTTATTCTATTTTAGTTTCTTACGTCCCCTTATACTTTAGCCAAGGGATATGAAACCTATTAAGATCAATTAAAAAAATAATTTAATAATCTTTTTGGACAAGACCAGAATGACAAGAAACTGCCCGTCGTTACAGACTACTTCAACATTTACTAGACAAACGTTCATAGCTCCCAATTAAATACAAAAGACTCAAATACATGGCCGTGATTAGACCTATTTGGACGTGCGGAGTTGAGCTTTGGGGCTCCACTAAACCATCCATCTCGTATTCAATCCTGACAATCCAAAGTCCTTCGAAAAATCCTCAATGCTCCCTTACTTTGTCACCAATAAACTTATCCATAAAGATCTTAATGTTCCATATGTTGCAGATTTAGCCCATACCAGATACCTATCCTTTCATAGTAAGCTCCATAACCACTGAAATCCGTTAGTTTCTCAACTTGCTTCCCACTCCATTCCTAATAATCCTCCGAGGCGACTGAAACGAAGATGGCCTAGAGACCTTCTAGAGTAGAATTTTTAATAAAGAGGGGTTCTTGATGAGACTGATGAGGGTTCTTTTCAAGTTTTAACATGTTATTATAATTGTTATCAATACATTTAATAGATGTATATATTTTGTACAGATGTAAATTTCAATAAATGTGTATAAAAAAAAATTGGATCGAAGAACTTTCGAGGTTATACAAATATCGTAAACTTGAACTTAAACTAAACAACAACATCGGTTCTAGCTATGGTCTAAAGTAAAAATATTGCTGCGTTCAATTCATTTATGCCTATGAGATTATGATGGGAGCTGCTCTTTTCACAAAGGAAAACAGTTATTAGATCCATTCCCATGTACTTCATTCTCATGATAATGTAAATAAGATGATGTAGGAAATGTAAATAAAAAAGTACAAGTTATCAATGTTTGATATCATCATAATTCATTCATCAACTACCTGAGTTCAGAGAGATAGCAATCAATTGATAAAAAAACACTATCAATATTTCGACTACAATAAAAAAAAAATAAAGTAATGATCTTAATTCTGTAGTAATGATTTGCGATTCCCTGGAATGTAGCGAGCGATATTATTGAAAGATTCCAACACTGTCATTAGCCTCTCAAATAGAAGTTAAAAACCTGTCGCCGTTATACCAATTGAGGTCCGGTCATTATCTTCACTCAAAAACAAAACAAAACAAAACAAAAAAACCTGCACCTCTACAACCTATGATGAACAATGCACAGCGGTCCAAATTACGAATCTAGCTGATCAAAATTGAAAAATGTGACCCCTTTGAATCCGTATGGAAGATATTATGAACAAGTGGTACCTGACAAAAACATGGTAACATGTTCCTGAGAAAAACCGGTTAAAGGTGGTGGAAAAGTAAACAAACATAAGAAAATAGAATGGTAATCGGACCACTCCTCAACCAATTGTTTCAGAACTTCCTTCCAGTGTACTGTTTTTATAAAACTTGTTTCGTTATTATATTTTTATCTATTGGCTTGTCAAACATGAAATGACCGATTTTAGAACCAGGAAGAAAATAAAAATTTGAGATCTAATCTAGCATATTTTTTTATTTAAAGTATTTACTATAATTTTCGATACACTTCGGCCAACGGCTTACCAAGTTTTCTATCCCACATTTGATAAACGTTGAGTCACGTGATGAAAGGAATTCAGAAAATGCATTTTTAATGTCTAAATCATTGGTAAGCAATTTTCCTCGCAAAAACTTGTCCAAACTCGGAAAAAAGTGGTAGTCTGTAGGGGATACATCAGGGGAATATGGGGGGTGTGGTAAGACTTCATAGCCCAACCTAACCCCTTTAATTTATTCAATGTCTGTATTGAAACATGAGGTCGGGCGTTATCATGAAAACGGATAGGTCCTATCCTGTTTGCCAGTACCGGCTGTTGCTTGATCAAATTTTGATGCATTTGGTCCATTTCTTGGCAGTATGATGTTGAATCAATTGTTTTTACCGTCCACGGGGCAGATTTTCTAATGTCGTATCTCCTGAGGAAAACTTTGTAAGCCAACGACGGATGGTTCTTTCATTAGCACTTCCTTCACCAAACGCATGACTAATATTTCTTGCTGTCTGGGCAGCGGAATGACCGACTTTATACTCATAAAAAAAAAAATCGTTCGGAAATTGCGTGTTTGCATGGCCACGGTTAAAATTATACTAAAATCTGTATGCCTACTTGGGAAAAAAAACAAACACAGTTTGCAAATATAACATTAACAAGTGGTTATTATAGACAGTAAATATTTTGCTAGGAATCAACAGGCAACGCTTTAATCATCTATAAAGATTAAGGTTGGAAAAATCGGACATTTCATATGTGAAAACCCAATACTTCCATAATTAAGATTTAAAAAACACTATTTAATTAGGATTGATCCTTCTATAACATCCTCAAGTAACCCGATTTAAAATGGTTTCTTTATAAAAAAGAAGTTTTTAGTGTTTTAATTGTTGATTTAAAAAATGGAAACAAAAAAAATTACTAGATAGAAAAATCCTCAAATCCTGCAAACTTTAAGAAACCATTAAGAACCAGCTCACTGTTTCAAATACATGTTACCCAACTGTTATATTTTGAAAGAATATAACAATCGCTGTAACTGATAAACATTTATGTTTTTCTTTTCAGGTTTAGAAGTCGCATTACCCGTTTGGGTTGGCTTTTTTGCTAGTCTGCGTAGCTTTCAATATTACACATTACATTTGCTTGAAATCTATGCATTAAAAACGATGGTGCCCAATATCACTAATTGATTTGCTATAATAATGCTATCGTTTTTTGTTTTGTTTTTAATCAGTTACCTAGGTGTGTTTTTATTTTTAATTAAAATTGCCTATTATTACAGAAGATCCATTCCACTATTTAGGTGTTCCCCTTTTACATTCAAACTTATTTCTCAATTTAAAATAGATTTTCTGCAACACAGTTTTGTAAAATTTTCTTTTTATGGAATAACCTGAATATCTTCCGGAAGACATGAGTTAACTTTAATCTGGTTTTATTGCCAGCATTGTCATTTAAAAAACTACAAGAAAAATATATCTAGATTGCCAGTTGGTAGGTGAACATAATAAGTGCGACGACGTTGGAACAGCTAGATTCATAATTTGTACCAGTATGCAACGGTTGTACAAGACAGTGATCGTTCGTCGGGTTCCATCCAAGTTAAAGAGTACCAACTTTATAGAGGCTGAGTGAGCCACAGGCTTCTCCCCTCTACCTTGAAACAACTGAATAAATAATCAACCTCAGCCGTGCTCCAGCCTGATTGTTTTGTGATTGCAAGTGCATTGTCCTCGGTCAGCTACCGAATCACGTTTGCACTAATAAAACGTCTCATGAACAAAAATTCACATTAATCCAGATAAGATTTGTAAAGTTTGTAAAGATCATTAAATAAATAAAGACATGAGATATTTACTTTAAAAAAAATCAATTAAATTTTTTTTTTTTTTTTCATCCATGGGACTAATAGTTTTCTTCGAGTTACGTCCAGTTCGACCTAGGTATAGTTCCAGTTATAGAGGCCATTTTGTCGACTTAGACGGGTATTTCTAAGGGGATTAAAAATAATTCGAGGTATTGAAATTTTAGAAGTACAGAGGTTCCAGTTAACTAGAGTCAACCGTATAACATTTACATAACTTATCAATCAACTAGTCAATTTATATTTAATATAATGGCGTTCCAAATAATAATTAAAAGAAGCAACACTTTTTTTCTCCAATATTCAAATGTTCTGTGTTCCTCTAATTTTTGTTTGCTTCTCATTTTCTATTAAAATTCGTCCAAAAAAAACAATAAATACAATTCAAAATGGCAGAGCTAGCGTTATTGTGTGTGATGAAGTGATTAGAAAAAATAATAATTATGAGATGTAATTTAAATTAAGGCTATTAAGATCCGAATATTGAAGAAGTCAGAGTCTCACTAGCCGATATTCCATTATTTTTAATTTAACTCTGATCCAGGAGAAGCTGAAACCTTTGATTTAAAAAAAAACAAAAAACAAAAAGAGAGCATTGAAATTGATCTTTTGGAGGACTATGCAGTTTTGAAAGAAGTATTCGGTTGGTGCAAAAATAATGCTGACAAATAAAAAAATTATTATAATTTTGTGTGATTTATAATGTAGAGTGGTCAACACTAACTTCTCTTGCTATATCCAGGCAAGTTTTGCGAGGGTTTTCTCCTACAAAAGCCCTCAGGTCGTGATCAACAACAGAAGGCCTAACGTAACCTTTCTTGTCTGTGTGATCAAAATCTCCAAGGCGAAATTTTTGGAACCATCGCTGCACTGTACATTCCTTCACTTCAAACAACATTGATGTTACGCGCGGTTGGTGCCGCACTTCGAACAAGTATTAACTCGTAAAGATAGATGAAAATCTTGTTTTGACACGGTGAATTTCAGAGGTCCTTGATCATATAAAATGTAACACAAACTGCATTAATCTTAGAGGAAAAATGTCAACAATAACTAAAGGATCATCTTTGGTTACTTGACAAGCACTTGGTTAAACAAAAAAGAATATTCAAAGCCTGTATTATATTTTCACAAGCCCAAAATTTATTAAATATATCTCTACCCCTTCCTTCGGCTCAGTTGAGAGTTTTAATATGCTAAGTTAAATTTACTTAGCTCGGAAGATATACGATTTTATTAGATGTAATTTAAATAATTTAAAAACCAAAAAAACAACAAAAAAAAAACTGTATTTTAAAAGTAACAATTGGCCATTAAAATCCCAGAAAGTAAACATTTTTGATTCCTGTGATTTTTTTTAATGTTCAAGTAAAAAAAAAAAGTTGAACCTTTTTTTTTTTTTTTAACTAGACCAATCCGAAACAATCAGATGTTTTTAATGATTAATAATGTTGATTACGATTAATTAATTTTAATAGTTAATCTAATATCGTCAATTATATTAACTTTTTGCCAGCACTGAGATAGGCGAGAGTACACTGCCATATCCCGGTGAGTGATAACTGTTATCAGTGGGAAGACTAAACATTGAGAGTAAGTAGAAGACCACAGAGGACGGACTAAATCACGTCCTCCGCCACCACCAGGAAGCGATTCAGAAGGCACTATAGAGCAGATACAGTTAGCAGTGAAGGAGATAGTAGTGTAGGTACAGGTACCTGCTGCTGGGGAGGGCGGCTCCCGGCGAATATCCCGCAGGAACAGGTGCACATCGAGAACAGCACCATAGGACTGCCTTTCTCTTGGCAATGACCTGCCCCCCTCCTGCTGGTCCCCTCTCCCCCGAGGGGGCGGAATCCCTCCATCCAGGAGTATCTTGCCTCTCTTCTTCGTTCTGCCGGTTCCAGCTCCAGTCACACTTGTCTGATTTTCCTCCTTTCAGCGAGCACAAGGAAGGAGCGTCACACTCATTTGCTTACCAACAAAAAAGATCTTTTGGACGATAGCACTTGTGACAAGACATCAGAACGAACATTCCGCAAGAAAGACAAGGGAAGGTTGTCATAATGTATATTATAATAGTTTAACTCTCTATAACCAATATGAAAGATTAACCTTAATGTGCCATATTATGTGACAAATTAACTAAATGTCTCAAATGTTTCTCATTTGGCCAAATCTAGAAACTTATTCTTTCATAAAGAAGTACAAACCTACTCAAATCCACTAGTTTCTCAACTTTTTCTTGACTTAATTCCTGATAATCCTTCAAGGTGAAAAGGATGATAGCCTTGAGACCTTTTAATCTGAAATTATCACCTACAACTAATTCCCTTTACCTGTTACAGCTAGCGAATGTGAAGGTAACGTTCAGAATAACAAGTCAATGGCTTGAAGCAACTACCCACTTCTGTAAACATTTTATATGACAAGGTCCCGAGGCCATCTTCTTTTCAGTTGTGTTAAGATGCCAGAGATCTACAATTTTTAATTATAAATACACAAATTTAGATTTTTCATTGATTTAATTTGTAAATCATGTGATATGTATCGTTTGGTTTTTTTCAGCAACAACTGAGGGCTTAGCATTGCGAGGCTATTTAAAAAAAAAGATTCACCCAAACAAATCTTTGTAATAAAACAATACTAAAAAGGCAGTACAAGGATGGAGCAGTTACATATTATTCGGAAGTAAAAAATAATATTAATGATATGTGATTTTTTAGAATTGTGTTGATAAACGAAAAAAAAAATATTGTTTTAAAAGATATAGAATAATATTGACTTAAAGAAAAGTGATATCTTAAATCAGACACTTTTGGCCGCAGCATCACAGTTTGAAATTAAAAAAAATTATCTGGCCCAGATGATACCATAACTCAAGTGACAACAATCCCTGGTTGTTTGTTACTGCTGGTTCGATAGAAGGGAGCCCAATTAAACACGTTAGGTCAAGCACAAGTTAACTAAGATAATCGTGAACCTCAATTTTGATACAGAATAACAACAAGCAACTGAAATAAAACAACAAAAAATAAAATGGAAGATCGAATTAATTGAACGAGAGTTAGTAATACAGTTGGTTGTAGCCTTCAAGGAATAATTACAGCTGCAGGAATGGAAAGAAAAAAAATATTAAAATCCAATGAACAGTTATCAGGATCTTGAAACTGATTATACACACTCGGAGTGCTGTAAACAAAGAGTTGTCTTAGAATAGCTCTGTGAATGAGAGCTATGACATGATAACGTGCCCTGGTCTCGCCTATTTTCTGAATAGAAAATATTATTCAGGATAAGGATGTGTAACAAAATTCTACTTCAATACCTGCTACAACAATAATTTTATTTATAGGTCAATACTGACATTGTAAGAAAAAACAAAACAATAAAAAATTAAAATAAAGAAGAATCTCGAGTGAATATTATTTACATTGGAAGTCAGGAACTCAAAGATTTTAAATCATGTAGAAGGAAAATGTATATAAAATAGATATTGAATAATATTTAAACATATATAAAAAACTTTAAACGAAAGCACAAACAATAATTTAAATAATCATATATGGTTGATACGTTGATAACCTCCAAGATTAAAAATCAGAAATAATGATTATTATAAGTTAAAAATTACTCTATCATGGAACAGTATAATACATAAAATGTCCAATACAAAGTAATCTGAAAAACAGCCCTTGATTTTGTAATATTTTTTTAGTCGATTAAAATTAATTATAATTAAACTTATTTTCGCAATAATGTTAGTGAAATATACATTTATATAAATAAAGCAGTCTGACAGTGGACAAGGAAGGGATATTTTATCTATAGATTATATGTGAATGGAAATTTCAACATTGAAATTTGATACATTCTTTACAAAATACCTCACATAAGTATAAAGCAAGCCATGTACAGTATAATCTGTTGGACTAGAATGGGCATGTATCCACTCACATTTTTATAAGGTATTCATCTGGTTGTACCAAGCAATCATCTTTGATGCTTTCTGATGTTAAAGTTTCATATAAAGTTAAAATATTCAAACAAATTTATAATGTAAAATAAATACACTGTAATCCGTTTCACACATTGAGGATATCAAATAGGATTAAATTAAGAAGATACCCTTGTAGGCCTGGTAATCAAAGAGATAAACATGGATTCCTAAATTCCATTCGATCTCCAATGCCAATCTTACATCAAATTATCAAAATGAATCAGATTGTGACTGGATAGTAAATTATAAATTTTGTAACCACTTGCCATTAGTAACTCCCTAAAAAAAAAGAAAAACCTGTACCTACCGCTACTACCCATGAAGGATCATGGGTTCACTACTGTAAGGAAGTATTGTTTCTTGATCACCCAGTATTGTACGGTTGTACAAGGGGGTGATGTGGTCAGCAATGACACTTAACCTCCAGGTTTTCCTCCAATAAAGGGTACCCAATTTATAGAAGCAGGGTGTGCTGTAGAATGGTCTCCTGATCCCAAAGTCGATTCACTGCTGAAGAAAAATAAATTAAATTTTCTGCCCTCAGCCGGACTCGAACCCTGGTCTTGGAGCTTTTATAAGAGTTCCTTTCCCAATGAGCTACCCCGCTGCCTTGCTAACTTCTTAATCACATCAGTATTTGATTCAAAATAGTACGGCAAGATTCAGAGGTATACCATCATATCTTGAGGCTTAGCTATATCACAGAACTTATATTTGATTTTCAAACATTAATTTTCAAACTTATAGCAGTTTTAAAATAATAATTTTATAATTGAAGAAAAAAAGAAGGAAAAAACCTAAAGAATAATTCATAGTGGTCATTCAAACATTAAATCTCTGAGAAATATCATTTAACACTCCTTATCATTTAATAACAAGTAATCTTTCTTAGAAAACAAAATATCATAAGATAACTAACTCATCACAAATACTAACCAATCAACATATCATTAATATATCCTCAGTGTTCAAAAACAAATAACACGTAATAGAACAAATAAAAAATATAAAAATTACTAAATATTAGGAAAATAGAAATCAATATTTAAAAGTTGACTATTTTAAAAACAAAAATAAAAACAAATTAAATTTAAATGAACTAAAATTTCTCGTCTTGTGTATATTATCTTGTACTTTTCATGTAACATTAATCAAAATATTAAGTTCATCATAAATTTCTAAGCTATATTTCTTTTACTGCTTATTACTTTGAGCAATTTTGTAAAGTTGAATGTCTTAATTTTGCACATCATCCCATAAATATTCAAAAACACACAGAGTTACAAATACTGGACAAGATTTTTATTAAAATCAGCAAATAAAGTCAAAATCTGTAGAATAAACATATTGTCTATCCTCATATACCTAATTACCTTAAACAAATTTTAAATATTAATTTTATTTGGTTCACATATAAAGAGAGATTTTATCAAAAATTGGACATTTGAAATTAATTTCTTGTAAATAGAGTACTGAACAGCTTTTCATAGAGGTTTAATTAATTAATTTACAAAAAAAATAAATAACTAATACATAAAATTCTAACATTGGGATTGAGGGGGAGGACAGTTTCTAGGGTCCGGTACTTATTGATATTGGAAAAGAATTATTTTTATTGAGACTAACAGTTATATAAAGAGGTGATGTGGTCAGCATCCAATCTCAACCACCAGGCTTTCCAAAATGTAGGATACCTACATTCTGCGCTGGGCAGACCATGATGCCCGATGCCAGCAGACGAAATCCCGAGGAAGCTGTTGGACGGGAGGCTCCATGGAACTAGAGGAAGAGGTAGACCGCCACTTAGATGGGAGGATGCTGTGAGCAGGGGCTCCAGGGACCTTCTGAAAGCCTGCAACAGGCGAGGGACCGCACAAGAAACAGCTACATGGCGAAAGCTCATAGAGGAGGCCAAGGTCCATGCTGGGCTGTAGCGCCACGGATCATCATCATCAGGATACCTACATTATAGAGGATGGTTGTGCCCAAGGGTGGTCTACCCTCTCTGAAGTCTACTCTCTCAGGAGCACAATAGAGATTTATTTTTTAATAAGAACAAATTAATTTTTTATTTTGTATTAGAATGTCATATGAGACTTTTTTAAGCAGCAAATACATTTAATGTATTTGTTCAATCTGATTAAATAAATCATTGTTAGATTCACAATTAATAAATAAATTAATAAATTTTTATTTTTTAATATAGCCCTTGTGAGGTGTAAATTATAAATTAAGATTATGAGATCATAAGAGATACAACCTCTTCAAGTAAGAGTCAGTTCAAGTCTTCACATATCGCTTTTACATAATAATAAGTGGGTTTTTATTAAAAAAATTATTTTATAAACATACAACAAAGTTGTCCAATCTATACTAAAATAATAATTATAACTTTTAATGATTAGGACAGTCCTATAAATAGACATATTGCATATTTTAAAATTAAAAAAGAAACAGATATAGGTTTAAAAAAATAATTAATATTTAAAATCCTGGAATGCATAAGAAAATTAAATATTAATAAATTATAGTTTAAAAAACTAAAAAAACACGCTTTAATAGCAAACCGAATTAAGCCTTGCTTAGACAAAATCTAATGATCTAAAAGCTAGTAGTATATAACATTTTTTGATTGAATTGGCCATTTTTGTGTTATAGACTCTTAAACATGACCAAAACTAACTTTTTGAGAAAGTTGGCGAAATTCATCGATTTTAAAAATCAATTGTGGCTAAATTCCTAAATCAAATTCAGCTTAACAGATGTTTTTGGATGCAAAATTTAATAAACTTTAATTTTGTAAAAAACACATTTTTTTATTTAAAGCATTTTTTAAAATTTTTTTTGCAAAAATTTGAAAAAAAGTGCAAAAATGTTGGGCTTTTTACTCCTCCCCCCCCCAAAAATTTTTTTTTCCCCTTATCAAATGTAGTCACATTTTTGATATTATATTCTCAGGACCCACCTGGACCATACTGAATCATAAAACCTACAACTCCACCTTTTGTAAGGCAGACCTCTTTTGGGGGTGTATTTCGACTGGACTAAGTAAGAATATTAAAACAAAGTTGTGCAATTATTGTATTGTCATTGGCCCTTGACACGTGTGCAAATTTTCAAGATAATCAGATAGCTGAAAATTGGTGAAAATTACAATGCAAGATTTCGTAACATACAGGTGCAGTTAATAGAAGCGTACTAAAAAGATATAATTTACCATAACATTGAAACAAAAAAAATAATTATATAGAATTTTATAATGTAATTCTACCAACAATTTAACCGCTACTTTCTATAGCATTATTCCACATCTATCTAGGATACAAACAAATTGTGGGCTTTATTTAATTTTAATCCCAAAAATTGATTGGCAAACAAAAGTTATTCATGTAATTAGGAATTGATGAATTGTTTGCTACTTCTATTAGTGTTTTTTTTATTTAGAATAATAGTTTCAAATGCTAAACATTAATCTTTAGTTTATTGGAGATTTTAAAATAATAGGATTTTTGGAGGACTTTGTGTAGTTTTAAAATATTGATACAAAAAATAAGGTATAATGTTTGTAAAGTTAACAAACCCTAGAGTGCATGTTCAGCTTCGAAATAGACTAAAACCATTTGGTTTGAATAAATTAGAGAAGATGATATGGGCCCTAAATTAGATTTCGTTCAGAGCATCCAAGTTCATTAAATTGTTGGCAGAAAAATTGCCATAAAGGATAAAATATATTACGGCAACCTTTAAGGTCTAAGTATATTAGGTAACTAAGCTATCGATTTCCTAATTTAAAAAGTCAATTAAACTATTATCTAGACCAAATATTTTTCAAGGTATTAGAAATTTAACTAGGATCTAAATAGGTATTTACTTAATTATAAAAAAAAAACAATTAATATAATGAAGAAAAGAATCTAGCAAAAGATGTAAAATTATTAAATAATTCAACTTTTTGTCTGAAGATGATAATTTGTAGATTCCTTATCACTGATGATAAACAATATTGTACACTAATGCAGATTTCTTTAGTATATATATATTTTTTTTATATTAATATTGATAGCTCCATTATATATTATATTTCACAAATTAGTAATTTATTCTTTCATTTAAATGAGTTTTAAAATTTTTTAAGAGAGTATAATTATATTTTTACCACGTTTTATTTAGTTCATAATTTATCCTGTTATAATAAAGTAGGTAAATATATACATATATAATTTCATCATTCAATTTAAAGATACATATAAAATAATAAAGATGTTGAATTGATGATACAATCATAATCTTAAATAAATTCTACCACTGAATGATTTGTATCTTTTTTATAATTTTAGTCTTTTAAATATAAATATTTTTTTACACACGATAAATGTTTTTTACTTTTGTAGTTAATTGCTTATTATATTATTTAAATTTCATTTTATTTTATCTCTAAAAAAAATAATAATAAAAAGTCATTTTTTTCCTTTGTTGTTTTTCAATTATATTTATATAGATTTTTATATTATTCTTCTGATTAGCTTAGCAAAACTTATAATTTTTTTCTCTATTAGGTTGTGGGACTGCTAACTATATTGAACAACACTTCTCAGAATTAATTCATCTACCACTGTACTATCTTTAGTAATACAAGGTTCATTCCATCTGTCTTTTTTTTTTTTTTTTTTTTCTATTCCCAACTTTTTCCAATTTTGAAGACCTGACAAAGACTACATCCTCTTCACACAAAAAGTTATGCCATAAATACCATAAGAAGTGTTTATTAAACAATAAATTTAAACCAATCTATTCATCTAAAATTAAAAAACCTTTCAAATTTTCCTAATTGTGGTAATGGTCTAAAAATATATCAATTAAATCCAATAGATTGTTTAATTTTTTTTTTTTTTTTGGGGGGGGGGGTATTATTGATTGTCAAATAGTCCTAGGTTTTTTAATCCTTAAGAGATAAGAATTCACTAAGAGTTCTATTCTATGCAGCAAGGGCCAATAAGGGATATTTCTTAGCAGCATTATTAATACAGCACAAAGAGTTTAGACAAATATACTCAAAAACTAAAATTTCTCCATCTCTCTTTCATCCATTTCTCTATTCAAAGCCAATGGTTATCCTTTTTAACCTATTTTTAGCAATATCTAGGTTTTACTACTTTTAACCTATAATGTATCCATTGTAATTTTATATAACAGTAACAAAAAACTATATCTGTTTTCCATTATATAAAGATTTTATGTTTATCTTCCTTTTAAAAGATTTTTCTTTGAGAACTATACAATTAACATTCATTCTGTATTCTCGCTATGATTTCATTCGCAATTCAATTTTCTGCTACGATTATACTGAGATACTTGAATTTTTTAAAATATTTGAAGGCTAAATTTTGATTAACAAGTAGGTACAGCTTAGTTCCTATAACTAAGGTCAGGTATCCATTATTTGTACAATACTTTTTTTTATTATATAATATGTTACTCATTAATGATTATATTTATTATTAATTATTGGAGCTCATCACATGATTCGCAAACATGGAGTGTGGTTTACAGAAGGATTTGAATCGTTGCATCTTGGACTGTGTCTTCGATACAGTTATTCGATTCCGGGAATCAATCGTAATTCTGGATGGCTTCCAGCAAAGAAGTTATCCTCTGAGTGTTCCTCATACATACAAAGAAGAGTATAATTTATGACATTTTTAACAATAAGATAAATTTTGTAAAATAATGTATAAGGTTACAGATTAAAAATTCAAATAAAATCGAAGTTAATTAATAATTAATTGAGTTTGCCTTGATTAAAACTGAAAAGACCCAAGGAAAAACATAATAAGCTTTCATATTTTATAACATCGTGTTACTTTTATTAAAAATCTAACTATTTTAAATATTAAAACGTCAAATATTATAAAATTGTTTCAATTTTCTTGTTTTTGCGTTCATTGTAGCCAGATAGAAATACACGTCATTATTTGACGACTAAGCACATACCATGGTATGTGGTATGTGCGTACACTAATTATTACATAACAAATATAGTACAAATCAAAATTCTGCAAGATTTCAAACAAACAATTAAGGAAAATTTCTGTAAAGCGTTTTACCGAAAAATCATAACAAAAAAAAAAAAAAAAAAAAAAAAAAAAAAAAAAAAAAAAAAAAAAAAAAAAAAAACTCGATGAGGACCATTTACATTTACATCTCAGCTTCTGAAATGTTAATCTGACACGTTCTCAGTCATACGTTAAATAAAAAACAAAAAAAAAAAACAGGGATTTTATAACGCAATTTTTTTTTTTTTTTTTGCTATTTATTTAAATTTACAATTGCATACAATATAATAAAAATACATCCAGATAATGCTCATAATAAAATGTTAATGGCTTGTAAAGCAACTAACAATAAAAGTTCTATATTAGAAGGTTCCGAGGCCATTTTTTTTTTTTTTTTTTTTTTTTTTTTTTTTTTTTTTTTTTTTTTTTTTTTTTTTTTTTTTTTTTTTTTTTTTTTTTTTTTTTTTTTTTTTTTCAGACGCCTCGGAGGGTTATCTGTAATAGAATAGGAAATAAGTTGAGATACTAGTGGATTTGAACGATTAAGCAGTTTACTATGAAAAGATAGGTATCTGGTTTGGTTTAAATCAGCAACATATGGAACATTAAGATCTCTATGGATAAATTTGTTTGTGATAAAGTAAGGAGAATTGAGAATTTTTCAAAGGATTTGGGTTGTAAAGATTGGATACGAGATGAATTGGATGGTTTAGTGGAGCCTCAAAGCTCATCTCCGTACATTCAAATAGGTCTAATTAATACCAGGTAAATTAATCGGAAGTTTTGAACGTGTGCCTAGTAAATTTTGAAGCGGTCGAAAACGACAGGGAGCTTCTTGTCGTTTTAGTCTGGTAAGTTAATTTTTTTTTTTTTTAATAATGTAATATTATGAAAAATACCTTTTGTCAGATGTTGGTATCAGACTCTAAGAGAGTCTATGCCATAATGATCGATACTCATAAAGTTAGGAGAATTAGGGATTTTTCGAAGGAATGGATACGATATGAATGAATGGTTTACTGGAGCCCCAATGCTCAACTCCGTATGTCCGGTTAGGTCTAATTACTTTCGTGTAAATGAGTCTTATTTTTTTTATTTTAATTTCTTTATCTGCCCTGATGATGGCCATCAATACTATGCCCGAAACGTTGGCATAATAAAATAGTGTGTTCCTAATTTAAAAAATTATATTTTTTATTCCTTTCACTAATCCCAATAAATAAATCTACAAGACAAATTAACTGATTATAATTTTATAATTTTTTTCCTTTAATTTTGTGGATTACAGATATCATCCCTACAACTGCAAAGTATCGAATTTAAAAAAACACATTTTTTGTATCACTTTATCATTAGGATTGATGAATTAATTGCCACTTCTATTGAGATTATTTTATTAGAAAACTAGTTTCGAATGCTAAACATTCATCTTCAGTTCTAAAACATATAAATTTTTTTCAACACATCAGTACTATGTTTCATAGATTATATATACTAATGTATTTAACCTACCTGCCCCTTCTACTTCTCACGAATTCAGGGAGAAGTCCATTTCTATTTTAGTTACCTCTAAGGTGAGTGCCCATGTTTGCTTTCTTGTCTTACCTTTTTAAAACTTTACTATATATAATCTATATAACATAGTACTGATGTGTTGAAAAAATTTTGTATGTTTTAGAACTGAAGATGAATGTTTAACATTAGAAACTAGTTTACTAATAAAATAATCTCAATAGAAGTGGCGATTAATTCATCAATCCTAATTGTATTGATCCTCCTATGCCATCATGCGTACCTCAAGAATTACTTTAGGACTGATATACGTTTTAGTGAATTCTCAAGGCTGAATTCATTCTGTAGAGGGGAGGGGAATAAAACTGCCAAAGGGTCAATTATACAAACTATTAATAATAATGCTAAATCAATGTAAAGAATCGCTAAAGATCGAGTGCAAGATCCGCGTATTTTCATATTCGATAGTTTGCAGTTGCAGGGACGGACGATATTTGCCTAAAAAAAAGTTATGTACAGATAAATATTTAATATTTTTTTTTTCTCAGACAAACCTCAATAATCTTCCAAGCCATAAAAACAGAATACGGCTGATACATATCCATGACTTTGTACGAGAGACCATTGCAGAAACAGCAGCAGTTTTATATTATTTTCAATTATAATATGCAATTAAAAGTTCGAAGAATAATGAGTTTTTAAAGTTGTTTTAAAACTAAAATATATTTATGATGTATGGAACTTAGTTACTGCTACCGGAATCGTAAAGATTGTTGCGTTTTATGGCCCAACTGAACGGGGTAAGAAATATGAACGCTCTATAGCCCGTTATACCGTTTCTGTCCCGAGACAAGGGCAATAAATTTACAGTATATCTTTTAGAATTATTCATGCTCAGAGGAACAAATGCACAGTTTTGATAGATAGCCTAGCTCAAAGAAACATATTGCGGAATATAAAAGAAGATATTTGTCACATGAATTTTCCTTGTATGGCAAAATATTTCAAGTCTCTAGGTCCTCTTAGTTTTGAGGTGATGGAACTTCAGAAAAACATATATATTTTTAAATTTATAGAGTTTTATGTTTATCATTTACTTTATATAATGACTCATCTAATCTAAATTCTCACAAAATATTAAAACAATTAACTTATATTTAAATTTAAATAATTAACTGAGTCCCTCAAATCTCTATTGCAGACTCCCTCTTGTACTTGATAAATACCTAACTGCGACCTACACCGACGACATCGCTATAATTACAAGTAACAAAGACCCTATATAAGCAACTCTTACACTACAACATAACCTACATAAATAGTGTAAGTTATAGAAATTGAAAATTAAATTTATACTAAACAAATAACCAATAACCAATAAGAATAATAAATAGATGCTTAACGGACCCAAAGATCCCAACACTACCAACCTCTCACCACAGGACCTTCCGCCAACCCATCCCATCAAACCCCAAATCCACAAAATCAGCCCTGACGCAATTCTCCCATTTACATCTCGGACGTTTACTCGATGGCTCGAAACAAATTACTCTTTTTGGAATTGGAAAGCTTCCGCAATTCCAAATTGTAATGCCTTCTACATTGTCGTGTATGTTTATCATTTCTTGGATCAAATATTCAACGCAGTACATTATTATTGAAAACTTTAAGCTGTATGTTACGTTAAAATGTATGAACATTAAGAATACACAAGGTTATGAAAATAAGATTAAAAAAATATAACAAAACATAGATGGATGTAGATCTAATAAACCGAAATATATAAATGTATTCTAGGATTTCGATGGAGTGTGACACCAGAAGCTAACAGTCGAATTGAAACCGTTACTACCACATACTTGTTACCTTATACATTAACAATCTTTTCTTCCTAACCGCTAATATTTGTTTGTTTATTTCGTTTAAAGCCACTTTATGCTGATATGGCTAATCAGACGATGCTACGGTGGGAGTCCTAAATTTTTCCTATCCAGGTATAATTAGGATAGGGATCTTAAACGAGTACCTGACATCGCACAGGCTCAGGACCCCCATTTTACGTCCCTTCCGAAGGATGGCATAGCTAAGGATTTTTTACTCCCTTTAAAAAAATCCTAAGGTCATCTGCGAGGCTGCGAACCCGCGATCTTGGGTTTAGTAGGTTGCTATGCTAACCACTACACCACGGGTGACCCCTGACCGCTAATATTTGTTCGAGAGAGCTCAGATATCTCCTCCATCAAACCTATTTTATCAAGAGTCTATTAGTGCCTAATTCTAGTACCTTTACTGTTTTTAATATATATCTATGAAATGCCGACTGTCAATAACGTACTAAATGCTACTTACGCAGACGACACTGCAATCATATTAGCTACCATCAAATTACAACACAACCACAACAAGCTCCAAATTTAGAGTAAAAACTAGAAAATAAAACTAAATTAAGACAAGTCACAACATGGTACATTTACATAGCGTAATATATGTTCCTCTATTAATATAGACAACCAACAAATCCCAAAGTGACGTATCTGGAACTTCTTTTTTGACAGAAGACTGACACAGGGGCCTCATGACAAAAAAAAAAAAAAAAAAAAAAAAAAAAAAAAAAAAAAAAAAAAAAAAAAAAAAAAAAAAAAAAAAAAAAAAAAAAAAAAAAAAAAAAAAAAAAAAAAAAAAAAAAAAAAAAAAAAAAAAAAAAGTAAATCGTTAAGCTTCCGACTAAGACTGTATTCGATACTACACGGACGTTTTAAATTACTACTATTTACTGAGACCCATATGGACTTGGCATGCCAAATCGGGATTCCAAAAATACAAACATTTCAAACCTGTTAAGTCTTACAACGGACTCGCCACCTTACATACTTCACAAAATTTTACATGCATCCCAACTGTCACGAACCACATTCAGAAGACCTACATACGATTTTAGGATAAATTAAATAGAAACGCATGGTGGAACATGTAAGATTTGTACAAAATAAGGCGACAAATGTAATCCCTGATGTGGCACGGCAATGGCTGAAGAGAGATCTAGCGAAACATTATAAATTAGTAGACCAGGAGCGTGAATCACCGACTGTTGCCCCCTCATGCCAACCCTTGACATGATTATCTTTTAGTTTACATAACATTTCCTGATTTGCATTGCATTGGAAGAACGAATAAAAAAGTTAATATAATAACCATCAATGAGAGTATAAGCGAAAGACCAAAAAATAATTTAAGTTTGAGGCACATCTTACAAAAGTCGAAACCAGTATATGATGCAATAAAAAAACAGGGCCTCCAGGAGGTTTTTCAACGAACCTAAAATAACCTTTACTGTTATTAATTATTTAAAAACTATTTATATAAATATATTCCGGGTTTTATCATTTCACATTTTATTTAAGCTTATGAACACTGAATATGCTTCAGGATTCGGAAAAATATCGTTATAATGTGATATATAATAACATATGTTATACATAATATATATGTTATATTTTATATATTCATGTATTACATGTTATATGAATCAGTCGACTATTTCAACATTTACTAGACAAACGATCAAAGCTCCTAATTAATTACAAAACATTGAGATGAGATCTATTTAGACGTACGGAGTCGAGCTTTGTGGCTCCACAAAACCATCAAATTCATTTCGTATCCAATCCTTACAATCCAAAACCCATCAAAAAATCCTTAATGCTCCTTACTTTGTGACCAATAAACTTATACATAAAGATCTTAATGTTCCATATGTTGCTGATTTAGCCTAAACCATATACCTATCTTTTCATAGTAAGCTACATAACCACTCAAATCGATTCGTTTCTCAACTAGATTTCCACTTCATTCCCGATAATCCTCCGAGACGTCTGAAAATAAGATGGCCTAGAGACCTTCTAGTGTAAATTTTTTATTAAAGTGCTATTGATGAGTTATTCTTTTCAAGTGATGACATGTTATTGTAATCGTTATCAACACATTTACTTGATGTATATATTCTGTATGGTGGTAAATGTCAATAAATAAAATAAAAAAATAAAGGATAAGAGTATAATTCTTAATTGTTTACTATAAATATTAATCGATGTAATTAACTAGCACGACTATCGATCTAAGTTTCTTATGACAGGGTTGGACACTTTTTTTTTGCTCAGTTGACAAGCCTTTCCTACTATTATCGTATCACTTACACTGCCTAGAAGAAAAAAAAAAATCATCAAAGGTTAAGTGAACGGATGTTTTACATTAAAACGAATAAAGTATGGGAAGCAATTTTAACTTAATCATAGAAGAGTAATATTATTTCGTTTACATCTTATTATATTCCTGGACAAATTTACATCTTATTAAACAAATTTATACATTGTATTTTAATAAATAAATATTTAAATTTATTTCAGACAAATTACTTGTATTGGAATACCTTGAAATAGTCTTCTTTCAAAGACTCAATTTGTAGTAGTTAACAATTTAATAATATTTCTTAATATTACACGTATCTCTGTTGAAGAGATCCTCTACCAAGGACTCAAATCGGATAAACGAATTACTTGGAATCCACATAAGATGCCGATTAAATACAAAAGACTCATTTACTCACTCACTCACTGTTGGGCGCTACAGTCCGTGCAGGACCTGGGTCTCTGCCACCGTTCATAGTAAAATCCATAACCATCCACTAGTGTCTCAAATTGCTTCCAATTCTATTCCCGACAACCCTCCTCTTCGGGAGAAGTGGGTCTCGGGATTTCTCATATAGAACTTTTATTAAAATGCTACCAGTGGATAATTAACAACATACAATTAACATGTTATTATGAAGGTTGTAATCACATTCACTAAACGTAATTCTTTTTGTATTCAGATGTAAATTTCAATAAATAAATAAAAAAAAAAAAAAGAATTATCAAAGTACAGAAATCTAACTGACACACATCATCCAATGATACGCCTTGTAATTCAAAAACCATTTATACAAAGATCTGCAATCTCTGCAACTCTACAAGATAAAACTTCTTAAGGATTTAAATCTCTCAACAAATAACTTTATGCAATATGTTATCAAATATTTCATAATTTTTAAGTATTCAATTTTTTTATTTATTTATATTTTTAATTTTTAATACGAATGAGGATGGTCAGGCATGAAGAAGATAGTACTCATTGTTGTATCCTCCTGACCTTCAGACAATTGATAATAGGCTAGGAGGTCTCTCATCCAACTCCTTTTGAGCTACCGAGTAAGTACAAGTATTTCAGTTCTAGCCATATTTTTTATAAGTTCGATCATGCGCCCATGTAATCAGTCATGAAAGCGTTTATAATTAGTGCGGATGTGGTTTGTAGGAATAAGTCCGTGTAATTATGCAATTTGAAGTCAATGGGTAGGAATTCGTTAGAAACACCGTGTGGTGAGTTCTCTATGAGTCTTGATAATTTTGATTAAAATATTTGTATTTTTTGGATATGTGTTTTTTAGCGGGTCCATAAATTTGGGATGCATAAGTTCAGATTAAATAAATATAAATATACAACGAGTTTTGGTTTTAGTGGTAATTTAGAGCGCCTGTGGAAGTATCGAACGTAAAACTCACCACCTTAATTATTCCATTTAATAAAGACATTGACTCGTAAAATGTTTTTTATGAGTCTGTTGAGGCAAATTTTCTGAAAAAGAATTGTTCGTGGCAAATCACGTGAACGGAAGTTTCCATAACGATTATTTTAAGTTTAGGACTTAGCCTAGAAGAATGATTTTGATGTTCATTCTTTCATAAAAAAAAAGCCGCCGACAGTGATCATAAAAGAGATAGTATTAATAGGAAATTTCTTGGTAAATTACTTTAGTTGATTGTCCAATTCGAAGACTAGTTAAATTTAGCATAAAATTTTTTTTTTTTTTACTGTTATTACGGTGAAGCTAATGGTTTTGAAGTAATAGGGTTTGGGTCTTGATCAGCGTCAACGCACTTGGAATCTAAGAGCGTTACCTTAGCAACCTTGATAATGCGAAGATTCTCGGTCCGAATCCGGCTGCTGTAGAGTGGATTTAATATGGGTTTCCTTGTATTCCGTGACGGCTAAATGTTGTTTTATATAATCCGGCAAGACAAGTAGCGGAACGTTAAGTTTCAGACATAACAACTATTATTACAGTTAATTAAACTATACTTGCTGTTATTATAGTGAATCCGTTTGTGTTCATAGACTTTGGAATGCCTATCAATGCGCTTGTGCTCGAAGTCTTAATGTCTTGGACTGAAAAGTTTGTAAACTTTTTATGTGGATCAGTAATTCTGTCAAAAAAAAGAAGGGTTTGCTGTACAAAAGGTCGAAATGTTCTGATTTCTTTATCTGTTGATCGTGTTGTTCTTGCTAACTAAAGTCTACGTTTGGACCTTGACGCCAGGTATTTCCCTAGTTGGTAGAGTTAAAACATCAACACATTCCACCTTTTCTACCTTTTTGCAAAATATCTGTCGAACGGTTGATTTCAAAGGTAAACTTGTTAACATCAAAATTAAATAAGACTAACTTTGCTATAAATTAGAACTTAATAGAGCAGAAAATGAGCTCGGTAGTTTAAACGTGGACTAGGCTGATTCTAGTTATTTAGAGATAGAGTAGTTGAAAATAACAAGTTGTGTCTTTAAAACCAATCGTTTAACAGATATTTAGCAAAAATGTAGAAATGGTCGAATGTATTCGACGGTTTAACGCTACATCCGTTTAAGCAAAACCCTAACAACATATTATAAAATCAAAACCATCCGACTTTTTGCGTAACATTTATCAATGATAACAATTTTAATATAATTTTTTTTAAACAACTATTTATTGATATTTGCAACTAAATAGACAATATGTACATCAAGTAAATGAGAGGAAAATTGCAATGAAATGCTAAAAACATGTAAAGAACTAACCATTAGTAGCACTTTAATAAAACTTTTACATTAGAAGGTCTCTTGTCCATCTTTTTTTAGATGCCTCGGAAAATTACCGAAGAATGGAGTAAGAAGCAAGAAGAGATACTTTTTGAGAATTTGTTTGATTATAGAGTTTACTATGAAAGGATAGGTATCTGGTTTGGGCTAAATTAACAACATATGGAACTTTAAGATCTTTATGGATAAGTTTATTTGTGACAAAGTACAGAACATAGAGCATTTTGGATTGTAAAGATTGGACACGAGATGGATTGGAAGGTTCAGTGGAGTTCAAAAACCCGACTCCGCATGTCCAAATAGATTCAATAAATTTAAATGGGTCTTTTGCAATTAGTCGGAAGCTTTGAACGTTTGTCTAATAAATGTTTAAAAAGTCTAAAACGATGAGTTTCTTGTTGTTTTAGTCTTGTATATGGGGATCCACCAAACCACCGAATTCTTCCCGCATCCAATCACTCCAATCCAAAATCCTTCGAAAAATCCTAGATGCTCCTTACTTCGTCACAAATGAACTTCTCCACAATGACCTTAATATCCCATATGTTGCTGATTTGGCACGAACCAGATACCTCTCCTTTCATAACAAACTCACTGCTCATCCAAATCCACTTGTTGCACAACTTGCTTCCCATTTCATTCCTGGCAATCCTCTGAGGCGTCTGAAAAGAAGATGGCCTCGTGATCTTCTTTTGTAAATATTCATTAGATTACTACCAATGAGTAGTTCCTCTACAAGTTTTATTCATGTCAATATATAAAATATATACCGCATATTTACTGGATGAGTCTTTTTTTGAATACAGTTGTAAATTTCTATTAATAAAAGAATAAAAAAAAAAAAAAAAAAAAAAAAAAAAGTCTTTTATATGGATAATATCAAATGTCAAATAAATAATTTCTTTTTGTGTATAGTATAGTAATCGTATGAGTGAGTATTAGTGTTGCAAGTCCATTTTATCAATGACTATAATTGCAATATGTAAGATATACGAGGCGTCCAGTTGCAAATCGTAGCAAAACCATATTTCTAAATTTTTCACACGAAGCCAAAAACCATAGCAATATAATGCCCAATTGATATGAATGTAATTTTTCTTGTATAATTAGCAGAAAGTAGATGGTTTTAGTTGGGCAAGCATAATAAGGGCCCCTGTTGACCAGTTTTTTTTAAAACTTTTTTTTTCTGTACTTCGTTTTGCTACAGTTTTGGGGACTTACTCCTTTTTTATAATGAAATGATGCATTAAAAAATGATTTTACGTTCAAAAATGTTACTTATTAGCTTGGTGAACTATAAAAACAGATAGTAAAGTAATAAACGATATATGTACATACATGGGCTAGTCTATGTTTTCACAATGCACATTTTCCTAAACAAATTATTATTCTTCCTCATCTTACTTTTAGACAGACTTTTAGTAAAACGTCTTTGAAAATGGTTAAAAACAATTTATCATTAAAAAATATTTGTATACATAAATGCGATTAGGGGGTCACCTGTGGAGTAATGGTTAGCATAGCAACCTACTAAACCCAGGATCGCGAGTTCGCAGCCCGGCAGATGACCTCAGGATTTTTTAAAGGATTAAAAAAATCCTTAGCTATGCCGTCCTTCGGAAGGGACGTAAAATGGCGGTCCCGAGCCTGTGCGATGTCAGGTACTCGTTAAAGATCCCTATCCTAATTATACCTGGATAGGAAAAATTTAGGACTCCCATCGTAGCATCGTCCGATTAGCCATAGCAGCATAAAGTGACGTTAAACGAAATAAACAAACAAACATAAATGCGATTATTTTTTAGAGTATTCTGACCACAATAGTAATTACGATCACAATAACATGTACCTTTTCTAAACAGCTAATTGTGTTTCTTCCACCTCGTTTATGTCTCCTAAATCTGACAAATAATATGCATAATATGGCAGCCATATTGTGAGATACTCCCTTTTGATACTGTGATAGGCATGGTTTTAATCCCTATTGCAACAGTACGTAATTTTTAATTGTAAATTTGAACAGCTTTTCCGTTTTTAAACCTAAATCCTAGTCAGCCTTCTGCGTGGGAAGGAGCTGGATCGAACGGTATATAAAACTCAATTTCGATTTTCGGTGGATTTGCTACGTTTTGCAATTAGGCGCCTGATATAATAAATTTATGAAACCGACTATTCTAAATAAAATATGATAAGATTTATTGTGATTTCCCTTACATTTTGCTGGAATGTTGATTACATTATTTAATCCTGGATATTGACGCAACATGAAAAAAGGTTTACTCCGCCCTTACCCCCACATCAGCCCTCAGCTATTTCTAGACCGGAATGGGTTTGACCACAAAGAGAAATCACGCCTGGTTCGTTATACGTTACGTCATTCCAAGTTCAATAACTAGGGGCTAACCTACGTCTCAACATTTCGTCCATTGTTAGCTACCAATCTGTGGAAATAAATCTTAAGCTGTTATTGAAGTATTACTAACCGGTGGTTGCTGTACAAGCAATTGGCATGTTAATATTTGTTTTCTCGTATAATTAGGAATATTAAGGATATTTGATATCAACCGGCCAAATTTGAATGGTTCTATGTCATTTATAGTATAATAGAGGGAATAAGATTGTAATTATAGGCCTGAACCGTTTGGTTTCTTTAAACATGCTTGTTCTCTTGTTTTGAATACTAATCGAAATACCCACCTACGTACGTCATGTTACAGACACAACAAAACGAAAGGTCATCCGTCTGGAAACAATGGTCGAGAAGAAGAGATAATGACAATAAAGCAAACTAACCAGTAGGCTGATTGCATAGGATGATGAGAGAAAAATAAGAAGTAAACGACAATAGAGAAGAGGACAACGACTGGAGGCTCCATGGTGTGTTACTGGAACGGCTCAATGGACACCCGGGCCAATGGACTCCATGGACAAAAAGAACATTCGAATCCTTCGATCGCTCTTTGTGTCCGCTGACCACACATCCACTGTCTGCGTCACAGGCGATGACCTCATCTCTGTTATAAGTTTGTTATGTGCTCGAGAAATTACTGTATATAAGACAGTGATAAAGTAAAATTGACGAGTAGATAAGAATAATTGATATAAATAGCAAAGAAGGGAAGAAATAAATAAAATAGACATGTATAAATAATGGCTTACATATAAACTTGGGAGCAAGAAACATCGTTCATAACAATTATTAAATAGAAAAAGAACTTCCTTAAAAAATTAGTTCGTACTAAAAAAAAACCTATATTATTTGTTGTAGAAAGTGTTGTGTTAAGTTAAGTAAAGAAAGAAGTTCAAAAATTTTGGGGTCCACCCCCCCCCCCCCCAATCATTTTCCCCTCATCAAATTTAGTTTTATATTAGATATTTTATTCTCTGGACTCATCATATAAAGACAAACCCCCATTTTTAGGTAATTTGACTAGAATAAGTGAGAATATTAGAACAAAGTAGCAATCATTGTATTGTCATTGCTCCTTGAAACGAGTGCAAATTTTCGAGTTAATCAGATTGTTGGATTGTGTCGTAATTTCTCTTACTCTAATTGTATTATTTTTAAATTATTATAATACTCCTTGTTGTCAGTAAAATTTTTGGTACTGACTATTTAAAGGATATTTACATTATATATAAGCCAGTTTTCTTTTTTTCAAGACATTAATTAAACTCTTATCAAAGCAAGGACGCAGGATCATTGAAAGGAACTAAGTAATATCAAGTTCGGAACCGTTACCTGTGCACCTTGAAACGTGCCAACCAGTGTTTTGCATAACTTGCAGTTTCCGTATTAACAAATTATTCAATTTGCACCTCCATTAAAAAAGGAAACAAATTTTCGCCTACAAACATTATAATTCTGATTATGTGTCCGGACCTTGAACCAGTCTTTCAAATATATATATATATAGATATATATACTATTATATAAAAGGATAAGCCATTTTTTGTTTATGGTTACTGAACCCATCTCAGCTAACTACTGAGCCCAAGGAAAACATGGGCTCAAGTAGTTGTTCCAATGTATTGGGTCTCGGTATATGACCTAAGGTCGTCAAATTCGATAAATAAAAAAAACAAAAAACTAACAAAAAATTTTAATGTACATTGTTGAGTGGCATAAACGAGGTTTGCCACAAAAGTATTTGACAGCATTTATGGTTAGAAATTAAAATTCAACCATAAGAAATAAATAAAATCAATTCTACCGAATAGAAATTATTTCCAAATCAAAATGTCGATCCTTTGATTTTTTATATTGTTAACGAAATATGATCCATGGGCCCTTTAGTTGTAAGCACTGACAATGCAGTCTATTATCCGTAAGAGTTTCTTAATTGTCACTGTACATCTGGATTACCAACTTTTAGATTAAAATTTAAAATTTGATGTCTAATTATGCTTTTACGTAATCTTCAAACACCTAATCAGTGCAATTTTAACCAAATCAAAAATTACTGCTATAAGTGAAAATATCATCCAAGAAATAATGCTTAATTGCTTACTTTGATACAAAATTGTTATCATAAACAAATAAAATATTAATCATTAGCAATAAGAGCGGGCGAAGCCGCGATGCTTGCTTTAAAATAAAGTGTTTAAACAAATTATTTTACCTATGGCAAAAACCCTTATTATATTTTTTATTTAGTTTTAATGATTCAAAAACTATATAATAATATAATATAACAAATTATATTATTTAATTAAAAATCTTATGAAATGACAAAATCTTGTAGAGAAACTACTAATTAATTAGTGACATAAAAAGGTGCAGAGTAAAGATTTTACACCAGAAATACTAAATACGGGAAAAATTTGATAGTTAATTTTATTTTATATCTCCATCGATAGATATGAGTTACTGATTTTTTAAATATCCAAATTCTATTTTAATTAAAAAAAAAAAAATCAAAGAATATTTAACTGAAATTTTTGAATAAAAATGGACTAAAGAGATTAATAATGTTTTTTCAACAATATTTTTACGGTATTAATAGCTTTGTGACCTAAACAAAGGGTGGCCTCTACAAATTTCGATTGTTTTTGATAATAGATGTATTTTGGACTACGTGGCTTAAAACAAAAATTAAATAAATAAATAATAGAGAATTTTTATGGTTCAGCTAAGATGTTTTACAAAAATTAAAATTTTAAAATAAAGCAAAAACTTAGAGTATTATTAATATTACGTATTATTTGATATATTATTGAGTCATGAGATTTTGAATAGGAGGTAACAGATATTATAGATGCACATAAATAAGTAATTATTGGTATTTTTATAATATTTTATATTTTATATTTAATAATAGTAATTATGGTATTGGTATATTTTTTTTATTTTTATCAATTTATTGAAATTTACAACTGCAAAAATATACATCAAGTAAATGTATGTGATAAAAACGTTTACAATAACATGTCAAAACTTGATAAGAACTACTGATCAATAGCACTTTAACAAAAAATTTACACAAGAAGATCTCTAGGCCATCTTCTTTTCAGACGCCTCGGAGGATTATCGGGATATCGGGAATTGAGTGGGAAACAAGTTGAGAAACTAGGGGATTTGAGTGGTTATGGAGCTTACTATGAAAGGATAGGTATCTGGTTTGGGCTAAATTAGCAACATATTAAACAATAAGATCTTTATGGATAATATTATTGGTGACAAAGTAAGGAGCATTGAGGATTTTTCGATGGATTTTGGATTGTAAGGATTGGATATGGGTTGAATTGGATGGTTTAGTGGAGCCCCAAAGCTCAACTCCGTACGTCCATATAGGTCTAATCACAGTTATGTAAATGAGTGTTCTGTAATTAATTGGAAGCTTTGAACTTTTTCAAATATAAAATTTTAAGAAGATATAGTTTCCTCTTTTTTCATCATACGATACATTATTTATCATTAGATTAATATTGAATGATTTAAAACCCATCCTTTAGTCTCTACAATAGAAGTTAATAGAAAGAAGTTATTAATTGGTTATAACTGGTAATTTTTCAGCAGTGAACGGGGACCATTACGACTGAAGAATAACAAAAATCACATAATTACAAAGATAGTAATCTCTCTCCATCTCAAGTTAACTAATGCTGAATAATAAAATACAGATTTACCTACATTTTTTTTTTCATTTATTGATATTTACAACTGTACAAAATAATATAAAACAAGTAAATGTGTTGACAGTGAATACAATGGCATGCAAATAACTTGTGAAGAACTACTCACTAGTAGCACTTCAATAAAATCTGCACTAAAAGGTCTCTTGGCCATCTTCTTTTCAGACGCCTTGGAGGATTATCAGGGATGGAGGAGGAAGCAAGTTGGGAGACTAGTGGATTGGAGTGGTTATGGAGCCTACTATGGAAGGATAGGTATCTGGTTTGGGCTAAATCAGAAACATATGGAACATTAAGATCTTTATGGATAAGTTTATTGGTCACAAAGTAAAGAGCATTGAGGATTTTTCGAAGGATTTTGGATTGTAAGGTTGTATACGAGATGAATTGGATGGTTACCTACATTTACAAATGTTCTGTAATACTAAATTATCAGATTTTTAAAAGCCTAATTTAGAAGCCAGAACTTTAAATCTATTTTTAGAAACACCTTTAATTACGTAACTTATTTGTATGCTTCCACCGTGCCTTGGTCGAGAGCTCGAAAAGTTTTGACTTCTATTCAAGAAACTGTGAGAAAGTTCTGCTAAGCTAGGCTATGCAGTTTGAATTAAATTTATATTTATACTTTTTGATAAATAAAACTGTGTACAAAGTATACAATAAATGTGAGGTGAAATGATTACAATGACATGCCAATAACTACTCATTAGTAGTACAAATCAAATTTAAATAAAAAGTTTCATTTCATTGATAACTAAAATATGATAATTCATAATGGAATGGTTTC
This sequence comes from Euschistus heros, assembly GCA_003667255.2. NCBI lineage: Eukaryota > Metazoa > Arthropoda > Insecta > Hemiptera > Pentatomidae > Euschistus > Euschistus heros. The sequence continues at coordinate 218,075 of RCWM02000774.1, read as the reverse complement.
AGTTAAAAAAAAAACATAGCCTTGGTAAAGAATGGAAGAGTTCGGTGAATAAAGGGGTTATGTCAAATGTTTTAAAAAATACAATCTAGTTCTTTGGATAAAAAATTTATGTGCAGAAGTGTTAGGTAGCCAAACTTGAATATTTTAAAATAGCTAGAAAAAGAGTTATGAAGAATATGAAGGGGCTATGTAACATTTTCCTCCTAAAGAAAAATGTAAAAAAAACAAAAAAAACTTTAAACATAAATTACTCAAAATCGTGTTTTGTCACATAGCTCCTTCATCCACTATATCCTTCAATTATAAGAGGACACAAAATTTATAAAATATTCATTAGATTATAAAAAATATGTTTAAAATTTTATTTTCTGTGCGTTTCATATTTTTTGGCTGAATTTTCTGTTTTTCTCTAACCATATAAATATCTTTCTGATCCTACTACTATTGATAAAATTTTGAAATATTTTTTTAGCGAATTTTTGTGTTATAATTACATTGTGTAGGTATAACCAGATACCAATCCATCCACTATAAATTCTATATTCACTTAAAACATTCTAGTTTCACACTTTGGTTTCGATTTGATCCCTGATAACCCTCCGAGGAATTCAAAAAGAAGATGACCTCGGGAACTTTTGGAACCAGTTGATCTATGGTTCGAATCCTACCAACGGTTATTTTTTCCACAAGTCATTGCCACGTCATAAAACTCATAATTTATTTCATTTCCATGTACTATTTTTTATGTTAGAGTTGTATATTAAAATAAATATATTTTTTATAAACATTTATTATGACAGAGAATTTGAATGATCAGCCTACGTCTTTTTTACGACCGAAAACTATTTTTAGAATGATAACGGTCTTTTTATGCTTATAATTTAATTAAGTTTATAGCAGACTATTAAAAGAAGACACGAGGCCGAGCGTGCCAGGCTAATAATTAAGCATTCACGTAACTCCTCTGGTGCAGGTTCGAATCCAGTCTGGAGGCCGGAGTCTTTTATCATTTATTGTGTCAAACCCACTGATTAATTCGCGACCTTCCGACTAGAATATATTCATAACCTGTAGATTAAACTTTCCTTCCCGTGTGTACGTCAATCCTTCTTTGGAGTATACAGGGTGAGTATTTCTTAGTGTAAAAAAAAAAAATGGGTGAAACTAGATAAAAAATGTAGCAAAATGCCGCAGACCACACCTTTCTATTCCAATCAGATATGTTACAGATATACGATAAATCAAAGACTTTTTTGAGAACACCACGTTTTTTTCCATAAAAACTGTAATATCTCCATTTTGTTTAAATATTTTTCAAATGTTGACCACATTTTCGGAATTAGCATTAAATTCTCTATTTTTATTTCCAAAATGAAATAAAAAATGAACCATTCCTCTAAACAAACAGAAATCTGGTAGTTCAATATCTAAGCTTCAAGTAGGATGAAGCAAAACATTCACTCCTTGCAGTTTTAATATTTCTTTTGTTAAACGAGAGAAATGTGCAGGGACATTTTCTGGTAGCAAATCGTCTTTTTTCCTGTTGATTGAAGCGGGTATATTTTTAGAACTGATAATGAATGTTTAATTTCGAAACAAAGCCTTCGAATAAAAAACTTCCAATAGAAGCGGCAAATTCAACAATCCTATTTGTATTGTACCTTCAGTCCCATCAAGAGTACCTCAAGTAAAGCCAATTATTTTGCACTCAAAACTGCATGAACTCTTTCTAGCTGTTTACAGTTAAAAGTTTGGGTCCTGTAACCAAGCTCAGGAACAAGCTCAAAGTGCAAAACGTTTTGCAAGTTTCACCAAACATAAAGCATCACTTTTCTTCCCAAACCTATCCCAACGAACCAAATTGCGGCAGTATTTATATAACTGATGCTCCAATAGCACTAATCTTTCGCCGGCAGCCATTACGATTAGATCTTATTTCATCTTACATTGTATTTTAATTGTATGTAAATGATTCTATAAAGCAAACTCAAGTAACATGGAATAAAAATTAAACATTTAAATAAATAGTAGGAAAAAAAATTATCATGGCAATAATTAAGAAAGTTGGAATTAAGGGTTATACATTCTGATAAAGACTCATAGTTTTTGTTAAAAAAAAGTTTAAAAAGACAAAAAATATGTCTGTGTGTAACGGAATCTTTCATCGTAATTTTACCAATTTTCAGAAATCTGAAAATTTGCACAAATTTCAAGGACCAATGACAATACGATAATTGCACGACGTTGTTCTAATGTTCTCACTTAGTCTAGTTAAATTACACCCAAAATGGGGCTCTGCCTTGCAAAAGGTGAAGTTGTAGGATTTCTATTTTTATACGGTCCAGATGGGTTCTGAGAATAAAATATCAAAATTGATACTAAATTTGATGAGAGATAAATGTTTGGGGGGCAAAAAAATCCCCGAAAGTCTTTCAGTTTTTGAAAAGAAAATGTAGAAGAGCGCTTTTAATCGAAAAATATGTTATTTACAAAATTAAAGTGTATTAATTAAATTGTGCTTCTAAAGAAATCATTTAAGCTGAATTTGATTTAAGCGTTTAGCCATAATAGATTATCAAACATCGGAGAATTTTTCCAACTTTTACAAAAAATTAGTTTTAATAATGTTTAATAGTTTATAACGGAGAAATGGCTAATCCAATCATAAATATATTAAAACTTGTAGATCATGACATTTTGTGCAAGATAGGGTTTTTAAAGTAAAAATTTACCCATTCCTACTCTGACGTATATTCAAAATTGTTAGTTTATTTTGGATAAACTGTGGTAAAATTGCAAACAAATCAGGAATAGTACAGGCAAATTAGCTTCGAACCTTAAATTCCAAAAAGTAAAAAGTCTGACTGCTGCAAATTGTTCATTACATTTAGCTTTTTAGTTAAGTTTTCTATAAAAGCGTGCATTTTTTTTGTCTTTTTAAGCTATACTTTTTATTAGTGTACGTTACATGGGTTAATGTTTTTAAATTCTCGCATTCATATTTACGACTATGTAAAAGTAAGCTTGAATAGAAAGCATCAGTTGTACCATAGATTAAGATGTGCAAGTATTGTTCATCAAATGGTCAACCCTGTTTCTATTGGAAAGAGACCATGAATCGCAGAGACGTAGGCGACTAGGCTGACTCAATACGGCTTTTTTATGAAAATGGGGTCACTGACACAAAAACTTTCTTTTTCTTTCGATAAAAACATTTTTTTTTTTTTTTTTTTTTTTTTATCATTAAACATTATTAACCATATAAAATTATTTTTTTCCATAACGAATAGTAAAAGATTATTAGGCTGTCTCAACCACCCTACTATTTAGACTTCTATTCTTTTAGACACCTCGACCAATTTTTGAAATATTTAACAATTTTATAATCAAAATTTGATTGAGAATGCGTTTTTTAGAACTTGGTAATACCAAATACTTAAACTTCCATTGAAAGGGGACAGAAGAGTTGTTATGTATTGGGGCTTATCGTCGTTATGCACTCCAACTAGGATAGAAGGGTTATCCTACAGGTTAACAAACCTATTCTAGCCAGCGTGGGAAGGTCAAGATCCACTTCATAGGTCAGCCACAAAATTAATGCTAACTCGACCAGGTTGGATTCGAACCCATGACCTTCTGTACCGAGCTCGTTGAGAATCTAGCCCCGGCTCGCTCGGCCATCGGGTCCCGGGACAGAAAAGTTATTAACTCATTTGCGGAAATATATTGAGATTGTTTTGATTTGTAAAAAATGTTTGAGTCATATATATATATATATATTTTTTTTTTTAAACTATAAACCTGTATTAATTACGGATCAATCCAATAGATATTTGATAATGAGGAAGAGTAAATCATGAATAATAATTCCTTCTTTTTATTATCGAATTATTGAAATTCACAACTGTTTACAATATAAAATATAATACATCAGATAAATTGGATGATAATGCTAAAAATGACACGTGACTTTTTTTAAAAGAAACTTCCCATTAGTAGCACTTATAAAGGTTCTATATAATGAAGTACTATATTAGAAGGTCCCAAGGCCATCTTCTTTTCAGGTGCTTCGGAGGGTTATCTGGAATGGAATGAGAAGCAAGTTGTGATACTAATGGATTTGAATAGTTGTGCAGTTTGCTATTTGAGCTAAGTTATAAACGTAAGTTATGTTAAGATGTTAGTAGATAAGTTTGTTTTTGACAAAGTAAGGATTTTAATTGTAAGGATTGGATACGAGAAGAATTAGGATGGTTTAGTAGAGCCTGAATAATAATAATAAAGCTAATTTTTCATTTTTAAAAAATAGGATTGTTTTTACGTTAGAGAATTGAAAAGAGTGAATCTAGATGGCACAATAGGTAGCAATGTTGATACGACTTTCGACATTTGTACTATCTACTATCGACTACTATTTCGACACATCTACTATCAGAAATCGCTATTCACGAGTTTCGGGCAGTGAAGAGGGGCTCGAAAGAGATGAAAAAAGGAAGGAATTAAAAAAAAAAAAAATTCATCTCAGAGCCACAAAATACCAAAAGACAAAATTAATAATAAATATGGATTACTTTCACAACTAATAGAAATATTAATATGGTAATACTGAAAGTAAAATAATTGAAGGAAACAACAAAAATAATTTAATAAATATTTTTCAAACCCAGTAAGCAAATGTTAGTCATCCTGAAATACATTTCATAAATACCTACATGTATGTATAATAGATATATCCGAAGGTTTGTGTAGAATACACACAAAAAGTGACCGATTTCCACGTTTCTATACTTAAATATTGTATATACAACGAAGAATAAATATAAAAAATAAAAAACAAAAATATGATGTATAACTAATTCACTTACCTTATTGTCACTTGGAAAAATTGCTAGGTGCTTGTTTTTCTTCTTTTTGTTGAACAAATGGATTTTCCCAGATTTACTTGAAGTGCATTGACCCATATAGATCCCGTTTACTGACCAATACGCTCACTGCAAAAAATAAGTGAAATATTTTTTTAAAAAATTAATCACAAAACTGTTCTAAATATACTGCTAAAAGTTGGTTCGTGTGGTATATTATGAAAGAATTGTATACAACTTATGACATATCAATTAGCTGCTGTGTACGCTAGTTTTTAAAAGATAAAGCATATTGATAAGGTTGTTGATAAATTTTTTTTTTTTAATAAGGAAAATATTATTTGCACCTTCAACATGGTCCTTGATCAAGTACTTCAACAACCTTGGAGACTTCGATAAAACGGTATGTGTAACGTGTGTGCTTCCTCGTTTAATTTTGTTAATTTTTTATGATTGAAAAATTCAAAAACATTAAGTTCAAATGAACTTAACAGGATGATTAAATTTCAGACAAATCTAAAACTTAAGAACGACATGAATCCATTACACGATGTAGGACTTCAATATATTTATAATTATAATTAAAAATAATCCTCTGATATTTCAACCGAATCCAGTACACAACATTGATGGTATAAAAAGATAAAAATGATTTTGAGTAATGAAGATGCAACTTCTATAGGATTTTTTTTATTCTATGACAGTTACGGATGCTAAAAATTTATCATCAGTCCTAAAACATACTAAACATCAGGAACTTCATTTATATATACATATCTGATATCTTGTCTTTAATTTTTTAAAATTTATATATATTATATATATATATATATATATATATATATAAATTTCTTGACTGTCACTATTAAATGTTTACTAAGGTTATTGAGTTCAGTCAATAAATAAAAAACTAACTATTGAGACTATATTGTTCTCATAATCATGCCAATGTTATTAGTGGATATTCATATGTACATTCTTTAAGAATAAATTTATGATGGATTACTCCTACGTAGTTCCAAAAAAAACATCATTGATTTTAGAAGTATCTCCACTAAATTTGTTTTTTAACCAACGCCGCGTAGTTCACCCGTCAAGGGCACATACTGTTTTAGTTATATTGTCATAAAATAACAGGAATTTTATAACATTTCGTGCCGAAAGAAATATAATAATTATCTAAGTATTCATTTGGTATAACTCCTATTTTATTTATCATTTGTAGCTCCATGTTTCGGGGACAATGCTCCATCATCAGGCTCTCTTAATCTGTGATTATTTTTACATTGCCTCCATTTTACAAGCCATTCTACTTTAGAGTAGAATAGCTTGCAACATGGAAATAGACAATGTGAAAATAATAATAATACAAATGTTAAATAAAATAGGAGTTATGCCAAATGAATACTTAAACAGGAATTTCTTAAGAAGACGCCATGTTGATTTTTCAATAATAACTTTTAAGGTGTTGGTAAACGTGTATATCGTTTGACAATACGGTATTTCTTTTAAATACACATTTATGTTTAATGAGCAGCGTTATACATTTATAAGTTTTCATTTGTTTATTAATATTTTCTTTAGTATTCCTTAACTTAAGAAATTTTCATCAACTAAACTCCTTATCAAAAGAAACCTCCTTCATTCCCACCTATTAACTTGCTTCTCTTCAACTCATTACTGTTTTCTTTACCTTTGTTTTTCCTCTTTTTCTTTTACCTTTAGGTTTCCAAACCGCAATCAATTTCGGTGTTCAATCTGAATGCATCCAAATGTCTACCTTAATCTTTTTTCTTTTACCACTTCTAAGTTTTCTTTTCAATAAGAATTTTTCGTTGACCTTCTCTGTAATTGAATTGCTGGTGTATATATACGTGGAATCCATCTTCAGTAAATAATTAAACAGTCCACTACTTCCCAGGACTAAAACTAAGAAACATAGATGAGAAAACCGATCTTTAAATGAATCAGACCAAAATGATTTATACAATGAAACGGTTCTCTAATATATTAAAAACAGTTCTGACACATTTATATTGTAGTACTTGGAAGTAAATTATAACAGATTATGGAAGTAAATTGCTCAAATCTCTGTTCACAAACTCCAAAATAAGGACTCTATATTTTTGAAGAATTCCACTGATCCCTGTTGAACAGATCTGCTACCTAGGACTCCAACTGGACAAATGTTTAACTTGGAATCCACATACAAGACTAAAACGACAGGAAACTGCTCGTCGTTTTCGACTTCTTTAACATTTAATATACAAACGTTCAAAACTGCCGATATTCTACATAAAACTTTGGAAATATGGAATTGAGCTTTGGAGCTCCTTACTCACAACCACAACGAACAAACCAAACCCGAACCAGATACCTATCGTTTCACAGTAAGCTCCACAATCATTCAAAATCACGAGTCTTTTAACTTGCTTCAATTCTATTCCTGACAACCCTCCGAGGCCTCTGGAAAAAAGATGGCCCCGAGACCTTCTCAATTAGATATTTTATTGAAGTGCTAGTTAGTGCAGATTTACAAACAATTGTCATGTTATTATCATATTTAATGGATGTATATTTTTCTTTATGTACAGTTTTAAATATATATATATATTATATATATATAAGTAAGAAGTAATTCGCTCTTCTTTAGTGAAGACTGAACAACAATAGCGACATCAGTAGTAGATCATTTGTTATATCTACATCACGTTCTTAGTAAGCCATTACCAATTGAATTCCAAGGTTTTCTTAGACTTCAAAGATAGAATATATCTCATAGAAATGATTGAATAAAGTTGGACTTTCTAATCCAACTTCTTCATAGTGTCCTGAGAATCGAATCAGTAAACAACTTAAAATTCCTGATGAGATTTAGTCAAGGCAGGGTTCCATGCACTTATACGACTAAGTCCCCCTTTGCATAAGCAGTGTTGTCTGATCTCCTCGTTCATTCCAGGTGATTCAGAGGTCATGAAACTTTCGCTAGGTTTAATGACCTGATATGCTATTTAATAGGAATATCTGAAATCCTCAATGCAAAATATTATATCAAGAATAAAAAAATCACACATTAAAATCCTAATCTATAACCTATACTATTATATAAAAGGACCGGCCATTTTTCGTTTGTGATCACTGACCGCGAAATCTACTGAACCAATCTGTACCAAATTTTAACTACATCATCTTTATAGTTCCAGAAAGATTTAGCGATAGTAAAATGAACCAATTATTAAGAAAGCGATATAGCAGTAAGGTTTGAAAATTTAACGATAGGTGGCGAGTGCCATTCTACATGAGAAGTTACAAAGGTACCGTGCTATTTTACAAATATTCAATTAAATTATCTCAGTGATATTTGAAAATCGGCCAATATGTGGTTAGCACCATTCCGCAAAGTTTATAATGGTAAAAATACAGAGACCTTCTTCTGTACTAAATATTAACATCTTTTTCATAGTTCTAGGAAGGTTTAGTGGTAATAAATTTACAATAATAAACATTTAAATGTGCAATGTTGAACGACAGAAACGAGGTTTGCCACAGTATCATATACTTTTATGGTTAGAAATTAAAATCCGACCAGATGAAAGCAATACTACTTCTGCAATGAAAACTAATTCTGCTGAATAAAAATATTTACTAAATCAAAATGTTGATCCTTTGCTTTTTGATATTGTATGTAAAACTATGATTTGCGGGCTATAAGTTGTAAACACCGATAATACAGTCCATTATCCACAATGGTTTCATATTAGTTTCTGCCTATTTGGATTACCAACTCATGTATTAAAATGAAAAATTAAATGTCCAATCATGCTTTTACGTAATCTTCAAACATCTAATCAATGCAACTTTAATCAGGTTAAAAATTACTGCAATGTGTGGAAATATTATTGAAAAAATAATGCCCATTTGCATACTTCGATGCAAGATTTTTATCGATAAATAAAAAAGATTTAAATTATTAGTTACAATTATCTATGTTCTTTACTTTGTAAGCGAGCGAAGCAATGACGGAGAATCATTTTATTTAAAAAAAAAAAAAACTTCATTATCACCAAATATCCTCCTCCCGAGATTGTTTTCCTAGATCTAGAGCATATTCAAAAATCTATCCTAACAATAACTCAATTTTATAAGGGATTCTCTTCCACCAAACGTTCGTTAAACTTACGCTTTTAGAAAATTAAATTACATACGCTTCAAAAACTTTAACAACCCTAAAATGTAAATTAATGTTACTTTTACATTACTAAGGCGTTCCAATTGATTGTCAGTTGAGGTACGGTTTATGTTATAGAAGGGTCAATTCAATTTGGAAATGTTTATCTGCTACTTTTATTGCCATTTTGTAATTGAAGACTAGTTTAGAAATCTTTTAGTTAAACATTTATCATAAGTTCTAAGAATTAAAAAATCAAAATATCAGCAATTTGATAAAAAAATCATTGTATGCCTTTATACGTTCCATTAATATATTAGGTATTATTAACAATAAATAGAATTCCAACTTCTAAATACATATAAATGAAAATAAAAATAAATTAAACAAAGACTCAAAGAGTAAATCTAAAGCCTGCACACAATAGTGACGGATCGAAGCGAAGAGCATATCAGCTGCTTTCTGCTAACGTTGGTTAGATAAACAAAATGCGCACCGCTCTGAGCTGACATTGTGGGCGTTGCCTCAACTTGGCCAACGTAACCTAGCCGGTCTGGAAATCCGCTCCAATGCACTCCACTCTCATCCGTCAGTAGTATGCGGTAGCTTACTATACATCTTACTTAATAGAATAGTCCAAAATTAAATATTTCCGAATCACTAGAAACTATAATTTCTTTTAATACGATAATAATGGTTTTTTTAAACTACAAGAAAAATATTTCGCATAGTCCAATTTTAATTTTTTTTTTTTTTTTTTCAATAGGAAGAGAAAAATCTGGCTAGCCATGAGGAAAAAAAAAGAGATTGCCTGTTTACTTGTTTATCTAACTGAATAAATACCCCCCCCCTACATTTCTATTTCTCCAGTCAAATGTATAAACCAATAGAATCACAAAGCCCTTTCACCAATACAAATTAAAAAAACTTTAATTGTCATAAGACATTTTGTAAATACCAACAATGTGCAGATCACAATGAATGTATTTCTTTTTTTTAAATATGACAATGAGGAAACACAGAAACTAAACTGAAGATGGCAAAAAAAATAAGATGTTTTTTCCCGAAACATGTTGTTTGGTGTTTAATAAAACGCTAATATATAATAGGTTTTTCCTTAAAAATTATATTTATTTATATTTACAACTGTATACATATATACAATAAGTAAATTTGAGGAAATTATTGCAATAATTTGTCAATAGCATGTGAAGAACCACTCATTAGTAGCACTTCAATAAAAAGAAATATATATATATATATATATATATATATATATAAAAAGGCCTCTCGATGGATTATCGGGAATAGAATGGGAAGCAAGTTGAGATAATAGTGGATTAGAATAGTTATAGAGCTTACTATGAAAGGATACGTATCTAGTTTGGGCTAAATCAGCAACATATGGAACATTAAAGTCTGTATGGATAAGTTTATTGGTGACAAAATAAGGAGCATAAAGGATTTTTCGAAGTATTGGATGCAATAGTTTGTTGAAGCTCCAATTAAACATAATTAAAATCAAATAACTTCATTTAAAAAAATAATTCAACTCTTGTCCAAAACTCTTCGACATGAGCGCTGTTTTTTTCTAGTTAATTTCAGGAATTATTATTGTTTTTATATATTTTGATTGCTTTATCAACTCTTGTATGAATTATTTTTTGTGATAGCAATTTACTATTATACCTCAGTATCGAGAAATGAGAAACGATTTTTTGATTACGCTACGGGTATCGAGAATCGAAAAATGTTGGTATCGATACCTCACTAATATATAATATATATGATACATATAAGCTGGAAGGTTTGAAAAGCAGCAGACAGGGCACCCCCCTGGCTTTGTGGACAACGAGAAAACCAGTTATCCTTCTTTTGAAGGTCATGGAACAGCAATTCGACATTATCGTGTTATATTTTTTTTTTGTTTTACATAATTCCTACTCTCCTTCCAGCTCCAGCTTCCATGTATCCTACAATATCCCTTAATATCGAAAATATTTTATTTATTTATATAAAAAAATAAATATTCTTGAGCGGCCATATAATATACAAATAAATAGTTTTTTTGAGGTACACTGTGATGGTATAAGAAGGATCAGTTAGAATTGATGAATTAATTGCCACTTCTATTGGGATTATTTTATTAGAATACTAGTTTCGAATGCTAAACATCCATCTTCAGTTATAAAACAAATCTTCAACACATCAATACAATCTTACATGGCTTTTTTTTTTTTTTTTTTTTTTTTAACAATAATAAATATATATACATAACACCCCCAGAGGATAAAGCTACCCCGAAGAAATATATTTTGATACCATATTACGGTTCAATATCCACTGTCATACTTCCCTTCACCTGAAGACAAAATAGACCCTTTCGAAAAAAAGCGGTGTTTACGAACTAAAATGTATGTTAAAAAAGCAAAATACACGGGGAAAACTGGACGATCGGTAAATCAAAGAGTAAATGAACATATAAGAGAATACAATAACAAGACCCAAAATTCGAATTTCGCTATCCATCTAAATGAAAATAATAAAGACTCAAGAGTGAAAACAATGCATCAAGTAGAAAATAGCCTAGAAACTAGTATTCTAATAAAATAATCCCAAAGGAAATGGCAATCAATTCATCAATTCTAATATTGTTCTATTTTATAGTTTAAAAAACGTTTCGAAAAATAAATAAATAATAAATCAAACCCTATGTTTCCGAATTATATTTCAACGAGAATTTCTTTTTTTTTTTTTTTTTTTTTTTTTTTTACACCTGTTGAAAATTATTTTACTAATTAATTATTGACTTTTTTATTTTTTTTTTATATGAGGCGTGGAGATGCAAAAGGGAGTGAATCCACACTTTTTATCTTATTAATTTTTTTAGTTAGAGTCCTCAATAAGGTGGTAAATCGTCTACCCTTCAAAGTTTGGGTTGAGTGTATGTGTGTTTTTCGAAGACATCATGGGTTCAAACTTTGAAGGGTGGACGATTTACCACCTTATTGAAGACTCTAACTAAAAAAATTAGTAATGATGAAAAGTGTATTTACCCCCTTTTGCATCTCCACGCCTCCACATATATATATATATATATATATATATATATATATATATATAATATATATATATATATATATATATATATATATTTTTTTTTTTTTTAAATAAATAAACTGATAATCAACGGATAAACTATATATTTCAGCTGTAGAGCATTAAAAACAAAAAGAATTATTTCTTAGTTTTATATGGCTTTTTTACATAAAATAACGTTTTTTTTTTTTAATTTATCCATTTATTGAAATTTACAAATGTACATAAAAAATACATCCAGTAAATGAGATAATAATGGACATAATAACATGACAACGGGTTGTAAAGAAACTACCTACAGGTAGCACTTCGATAAAAGTTCTATATGATAAGGTCCCGTGGCCACCATCTTTTTACCATGTTAAAACTTGAAAAGAACTACTCATCAGTAGCACTTCAATAAAAATCTTCTTTTCAGACGCCTCGGAGGATAATCGGGAATGGAGTGGGAACCAAGTCGAGAAAGTAATGGATTTGAGTGACTATGGAGCTTACTATGAAAGGAAGGAAGGAGGTCTTTATGAATAAGTTTATTGGTGACAAAGTAAGGAGCATTGAGGATTTTTGGAATGATTTTTGACTGTAAGGATGGATACGAGATGAATTGGATGGTTTACAGTAGCCCCAAAGCTCAAATAATAAAATGACTTGAAAAGAAATCCATTGATCATATTGGAAACATCTAAAATATATTTTTATATTAAAGTGATTTACTAGATATAACGTCATTAACGAATCAAGTATATATCTTTATAAGTCCTTTATATTATTATAATATAACTGTAAAATACATGATTTCAACATTGTAAATTGTTTGTTTATAATATTTAAATTACATATTATATATTTTTGTCCAGAACTAAAGTTGTAGGCACTATCCTTAACTAGAGAACGATAGTAACATTACTTTTCAGGAGGACCAAAAAAAAAATTAATAGATTACGCCAAAAAATTCTCTATTTAGAAATTAAGACTTGTTTAGTGAACTTAATAACACCGACAATTCAACACAGGCCTACTGAATACTCGTTTTTATCATTTTCCTATTTAAGTATAAGTCCTGTATGTCAGAGTTTAAAAAAAAATTATTTTGATTATATTAAAAAAAAAAAAAAATTATTATCACTTGATATACATATAAAAGGCTTGTTCATCCGTCCATGTCAAATTGGTTACTAAGGCCCGATAAACTAATGCATAAAAAATAACGCTAATTCTTTATCAAGTCATTTTAATCTTTATAAAACCAGATCCGGTTTGATTTCAATGCCACTTCCTTCCAAAATTATTATTCAACGACTTAGGCAACGACTAATCCGTATGGTAATTACCCTAAATTAAAATAAAATTTTAAATTTATATTATGTGATAATAAAATTAAATTATACTGCAAAAATGAATTGGATTATTTTTCCAAAGAATGGAGATTCTAGTAAACTCAATAAAAATAAACATGAATTTATGAGTCAGCCATGAATATTTGATTGCTTTAACTAAAATAAGTAATAAATATATTTTTTTGACGATATTTTGAATCATTTCAGTTAGAAAATATGAATTCAAAAGTATGGCGTAGATCCGGCAGCAAACGGTCAATGACATCGGCCTATGACGCAGTAACGCAAAGATCTGAATTTAAGATCCAAAATTTAAAATTTCATAATAATTTTACAACAACATTTTATAAGACACAGTACCTATAAGAAACCACTGTAAATTTAAAATTATTTATTAAAATATCTAAACCCCATAAATATCACTGTATCTATTAGATCATTTCCTTGGCTAGTTCCTACATGGTAGATACAATAAAAATATATCAAAATCTGTATTCTCCAGATATAAAAAATATTATAAGAAATATAAAATAAGAATAAACGAACAAAATACAGCAACAGTAATGTTTTCAAAAATAAGGTCTGTCATAGATGGCCTATCCTTAATAAAATTCCAGATTATCGAATCCCTTTGTCACAAACTTAAATCAACCTAAGTCTGGCATTAGATAAAAAAATTGATATTCACCTATCATATAAAATAACAAATGCTACAAAACCAAAAATCTATCAGTAAAATGCCCCAATGTTTCTGAAGTAAATCTCCACTGCAAATTCAAAACAAGATTATTTTATATAAATCAGTAATCCGACCATTAATGATAAGCATCTCCTGGTTGAAGCAACACTTGCCACTCCAATTATAAATAAAATAGAAAGGATACAAAATCAATGTATAAAAATTATAAATGACACTACCCTAGGTACACAAAAAATTACCTACATATTGCTCGATTCAGATTTCCAAACAATTGAGCAGTTTATTCACCCCCAGACAAGAAACTTTTTCAACCCAACAAAACATTCAGGAAATTCCGTAATCCAAACAATTCTCAAGTAATAAACAAACTTTAAGAATATACTAACATCAATAGATTTAAATTTAAATAATAAACAAAAAAGAAGGAAAATGTAAGTTAATAATGAATTGTACAAAAAAATATTTATTTTACTCAAAAGGGTATATTTATTTATTTTTTTTTTTTGTTGTTTTGTTTTTTTATGTTGGTTATAGTTTTTTTCCAACTGTTACAAAATGTATTCTAATTTTTATTCACCATGCCAAATCAACTTTGTGGTACTACTGATTTAATTACTAAAACATATATTAACTAATTTCTTACTAAATTGTAATTGTAAACTTCCATTGGAATAAAACTCTTTATTATTATTATTATTATTAATTTTAATTTAAACTAAAATTACATTATTAAAATTAATACAAACCGTAAGTTTTTTTCTAAAAAATCTTTAAACCTTACTAACGGAACAAATTTAAAATTTTACTAGAAAACCAATGTGGATTTTAATAGTTACAATCAACAACACAATAGTTACAAATAATAAAAACAGCATTAGTGCAAAAGTGGTGTATTTAATTATACTGGAGTATTTCTGGATGTCATAAAGGCATTCGGGAGCAAAGAGCAATTCCAAAAGGAATGCCTCAGGGATCGATTGTTTTACCACTATTGTACATCACATACACGCACGACAAACTCGTTACCAATGACCCTCTGACAGCTACTTATGCAGACGACACGCCTGTAAATATGAAACTCTGAGACCCCACACAAGCCTCTGATAATATATAGCATTACCTGCAAACATTACATGACAGGTGCAAACGTTGGAAAATTAGACTGAACCATAACAAATCGAATTTCATTATACGAGACCCTTATCTCAGACAGGAAACTGACAGTAGGTTAACTAGGAATGAAGTTTGACCTAAGAATGAAGCATCAAAACATAAAATTTGTATAAGTACTAATATATACTATACTGAAACCTAGAAGAATGTACAACTCACAAATTTATATAAAAGTTTGTCTAACTATTACTATATCTAAAAATATTTACTTTTCTAGCTGAACCTGTTAAGATAATCATACAGCACCTTGGTACTTCAGTAATAAAACAGCATAAAGACTTACGCATTCCTACCATTAAAGAACTCATACAGTGCGCCAACAAATTTTCATATTTGTCATCATCAAACCAATAACTTCATATAAGACATATTCAAAATAATAATGTCCAACAATGTAGGTGGATGGTTGAAAATGAACAGGTTGAGAGATCTTTTTGAGTAAACTTAAATATATTCGTACTGAGATGGGTATTTTACGGAACTTAACCAAATTTCATATATGATAATAAATAGTAAATTAAAAAAACTTTCATATGGAAAAAAAATTTTTAATCGAACAAATAGTTTCGGAAATATAGCCATAAGAGTATCTTTAAATAAGTTGTGCTTATAGCAGTGTTTGAGCGCGTCAGTCTTCAAAACGCACCCGTTTGCGTCAGTTTCCGCTTAGATTTATAACCCATGAAGTTTAATTTAGCTGTTGTATAAATTTCAGCTGTTTATGTTTCCGTTGAATAGAACATCAAATTTGGCCAAATTGAATCTAAATTTCACCAGAAATGCACACACTTCAGATTCCAAGATTTGGCAATCCTAATTATACCCGACAAGGACTATCAATTATCATTATCAGTAGCTAAACGTCCATCCGTTAAGTAAATTTGTCATTGGCTACTAGTCTATAAGGTTATACTCTCTGATAACATACACAGACGCCATTTTATTACACTCAGTACAGAGAAAAATATTGGAAGTAGACTTCGTAAAGGATGTTTAGTGCTAACGACTTTCTACTGATAATTTCGATATCAATTCTCATGATGTAAGGAGATAGATGTCATAAAATTGGCGCCTAAAATAATCAGAAAATAGGTAGATTACCTTATTTTACAGTTAAATTTAAATCTAATTAAATTTAAAACGCAAAAAAAATTTTTTTTCACAATTATTACTTTAAAGATGATGCTTAATGATGTAATTTTGAAATTTATTGGAATGATAAGACATGTTCTCACATTCAAACTGGTACTTCAACATATCTTGAATTCTTGGCTTAGATTCTTTAATGGCTTTTTTTATAAAATCTTTAATATGCTTCCAAATGAGATGTAATAATAGAATCAATAGAATATCGAGAAACAAGAGACATAGGGTCTGTTCTCTGGCATGCATTTTATTCATTTACTTCATTTACATTGCATTTTATATTCATGGTATTTAACAGTTTTTTTGTTAATGAAAATTAAAAAGGGTCACCCTCAAAAATATTTTGACTCGCTCTAGCTCTGTGGGTGTTGCTCGAATCGAAAATTTGACGACATCCTACTTTTTAGAAATTTAATGGAGAATATTTTCTTTTGTTTGTAGCAGTGTTAAATAAACGCAGCAATATTATTCACAATCAAAATAACTCAAGATCGAGATTTTGGGACAGAATGAAAACAGAAGTAACACTTTTATTTTTTATTTTATTTTTTTTTTTTATGAACGAATTGCTGATCATTCACTAATTGAAAATAAACTCTTTGAATAAGATTGTAACTAACTACTATACCGAAGGAAAGGTAAAATAATATAAATAAGATATATGGAAATCAAAATGGTTAATCAATATAAAATGTTTTTCGGCCTTGAAATTGTCAGAGATCTATTTGTGTCTCAAACCCTCTTCTTTCGTCACATTACTCAGCCAATTAACTTCCTCTAATTATAATTAAACATAATCTATTACATCCTATTTACTGCAGAACAAAAATAATATATACCGAACAGCACTTCATTTAATTGTTCTTAATATGTGATCTATAATTATACTTCTTTATATAAAATATATATATATATATATATATATATATATATATATATATACAAATTGTATACCTTTATATTTAGGATTGATGAATTAAGTGCCACTTCTATTGAGATCATTTTATTTGAAAACTAGTTTAGAATGCTGAACATTCATCTACAGTTCTAAAACATACAAAATTTTTTTTCAACACATCAGTACTATGTGTGTCATATCAACACATCATAGTAATGATGTGTTGAAAAAAAATGTGTATGTTTTAGAACTAAAGATGAATGTTTAGCATTCGAAACTAGTTTTCAAATAAAATAATCTCAATAGAAGTGGCACTTAATTCATCAATCCTAATTGTATTGATCCTTCTATATCATCATGCGTACCTCAAGTGACCTTTATATTTTGTAGACGTCGTCCTATTCTATATTATTATATAAAAGGACTAGCCATTTTTCGTTTGTAATCACTAACCACGAAAACTACCGAACCAATCTATACCAAATTTTAATCACACCATCTTTTTAGTACCAGGGAGGTTTAGCAATAATAAAATAATTCGCAATACTGATTTCAATTAATTTGTTATTAAGAAAGGATAACAGTGAAGTTTGAAAATTGACCGATAGGTGATCATCGATGTTCTGTATGAGAGGTTATGAAGCTACAGAGTTATATAGTGCTTGAAATTGATGATAAGATTTACTTATATTCAATTAAATTATTTAAACAGATTTTAATATGTGGTGTGACATGACGATCCCAGTGAAGTTTGAAAATTGACCGATATGTGGTTAGCACTATTCCGCAATAGAGGTTACAATGGTAAAACTACTGAACCAATCTCAACCAAATTTTATCTATTTTATTTCCATAGTTCTAGGAAGTTTAGTTATAGTAAAATTTACAATATTAAAAATTTAGATGTTCAATGCTGAGTAGCAGAAACGAGGTTTGCTACACAGCCGATACTTTTATTATTATAAATTAAAACCTAATCAGATAAAATCAATAAATAATTTCTGCTGAGTAAAAATTATAACCAAATCAAAATGTAGATCCTTTGCTTTTTGATATTGTGTGTTACAATGTGATTCATAGGGTTTTAGTGGTAAGCACTGATAATGCAGTCCAATGTCCGTAAGAGTTTTTTAATACAGTGCAATCTAGGTAATCCGAAATAGTGAGTAAGCA
Organism: Euschistus heros; assembly: GCA_003667255.2. Classification (NCBI taxonomy): domain Eukaryota; kingdom Metazoa; phylum Arthropoda; class Insecta; order Hemiptera; family Pentatomidae; genus Euschistus; species Euschistus heros. The sequence continues at coordinate 199,519 of RCWM02000774.1, read as the reverse complement.
GAACGGATCGAAAATTTGATAAAGAAATAATTTTATTTATTTCATCTGGTTGGATATTAATTTCTAACCATAAAAGTGTATGGTAGTGTAGAAAACCTTGTTTCTGTTTCTTCCACTCAAGATTGTACGTTTAAATTTTTATTATTGTAAATTTGATTACTACTGATACTTTCTAGCACTGCGGAAATGATGTAGTTAAAATTTGGTACTGATGGGTTCAGTAGTTATACCATTGGAAAATCTATTGTAGAATGGTGCTAACCACATATCGGTCGATTTCAAACTTCCTGCAGCATCACATATTTAAATCTTTTTTAATAATTTAATTCATTATCAATTTAATTATTAAGTAAATTTTATTATCAATTTCAAGCTCTACATAAACACGTACCTTTGTAAATTCTCGTGTAAAATATGCTAGTCACTTATCGTTCAATTTTCAAACTTCACTGTATCCACATATTATCGATTTTTTAATAACGAATTAATTGAAAATCTTTAGATTTTATTATAGATAAACCTTCCTGGATCTTTAAAAATTATGTGGTTTAACTTTGGTACAGATTGGTTGACGTTTTCGCGATTAGTGATCACAAACGAAAAATGGCTTTTCATTTTATATAACAGTATATATATATATATATATATATATATATATATATATATATATATATATATATATATATATATATATATGTATATAAAATGTATAATATTATATTTTTTAGACGTCAACCTAATATAACATATAGGAAGATATCCGGATAGCTGATTAAAACAAAATTACTAAAACTGAATATGCGGTTTCTATAAATATCTAGCCTTTGCTATCATTACTGCTATCAGCAATGTGCACAAGGGGTAATATATCTCAAGCTAACGGATGCTAGACAAGGCTCAAAGGCTCAATAGATCACCGCCTCAACTCAACCAAGTTTAGCAATTATCAAACTGTCTTCACAACTTTGCCTTAAACGTTCCATAGAACCGCTTGGTAACTACTTAACTGGGGAACTTATCCAACGGCTAAGTGCTGAATTATGTTAAATAAAACGCTAATCTGCATTGCGTCATATCTTTTAGTTGACACTGAACCTAAGTCATTAATGAATAGCTAGTTAATTTGTACCAAACAATAAATATTTGTCAATAAAAAAAATATTTGTTTTGAAATGTGAGATAGCCGTTGTGATGTTAAAATGATCCTAGCAAAGAATAATTTGTTGTTACCTTATATAAGGACGTATATAAGGTAACAACATTAAATTTTAAGAAATTATTATTATATTTTTTAAAAAAAATTGTTAAATTAAATAAATATTACTAGCTGCCTTTTAGAAGGCAATGAGTAATATGGATGACAAAAAATCCATTCATACAATATGTACAATTCAATTAAATACAAATAAAAAATATATATAAAATATATTACTAAAAGATAAACCCAAAGAAAATAAAAGTATATTACAATGTAAACAATAGTAGTAATAAAGGAGCAATGATACCAAGCAATTCCCCCACTAATGGGAGGGCAAGCCAGAATCATAGTAATCCCAATGCTGTTCTTTCAGCAGCATCACTGGTGTCTGAATCTAGTGAAAGCCGAGAGGGAGCGCCACAGTCGCTCAGGATTTAAGATGATAAGCAGACCATTGTCAGAACTCCATAAATATATATTTATTACAACAGGTATTAGGGCCATTGCCGTTTTAATCTGTGAGGAGGGTTATAAGGATGTGTGGAGCTGGGTAATGAATGTGCCAGAGGGTTGGGATAGTTCGAAAGGTTTTAATGAATTAATTAATTTTTAAAAATGTATTAAAGACCGGACTATGAATGAAAAATTTGCGGAAATTCAAATTACGAAAAGGAAAATCTATTAGTGCTTATTTTATATTATACGGAATCCGAAGTTTTAGGTTATATTGAACAAAGTACAACAACAATGTATTTTTTGTAATTCTTGAGGATTTTTTTTTTTTAATTTTTGAAAAAATATTTTACATGTGTGTGTATATTTAACTTCTTCCAATCTTCTCGTATCCAATCCTTACAACCTGAAATCCATTGAAAAATCCTCAATGCTCCTTATTACGTCATAAATAAATTTATCAGTAATGATCTAAATGTCCCATATGTTGCTGAATTGGGCCAATCCACGTACCTATCATTCCGTGACAAGTTTCATACCCACTCAAATCCACAAGTTTTCTAACTTGCTTACCGCTCAATTCCCGTTAAACCTCCAAGACGTCTGAAAATAAGATGGACTTTTAATTTATATTTTATTGAAGTACTATTAATGGGTAGGTAGCTCTTTACAAGAAATTAACATGTCATTGTAATTATATTTCCACGCAAGTTGTAAATATCACTAAATAAATATTTTTTAAAAAATGAATCAATTATACACGTAAAAATTGATGAAGTAATATATCGTGAGATTAAAAGTTAAACACACTAACAAGGGGAGGACACACTCATTCCCTCACGTATCTTGTTGGCAATTTTTTATGATTAGGATTGATGAATTAATTGCCACTTCTATTTGGATTATTTAATCAAAATATTAGTTTTCAATGCTAAACATTCATCTTCAGTTCTGAGGAGATATCTGTTAGATCTATCTGAAGATGAACGTTTAGCATTCGAAACTTGTATTCTCTTAAAATAATCCAAATAGAAGTGGCAATCAATTCATCGACCCTAATTGTATTGATCCTTCTATACTATCATGGTGTACCTCAAGTAATTTTTTCTGAGGTTCCTGGCCGAAAAAGATTAGACACATATTTTACCGTTCCGACTAATGTGCTCTATAAACCGAGAAAATAAAATAGTATTAAACTAATTTATTTTATATCTTATATTTTATTAAAAACATATTTGAAAAGTTAGAAAATCCGAAATACATTTTGATATTTAACTTGAGTTTGAAACCAGAAAGAAAGATTAAACATTTCAAGCGTATTACCACCCTAAATTCTGGGTAAAAATATGAAATTGCTACGCTTAGTCGTCTGACCGTAATTCAAGTTTTTTTCAATTGAAAAAAAAAATTTACCATTTGGTTAGGCAAACTTGAAGAAATTTCGTATTTAGGAAGTGTTCTTTTAAAAGCTGAATTAGAATCTTACATCATTTTTTATGAAAAAAAATCTATAAAGATAGTTTGCTTGAATATCTAATCATTGTTTTAAAATTATTATAGTTAGATTTAATTAACCTGAAGCAATATCTATGAAGCGGCAGTATTTTTCGTTATATCTGAACTTAAAAAAAAATAGTTATGATGCAAGAATCATGTTTATATTATTTTTTAAGCTTGAGATATAAAATATATGCTATATTGCATACTTCAATACAAGATCTGTATGTATGAAGTTCTGTATTTATGAGTGCGGGTGAAGCCGTGACGGGGGATTCTAGTTATTAATAATTATATAATATTATTATGAAATGATTTTACATACTAATGTAAATATATAGCTATTCCAAATATATACTGTGTATCCTTAGTTTGATCCTTGATCTAAACTCTGTGTGTCTCAAATAGTTGTTTTTATTTATTGACTGAACCTCAAGAACCTTACTAAACATTTAATAGTAACAGTCATGAAATTTATCAACATTAATATATCGAGTCAATACTGAAAAATATCTATAGTGGAAAAATGGGATTTTATGAAGAAATCAAGACAACCCACGGTCCTGAAGCAATCACAGTGATGAAGGAACTTCAGAAATCCAACAGAAAACTAGCAAGTGCGAAGAATGCTAGGACATTCCTACTAAGATGCAGGGCATGTTTATGAGAACAATATAGTCTCGAAACGTCGCCAAAATAGTTGTTTTTATTAAATTTACTGAACCTTAAGAACCTTACTAAACATTTACTAGTAACAGTCAAGAAATTTATATATATATAATCATTTGACTTTCGTTTTATTCATGATAGCAATTAAACTTGCAAATGATAATTTACCGGACAAAAAAAACAAAAAAAAAAAACAGATTCACAATTTAAGTATATTTACCGACGTCATGGCCACAAACTTCACAAATTGATTCACTCATCAATAAACATACACCTTATAATTATTATAAGTGACATAATAATTAATAAAAAATAAATAATTATTTTAAGACAAGATTTTTTTTTTGTATTGTTTTATTCATTAATATTAATTCACGATCATCAATGAAAAGGTGTTTATAGATTTTAATGCCTCACGTCAGATTCCAACGCAGAAGCGAACAATACTAGATTCCATTCTTGCTAACATTTTAATAGCGGATATCCATTCACAGCCTTCGTAATTCTTAAATCAAAATTAAATGGAACGTACGTCAATGTCTTCCAAGAACACTTCAAATAATTCTACAAACACTTCAAATAATAATTTAAGATATTTATAAAATATAAGCTTACTTCAAAATTTTTTTTAGCAATATTGTTTTTCAAAATATAGAAATATGAGTGTATATATATATATATATATATATATATATATATATATATATATATATATATATATATATATATATATATATATATATATATATATATATATGTAATTCAAAAATTCAATTTCTCTCTCATTGGGAAAAACAATAGAACATTGATATGCCTATCTATAATCTACTGATTTTCCCAATTAACATTTTAGAATTAAAAGAATCTAATATTATTTAATGAACAAAGTTTAAAAAAAAAAAAATAGCGGTTTCGAAGGTGAATTTTTTCATTAAAACCGATAAAGCTCCTAAAAGGTAGGCCCTAGCGACAAATGTTATATAACTAAAAATATTTGTCACTAAATTTTCAATCCTAGAAAAAACCAACAGAGCTAGGACATTTCAAATTATTACATTTTCGAGGGTGAAAAAAACTATAGACCCCAAAACACATTTCCATGTAAAAAAGAAAAACAACACAGAAGTAGCTATGAAAGTATTAAGGAGTTGTTTTTTTTGTAGAAAATCCATAAAATTGGAAAGTGACGAAAGACGATATTAAGAGATTAAGGTTTGAAGGTATCTGTCTAATTTATGGCTTAGTCGGTTATTATAACTAACAGTCGGATAATCTTCGAAGAGTTATTTGGTAAATCGAAATTCAGTTTTAATGTGTAATATAGATGACATTATGAGTCTATTAAATTTAAAATTTTGTCGTTTTGTAACCTAATCGGCGAATCGCTTTTATGGTAAATGCGGTACATTGAGAAGGAATTGAAATTGGCACGTGATCCCTAGTTGGCCAGTCTTAGATAATAGCTTAAGATTTTTTTTTTTTTAGAAGATTTTAAGAACTTAAAATAAATTAAATTATGAAATGAAATTTATTATTTATTTTTCTGTAAATTCTTCAGTAAAATAGGTATATTTTATGATAACTATCCACAAAAATTTATCATAGTTAAAATATTTTAAAAAAATAAATAATAATACGTCACCCCGTTTCATTCTCAATAGAAGCAATGCTATCGGTCCAATACATTTAAAACTATGAACTAGGTTGTTGTAAAAGTCCTTGTAGATGAACGCAAACCTTAATTCTAACTTTCAAAATCAATGCAATAATAATGTTTTTATACCTACAATTTATGTCAATGTTTACTTCGACTAATCATTTGATTCCTTGCATCGTGCAATGTGGGAAGAAAAAATAAAAGAAGTGAAAATGCCTAAACGCAAAGGCAGCCGCCGAAGAAACTTGTGCTATAGAAGGAGAGACAACCACACTATGGTTCGATGGATCGCTTTTGGGAAACAAGTGATTCTTTGCGTTTATTGGAATCTCAAAGGCGTTGCTCATTTCGTGCTATTTCCTGATGGTCGGACAGTGGACTCAAACGTTAACTGTGAACAGCTAGGCAGAGAAGCTGTTATGAGTGCAAAGTACTCCTCTTTGGTCTACAGAGACTAAGCCATTTTTTCGCAACACGATTAAACGCCCCTACACATAGTTCCCGTTTGGCCAAGGAAAAATAATTTGAACCGAAAGGAGTGGAAGTTTTGCCTAATCCGCCCCGATATTATTACAAGGTCGGATCTTTGATAATTACGTGGACATAAAATATGCATGTGAAGTCTTTGCCTCAAAACCGAAGGAGTAATAACGGTAGCAAATCTGCATTCATTAAAACTTAAATACTGTTATATTTCCCTAGCTGTCGTAAAGAAGTATATAAGTCAAAATCGTGCACTTTTTCAGAAGGAATATTTTTGATCGTTTTTCCAAACCCTGTAATTACTCCCAAAACACCATTTGTGGAATAAAAGATAACGTCTTTTAGAAAGCACAAATTAACCAATTTTTCACAAAAGCTAATACCAGCTAAAATAGAGCTTTGAAGGCACATATAAATCGTTTTCAATGTAATTGGCCTTATCAACATCTTCACGAGAGTCAGAGATTTAGTATGATAGTTTTCTTCACCGCTGAGCAAGTCATCGACATGTCATTAAATTCATTGGACTTACACGTATTAGATGAATTAATTTATAAAGTTGATAATATCAATAATTACTTTTTCAATCATTAAACATTATATTGATATATTATAGATTGAACACTTTAAAGGAAATTGCTGAAAAGGCAGGCTTACAAATATCGTTTGAGAAAACAGAATTCATGACTACCGACAGAAATTTTCAAAAGAAAATAGTAGAGACAAAGTACGGGAGCATTAAAGTCATAAATAAATTCAAGTACCTTGGGAAAATTATAATCAGCAATGGGTCTAAGAAGGAAAGTGTAAAAGAAAAAATTAGTAAACTGGAAAGACTAAGCTTCGCAACAAGCAATCTGTATAATGAAAGAAGCCTTTCAATAAACGCTAAGATAAGGCACTATAATACAGTCCTCAAACCGGTTATACTATATGGAATGGAAACATCTTGTCTCCCCAGCCTAAGGAAAATGTTAGCCTTAGAAAGAAGGATACTTAGAAGATTTCACGGACCAAAGAAGACAGAAGAAGGCTTTAGGTTGAGACCTAATAAAGAAATTTACAAGGATATAAATGATCTGGAAACAGACATAAGAATAAGAAGATTAAAGTTCTATGGGCATATGGTGAGGATGGGCCCAGAAAGATTAAATAGAGAAATCTATAAAATCAGAGGATACAAGATTTCTGGGGGATATGTCAAACAGATGAAAGAAGAAACTGAGAAACTGGGAATAACAGACCAAGACAATTTTGATAGGGATGAATACAGGAAAACACTAAATGTAATCAAGGTCTTGTGGGAAGGAAGGATGCGAGAAAAGGAATAGCGTGGACCGAGGAAAGAAGGAAGGAGAGAAGTAGTAAGAAGTGAATGATATTCGCGTGATCTCTAAGGCCGTTACGTAGAAAAAACAAAAAAAAAAAAAAAAAAAAAAAAAAAAAAAAAAAAAAACATTATATTGTATAAATCATAATTTACTATAGACTTTTTTTTTTTATATTTTACTTCTACCACTTAACTATATATCTTTGAGTGTGTTTGTGTATAGTAATACAATATCTAATGAGCAATATAAAGATTAAAAATACTAATACTATTGTATTTTTTGGGATATTCCTCAGAATAGAATTTATTTTTTTTTAAATTTCACTATTTTCAGGACGAATATATAGTACTAACAAATATTCTTCCATTAGAACAATAAGAAGCAAAATATAGTCCTTTTCTATCAATCTATCGATTAATTTATCAACCTATTTAGCTACCTTTCCTGTACACCTATATATGATTAATAGATTAAAATAAGTTTCTTCGAAACGAAATTTTTAAATCAAATTCATCAATAACTTCAATTAATAAATTTATATCCGTCATCCAAGTGAATAGGTGGTTAAGTCAGATTTTGACCTAAATGGGGTAGAGTGACTAAAAAGAAACGTGAAGTGTCCTCTTTATGGTGAATAAGTCTTTAAATAAGACGCTCATTTTAAAACATAGTTATTTAATTTTCTTATTTTTTTATTTCTTCAATAAAGGAGTATTTTATGTTAATATATCTAACACACATTATTTTAGCAATAACTCCTCTTAAAACAATCAATCTTCGTAAAATTTGAGATGTTTCGGGATATTCCCTCCCATCATCAGACTTTCTATTATTCTGGTGTTATCTCACCAAGTCAATTTTGATTGACTTTATTGTATTGCTAAAATAAAGTGTATTAGATATAGTTATTTAAAATAAACATGTTACGGAAAGCTTATTCACCATGAAGAAAACACCTCCACAATTCTTTTTAGTCACAACTCATTTTGATCAAAATTCCACTTAACCACTTATTCACTGGGATGACATATATATATATATATATATATATATATATATATATTATATATATATATATATATATATATATATATATATCATTATTTACTATATCAAAAAAGGGCTCAAATCTACTTATTCTAAGCTAAATATTTGTTGACAGTTTTTTTTTTTCATTTATTTTATGGTTTTTATCAAATGTGAACATCCTCTGATTATTTGTTAACCCTTTTTTTAAGATCACTCCTAATTTCAAATAGTTTCCTTAAGAAACTCATTTAGTGTTTAACAGGCTATGTGTCAATACTTTACAAATTACACAAAATATATTTGGTTAATTTTTTTTTCATTTCTCGTGTGCAGAATCAAATTGTAACATCGTTTTACTAAAAATCTTTATCAGAATTGAAGAACTTTCACAATTCATTAACTGTCAGCTGATATCCCAAGGTCAGACCCACCATGAAAATAAAAAAAATATATTTTACATGTAATATGGTAAATTTAATGCTAGTAACACTGATATATTAATATAAACCGAATATAATTTGTTTTCTACAAAAATGAATAATTCAAGTTAAAAAAAAATTTTCCAGTAAGGGGAAATTATTGTTGTTGTTTTTTTTTTAATAGATAAATTATTCAAGAATAAGATTTGTATTTATTTGATTTGCAAAATTTATAAATTGCCTATTTTTTAGATACTGCGGTTCTATGTTATATCGTTGTTATTGGTATTAATATATTCCCGGAGAAGCGATATACGAACGTTTGCAATGCATTGCACTGTTTATAGTGCACCACTGATAGAGTTGTAGATTACAGAACAGAATCCAGAAAGGCTGATAAGACCCGATAGAAGTTGTGCAATAGCCAATGTTCTTCTGTAATGATATTATCATGATGACAACTCAAGACACTGACTCACCTTCAAAGAAGCTCTCTTTGATGCTGCAGCCTACACAGAACGGCATAGCTATCTTTGTGAAATATATTTAGTCCATTTGATACGTGCGGGTTCCTATAGCCCTGGAGTGGAGTTGTGTCGGTGACAGACTGGCGCACTGGGCAGCACCTAGGGAGCAATGTATTGATCTGGGCTGGGCTCCTAAACGCAGGAGCTTCTCTCCACACAAACCCTTTGGCCACTATTGTGAAATCTCAACTATGACGTAGGCCTACCATATGTACGCAGGTTCGATGACGCTTCGGCTGTTGAGAACCATTGTCCGAGAATCGACTCGTATCATCGAGGGACATACAATAGAAACCGTTATAAAAATACCCATAGCAGCAAACACATCTATAACAACCCTTGAAAGTATATCAACATTTATGAACGGTATTTAGCGCACCTGTTGAATGGATGGTCATTGGTTCAGTTTAATCACCACTCTTATCACTGGAATTTTTTTTAGTTATTTATTGAAATTTACAACTGTATACAGGGTGAGTATCTCTTAGTGTAAAAAAAAAAAAAAATAAATGGGTGAAACTAGATAAAAAATATACCAAAATGCTGCAGACCTCACCTTTCTATTCCAATCCGTTGTAGACATACGATAAATCAAAGACTTTTTTTAGGAAACCACGTTTTTTTTCCATAAAAGCTGTAATATCTCCATTTTGTTTAAATATTTTTCAAATTTTGACCATATTTTCGGATTTAGCATTACATTTTCTATAATAGCTGAGTACTTGTAACCTTGAATTTTACAAACTTGGTATCTAAAGAACAGCTTGATCTTCACCTTATTTGGGGAAGTCACAATGTCTTATATTACTATCACACAAAAACTATACAAAAATCTCACACAAACTTGCAAATTTAATCAGCTTTCGAATGATATGTTAAACGTAATGATTTTGTTTCAATTTCATGGAGAAATTCACTTTTGAAACCGAAAAAACTTGGTGTTCTCATTTGGGATACAAATAAGTTACTTGTGTAAATAAAACATTATGACAATCCCTTAATGAAAATGTGTATTTTAAACATAATAAACTCTTCATTGGAATAAAAATTAAAGAAAAAAATTATTGTTTAATAGAAAATAAAGGAAACTGTCAATAAAGCGACACCAGATTAGAGGATCTTATGTTATTACACTTATCTATTTATTATTATTTAGGATTTTTTTAATTAGATTTTCAATGTAATGAATAAAATCCAATGATAACGAACATAGACCTCAATTTTGCCGTTAGCATCTGAATGCAGATTGTGTTGAACAATACTACTTTTTGAGGTGAAATTTATAGGCAGATGAGTCTGTTTTTACAAGGGAAAGGCATAGATACTCACCCTGTATACACTATAAAAATATAATACATCAAGTAAATATGATGATAATGATAAAAATGACACGTCACTTGTTTAAAAAGCAAATACCCATTGTTAGCACTTATAAAGGTTCTATAATATGAAGTACTATATTAGAGGGCCCCGAGGCCATCTTCTTTTCAGGCGCCTCGGAGGGTTATCTGGAAAGGAATGAGAAGCTGTGATACTAATGGATTTGAACAGTTGTGGAGTTTGCTATGAAATATGGTTTCAGCTAAATCAGAAACGAGAGGCATATTCAGATCTTTGTGGATAAGTTTGTTTGTGACGAAGTAAGGAGCATTTAGGATTTTTCTAAGGATTTTGGATTGTAAGGATTGGATACGAGATGAATTGGATGGTTTAGTGTAGCCCCAAAGCTCAACTCCGTATGTCCTAACTGGTCTAATTACAGTCATGTAAATGAGTCTTTTGTAATTAATCGGAAGGTTTGAACGTTTGTGAAGTAAATGTTGAAGTAGTCGACAGCGGTTTTTTTCTTGACGTTTTAGTCTTAAATCACTGGAATTATTTATTTGTTTTATATATTTATTTTTTTTAACGCAAACCTACTCCTCACTTGAGGTACACATGATGGTATAGAAGGATCAAAACAATTAGGATTGATGAATTGCCACATCTATTGAGATTATTTTATTAGAAAACTAGTTTCGAATGCTAAACATTCATCTTCAGTTTTTAGAGGTAACTAAAACAGAAAATTTTCTGATGATGAATGTTTAGCATTCGAAACTAGTTTTCTAATAAAATAATCTCAATAGAAGTGGCAATTAATTCATCAATCCTAATTATACCTATTGTTCTTATCCAGCTTTTTATTAATATACTTATGACGTTTAGGGGTCTAATGGGGATGTTCACAGGAAATGACTTAAGTGCACTGTGATCATCTCCAAAGCTTCTGCAACCTGTGAATAAGTTGCTAACTATTAGTAAGTATGTGTAAAATGATTGCAATGACATTTCAACGATATGCAAGAAAAGTAAACAATAGTTTTACTTCAATAAAAGTATACATTACAAGGTCTCTATTCTTCTTTGCAGAAGCCTTGAAGGTTTGTTAGGAACATAATAGCATGCAAGTTGAGAGAACAGTGGATTTGAATTGTTTTGGAGTTGGTAATGAAAGAATAGGTATCACCTGGTTTGGGCTAAATAAACAATGTATGGAACATTAATGTCTTTAATGATAAGTTTATTTGAGATAAAGTAAGGAGCATTAAGGGTTGGATATGCGACGAATTAGATGGCATTGCGGAGCACAAGTTCTCTTGCACTCTTTTCTACGTACAAAATAAAAAGTAGGGAAGCAACGAGCATCCTTGTTTTAAGCCTTGTCGTATGTGTATTTGGAAGAAGCATAAATAATGAACCGAGTATTATGAAGACAATTTATCTTTCGTCCTAAAGGTCGCTTATGAACATTAGAAGATTAGAAAAAATTAAAACCTGCACAAGAACCCATGATGCGTCTTGTTTTCACTATTTGTTATAGAGTACCCAGTTTGTAGAGTTTGGGTGTATCCTAAAAAGGTTTTCCTACCTAAGGGTCGATCCTCCGCTAAAAGAATAAATAAATATCTTATCTTGGTGGGATTCGAACTGGGGTGCGGGAAATCAGAAGTCCAGCGCCCTACTTACTAACTACAGTACTTACTTTCCTAAAGTAAAAACATAGAGAGTTATATTAAGAATCAAGGGATGCTGCAAGATATATTCCGATAACTGCTGAAATATTTAATAAAAGCTTTTCAAAGGTTCCTATATTGACGAGCTAACAACTACATAGAAACATTCAGTATGAACCCAAGATGTTGAGTAAGAATCAAGAACTTTATTCCATATTTAGCCCGTCTTCCAGATACAAAAACTTGGAACATATATTTAAAAGTGCCAATTAAAACTGGAAGTTTTAATTGGCACTTGTTCGCGCCGGAAGCACGACTGAGCGTTGTTTCCCGAAAAAAACTTCTGTAAGAGAACCTATGACGCTATATAATTAAAAATCTTCGGATTAAACAATAATACATTAAAATGTGTATATAATTTATAAAAAGGAAAATTATTCATACAACTCAAGTAGCAATATAACAAAATAAAAAATAAAATAATTACAACAAATCATCTGGTGATTAAATCATTCAGTTGATTAAAAAATTTGAGAGAGCAATGTTTACCTGAAATAATTTTTCTTTTTAAAATCAATTTATTGAAATTTACAACTGTACAAGTATACATCAAGTAAATGTGTTAACAAAACGTTTACAATAACATACCAAAACTTGAGAACTACTCATCAGTAGCACTTCAGTAAAAAATAAAAAAAAATCTATACAAGAAGGTCTCTGGGCCATCTTCTTTTCAGACGCCTCGGAGGATTATCGGGTATTGAGTGGGAAGCAAGTTGAGAAACTAGGGGTTTTGAGTGGTTACGGAGCTTACTATGAAAGGATTGGTATCTGGTTTGGGCTAAATCAGCAACATATGGAACATTAAGATCTTTATGGATAAGTTTATTGGTGACAAAGTAAGGAGCATTGAGGATTTTTCGAAGGATTTTGGATTGTAGGGATTGGATACGGGATGAATTGGATGGTTTAGTAGAGCCCCAAAGCTCAACTCCGTACGTCCATATAGGTCTAATCACAGTCAAGTAAATAAGTCTTTTGTAATTAATTGGGAGCTTTGAACGTCTAAAATAATGTAATTATGGAAACTGTGAATAATTAATTACAACATGAACTTATAATAACTGAACTAATTACACCAGTAATCAATAGAAGATTATTAGAAACTTTAAAAATAATTATCTGGAATAAATACATTCATCATGACTATTACTTTACTGCCCTTAGATATAGAAAATTCTAATATTTATACTAAAATTGTTTTTATTAAAAGCAAAACACATGAATCTCCCGCTAGACCGAAGTTTCGTAAATAGGATAAACTAAATTAATGTTAATAAGTAAGATAAATAACATAAATTAATACATAGGTGTAAATAGTTGAATATATAAACTTGAAAACTGAAAATTGTTAAGTAAATATAGCTCAATGATACAATCCAAAGATAAAAATACAATGACTGGTTTTTCGGGGATGATTTATCTTGTTTTATTAATCTCTGGAAACTCTAGATTAAAGTGGCTCATCTGCGCTTAGTGGCGATTGTGTAGTGTTGATAAGAACTAAAGAACCTGAGTCTATAGTAGTAATATAAATATATATATATATATATATATATATATATATATATTAATACACCTTACAAAAACTATGAATATTTAAAAAGCTAAAGGCAAGATCTGAAATTCTTGATTACCTTCATAATGTTAGGTTTTATTAGGAAACCCATAAATTACACCAGCTTAAAATGGAGGTGTCCAATAAAATGCTATTAAACTTAATCTTAAAAGGTACGGGTGGATCATAGAAAATCTCTCGTCAGCTGTTTAATTAAAATAATTTAAGGTAAATGTTCGGATCGGCGACACCATCAAACTGGCTTGACCCGCGCTACACCGACAAGTTCGATCCTTACGCTTCACTTCATGTTTACATTTTTCGATAGTTCATTCCTATAACCTCAAATGTAAACAATCACTTCTACAGTTTCAACTTGGATTGTGTTGTTTAGTTTGTTATATTGATATTTAGACTTCTTAAATGTAAATAAGTGAAACAGAAGTTAACAAAATGAGTTTCATAAAGGATTAAGTGTTTTATGAATGCATGTTTTGTTATTTAATCTTATCTTATGTGTAAAAGTGTTACAAAACTTAAGAAGATTAATTTGTACATGGATTTGGTGTTATACATATTTATATTTGTTCTATCAATTTAAGTGATAAAATTTACAACTTGTAAAAGTGTTATAAAACTTAACAAGATTTATTTGTAGATGGATTTGGTGTTTTATATATTTTTATTTTTTGTTTCAATTTCAGTGATAAAATTTCAGTATACATATTTTGTGAATGGATTCTTTGTCATCCATATTACTTTTTGTGCTAAAGTGAGACAGATTGTATAATTAATTCAATAAAAAATATCAGTTTATAAATAAATGTGAGAAAGTATATCACAGGTTTTTTATGTTTTCTTATTTCCACTTCCCTTGAGAAAATATAGCAGAAATTAACATCATCACTTGCAACTAGGATTCTGTCTTATATTATATAATGGCTTATAACATAGAAAATTGACAATGTGAAAATAATCACAGATTAAGAGGTAAATTACACATTACAATATAATTGTTGAACTATTGGTATAATGTTATATATTAATGTGTTTTTAAAAAAAAATTAGAAGCCTGATGATGGAACATTGTCTCCGAAACATGTAGCTACAAATGTTAAATAAATAGGAGTTAGGCCAAATAAATACTTAAGGATTCTGTCTTTTTTATATGTATAATTTGTTATTTTCACTTCTCTGACAGAAAGTTCATCAGGAATTAACTTTACTGGTGGTTCAGTAGTATATTAATTGTTGATTAAATTAATATTAATTCAAAATTGATTTAGTGTCTTATATTTCGATATTTCCTTATTTCCACTTTAATATTTCCTTATTTCTCATTTTAATATTAGAAGGTAAACAGAAGTTAATATTACTTTGAACAGGGATTTAGAGTTTCTCAGTAAATGTAGGAGAATAACCTTTCCCCTCTAAAAGCAGCGACTAGAACATCGAAATAAATCGGTACAAGGTTAGAATCGATAAAAGGTATTCTGAGCGCGTTTAGGGGTTGGTGTCGCCGATCCGAACAATTACCTAATTTAAATATAGAATATATTGAGTGTTATGTAGCAAAATGCATAAAATTGATAAAAATAATTTTAATTATTTGAAAATAATAAAGCAAAATATCAGTTGAAGAGGAAGGAGATGGAGATTGAAGATTACGTAAAAGCATATTTGGAAATCCAATTTTTAATTACGGTAATCCAGATGTAAAGAGACTATTTAGAAACTCTTGCGGATAATGGACTGTAATATCATTTTATCATAAATTTCTAGCTCTATATAACATTGTACTTTTGTAACCTCTCTTGAATGGTGCTCGCCATCAATCGGTCGATTATCAAACTTCACTGCGTCCCACATATTTATCGTTTTTTTATGGCAATATAATTGAAAATCTTTAAATTTTATTATTACTAAACCTTCCTTGAACTATGAAGATGATGTGGTTCAAATTTGGTACAGATTAGTTCAGTAGTTTTTACGGTTAGTGATCATAAACAAAATATGGCTTGTCCTTTAATATAATTGTATAGATTATACCTTTATGATCGAAAGGATGATGATTGAGATGACAGGAAGGAGAGAGCACTTAGTGGTGCATCCTTCTCATTATCAGTTGATTGGTACTAGGTGACTGGAGGTCTTTCATCCAACTCCTTTTGAGCATTTGCTGTGTAATGTCAGGTTTGTCAGTTCCTTTACCAATATCTTCATGCTGTCTTGCTGTATTTCTCTCCTTCTGTCCCTTGATTATCCCGAGGAATTTCCTGCTGGTCTCCTTTCAAGAAAGAGATTTGATCTATACTAGGTAGTTTCTCCAATTTTATTGATTATTTATACATTTTTTTCACTTTTTGTATTTTCTAGTTTGAGGTACTTTGCTTATTTATTTAATTTTTTTTTCTCACATTATTATTATCACACGTGACCCGATAGGATAGTTCTCATTTAACAGAGAAAAATAAAACTGACATCCATTTTGACTAGCTGAAAATCCATATAAAGCTGAAAAAAAAAAAAAAGGAAAAGAAGCAAACATAAAAAATAACAAAGGTCCCATCATTGATCCAAAGCCATCATTATCTACAGGAACAAGCGCTCCCTCAAATTAAGCTTCATCCTCCCTTTATATCCAATCTATTGTCGCCTATCTTCTCAACGGACAAATAAGCTAGATAATGGATTGATTTTACTTAGATCTGAAAATTGTTGACGTAAGCAGGATGGTATAGAAGGATCAATCTAATTAGGTTGATCTAAAAAGTTTTCAGTAAAGAAGTTTTTATAAAACCTTTTTAACAAAAGAGTCTAACCTTTTTTTCATAACTATAGAATTTAATTTTACTATCTCTGGTGTATTTTATTTATTTATCTTCATTGGCAATCAACCCATTACACAAACAAACGAAATTCATTACTATTCGGTAAAAGACTTACAAAATTCGGTATAAATACGATCGACAAAAGACTCCGCCAGCGACTGAACACTGATTTACTGGGGCTTACAAATAAAAGAAAATCGTCTCAGTTTAAACAAGAGACTATAAATACGATCGACAATAAGACTCCGCCAGCGACTGAACACTTATCCTTATTTACTTGAAGCCGTAAGGAAATACACTACACAAAGACTGCGAAAAATACTCACCGAAAAAATACAAACATTTTAATCAAAACTACTAAGACTAATTACGAAATCACCTCGGTAATTATGGAATCAACTAACTTCACACGTCACTAGTGATTTTAATTTCAATATAAAATTAAATTTTACTTTCTGTATATTTAAATATTTTCATATGGAAATAAATATGTAGATTTATACAAATAAAATAACTGTGTTTATACGAGCGGATTCTTGTATTTTAGCATCTGGGTTCAATTATTTCTTCAATGCTTTTTCACAGCATAGCAGTATTATTATCTAGTTACATCGCACTGATTAGGCATGGATAGTGCGGTAAAAGCACCATTAGAAACTAAAGTTTTAATTTAATGTATGAATTGGTACACGTTGGATAAGACTAAAACTTTTGCGGAAATAAACTGCAATTATCAGTGCTTACGACATGAAGGCCCGTGATCATATTTTTTACACACAATATAAAAAGTAAAGGATCGCATTTGAAAAAAATTTTTATTCGGCATCAATAACTTTATTGTTCTCCTCTTTGATGTTAATTTCGACACTATAAAAGGTTATATACCGTTTGGCAAACCTCAGTCCTGCCTCTCAACATCTAAAGATAAAATTCCCTCGTGTCACAGTTTTCTAAGCCATACTCCTCCGCGGCAAAAAAAGTGAGACAAATACAAGCATGTGTCCCTTCTAAAACGCAAGGGGAGAGATTTTCTTTTCTCAGCAAATAATTAGATTAATTCAACGATGTCGTGAGCTTTGTCAAAATTTCCATGGTCGACATGTAGCCGCGAAGATCACATTAGGCTGTTTAGCAGCCGCTACTATTCAGCCGCTGGTAAATATTTCCATCAACAAGCTCATCTGAAGGGTTCACATTATAGTACAGTTCCTGTTGATGACTTGAAAACATTGTGTGTGTGCGTGTAACATTCCTATATGTATCACAAAGACTTTTTATTTTTCTCTTCAATGAGGCCAAACCTGATTTTTAGTCCTCGTTCTTCAAGGCTTTTTAATAACTCATTATAAGCTGCGTCTTTGGCATTTCTATTAAGTATTCTGCAGACGAAGCGTCCTACAGGCAAGGATAATTTCGGAATAAATCCAGAAATGTTATAATCTGTTTGCCTGACCACTTGTTGCTGTCAAACCATATTCATTATTATTTCAAATAACACTAAATAAAATCAACACGTCTTAATTCACCAGCTGCCTGTGAGCTACTAGGGGTTCACACAGGCTGGTTGGTGATATTTAAATATTTTCATATGGAAATAAATATGTAGATTTATACAAATATTTTAATTTAGATCAATTTTAATTTAAAAATATTGTTTTTGGTTTTTTTTTTGTAATTAAGCGGACTTAAATTTAAGTCGGTACTTATAGTAATGACTAAATGAGAAAATGGCTAATGGCTAACGCTAAGGCCTTTATTTAAAAAAAAAAAAAAAAAAAAAAAAAAAAAAAAAAAAAAAAAAAAAACTTCACAACAATTACTTGACAAGCGTTCCAAGCTACGATCTCGCACTTTTGGCAGAATCGGAAGAAGAGGCTATTAGTCAAATAAATACCGTACAAATAATGGCAGAAAAAGCAGGCCTATAAATATCATACGAAAAAAATAGAGCTCATGACTACTGAAATCAATTTTAAGAAAACAGCAGTAAACACCAAATATGGTATAATAAAAGTAACCAGAAAATTTAAGTATTTGGGGGAAATAATATGTTACAACGGTTCTGAGAAAATCACAAAATCACAAAATTAGAAAATTTAAGTTTCCAAACAGGCAAAATTTACAATAAAAAGAACCTCTCCTTCAAAGCAAAATTAAGGCTTCACAACGCTGTGATAGAGCCTGTGATTTTATATGGGATGAAGACCGCAAGCCTACCCAGCTTGGAAAAGCAGCTAAGACTAGAAAGGAGGATCTTAAGGAAAATCTAAGGGCCTAAAAAAACACAGGAAGGTTAAAGGCGAAGATCTAACGAAGAGATCTACAGAAAAATCAAAGATCTGGAAACCGAGATGAGAATTAAAAGGCTGATGTTCTATGTGCACATGAAAAGGATGGAGGAGGAAAGATTGAACAAAAAAGATCTTCAATAAAATTGTTAGCTACAAAAGCATGGGAGGATATACGAAGCAAATAAAATAGTTAAAAAACCTTAAACTTTCAGATACCGATTGTCTGGATAGAGACACATACAGAAATACACTGAAAAATCTCACCAATATTAGAAGAGGAAAAAAGAGGTGCACAAAGTGGCCTGAAGAAAGAAAAGAAATACAGCCGAAAATCATGAAACTGCGATGGGAAGAAAGAAAATCAAAATTCCCAAAGAAGCTTGACCATTGATATTCGCGTGGCTCTTAGTGGCCGTTACGTGATATAAAAAAAAAAAAAAAAAAAAAAGTCTATTCATTCGCTTATTATATAAAATTTAATTAAATTTTTATAAATAAAAAAATATATTTATTACAAAACAAGCAATAAAGATTTTAAATACTAAATCATCATACGAAAACGGCACATATCTAACTGCGGAAAAATA
This sequence comes from Euschistus heros, assembly GCA_003667255.2. Taxonomy (NCBI): domain Eukaryota; kingdom Metazoa; phylum Arthropoda; class Insecta; order Hemiptera; family Pentatomidae; genus Euschistus; species Euschistus heros. The sequence goes on along the minus strand of RCWM02000774.1, from coordinate 179,933 downwards.
CATTTTCAGTTAATTAAAAAAAAACTATTGAATAAGGCAGAGTAAACACTAAATTATTCGTATTTGTCCGAAGTCAATAATTCACTGCTAACTAGATCTATCGTTGCTTTATCAATGACCTTATCTATTACTAGATAATGTAATTCAGCTAACTTGATGAAATTAATCTGCTGACACCACTTTGCTCAATCTATTGATAATTTTGTAATAATATGGGTTTATGATATCTTTTGACATGAAGCTGTTGTCAATGGGTTTTATATTCAACTAGCATCCCCAGTCACGGCTTCGCCCGCTCTTATAAGTAACGAACTTAGATAGGTTTAACTAATAACAGAAGTTTTATTTTTTAACAATAAAAATCTTATAATGCAGTTGAGAATGATTTTCTCACAATATTTCTAGATATTTTCGCTCAAAGCTGTAACCCGGTATTATTGCAATGATTTACTCAAAAGCATTATTGGATATTCAATCCTTAAATCTAATCTATGAGTTGGTAATTTAGAAGGACAGAGACGTTTTAGGAAGAAACTCTGGCGGATAATGGACTGCATTATCAGTGCTTACAACCCTACCAATAGAGATATTCTCGGCTGTCACAATTTACTTTTTCAATAATAATGTTGTCAATATTCTCTGCTATAGTATTTGTTGGTAATATTACTGCTCTTTCACACAACCAATGGTACAATTTATTAAATAAACCTGAAAAATTAAAATGAATTTGAAATCATTGAAATATTAGTCTTCTTAATACCTTCATCAAAAGGTTAGGTCGCCCATTTTTTTAACACAATATCAAAAAATAATCGGTATTTTGATAAGGCAATAATGCTTAGTGCAGCAAAAATAATTTTATTGATTTCATTTGGTTGGATTTTAATTTCTATCTAACTATAAAAGTTAATAACAGAGTGGCAAACTTCTGCATTCATTTTTATATATATAAAAGTTAGTATTCATAATAGTTATCACAAAATATTATAGTCCTAAAATACATGTTACAAATCAATATTTATCCTGTCAAAACGAAGTTTTTTTAGAAATAAAATTGCCAAAGTTTATTTTATAACAGCTTTACATGTTTTTTTGAGTTTGTATATCTGCATTGTGACAGACACGCAACTATTAGCACTTTATACAGTTTTTCGCTTAGACGAATGGTGGAATGTTGGATCTGAATAAAAATAAAGTAGAAATGATTTTACAGTATGCACGTAGATTTAATTTCAAAATTTTTTTGGGGATACTGAATCTGAATTATACTGTCAAAGAAAAATATCGATATTGTTGATATATCGTGAATCGATACCTATCTGTAAGATTTAAACGATTTTCCAGAACTAAATTCAGAATAACATAACTGAGGTGTAATGGGCCTGTGAGCAATGTAACTGCTCTCTCTCTCTCTCTCTCTCTCTCTCTCTCTCTCTCTATATATATATATATATATATATATATATATATATATATATATATATATATATATATATATATATATATATATATATATATATATATATATATATATGTGTGTGTGTATATACTGGTATTCTTAACTAGCTTAAAAAAGATTTTAGAAGGTAAATAAAAAATAAATAAATCAGTATCTTATGATACCTTCTGAAATATGCTGTTACACTCTATAAACTTAAGAAATCTAGTAATTTTTATAAAACCGTTATTTTTGGAAAATGCATAGTTTTTAATACATGAGAAGAGGAGGGAGTATATATTTTTTTAATAATATTTTGCAATTTTTATTATGAAGACGATCTCTCAAAAGGCAGTAAATATAAAATTAGGGTTCAGTACCTCCCAAAAAATTAATAGTTGAGAAAGAAACTTTGATAATTATGCTCCTAAAACGCCTTTTTTGGGTAACGATTGATTAGACTAATTATCTGGTAAATAAAAAAAGGAAAAAAGAAAACTGTATTGATAAAGCTACCAGAAAATAAGGGTCATAATATCTATAAAAATAATAACTTTTTTTTTTCGAATGGTCTTACAATATATTTGTAATTTTATCAATCTAAACCAAATATTGGAATGCGATTGATAGGTATTAACAAGATTGTATGTTATGTATAATATTTTAAAAAATTCGATTTTATTAACTAAGTAAATATACTTTACATTATATATTTATCTTTTATTGGTATTATATTTCTAAATAAACAAAATTAAGATAAGAAACCATTAATATCCTCTCCTGATTGATTTATAGGTGATAAAACACTCAGCGATTCAACAAGATAAAGCAATGACTAATAATACTCGTTAACCCCTTGTAAATGAAATTGACACTTCAGTGAAACGTGTTCACCTCTGCCACGACAATACGCTACGATTATGCTTACCAATAATCATGTTTTATAATGTTAATAAATAAAAAATCCTAAAAATTTTAAATTAAAAAAAAAAAAAAATATTTTAAAGTGGTTGGGATCACTGTCATCTAGTATGCTACAGGGTAAACAGATTTAGCGATATCCTAGTTTTTATTTTTTTTATTTCAACTCTTTTAATGTATTAATATTACGCCTCACTCAAGCGCAATAATTAGTATGAATGGCAATGAATCCAATTCATTCAATATATACAACGAAAAAGAAAAAAAACAAAACAAAAAAAATAAATAAATAAAATAAATCCTCTTAACTTTACAGAGCTATAAAATAAAATGTAATAAATAATAAATAAAATAAATTAAGATAATAATAGTAGAAATTAATACACTAAATGGGTATACAAAAAAAACATAATCGTTTTCAACTTTGACCCAAGAACTTTAATAATATTGCTCTAGAAGCGGTTAAATGTTTTGAAGCTTTGACGCTAATAATTAGCGAGCGGCGGCCCTTCACGGTACAAAGCTTGTATTTTCATACACAAGCTCAACACAAACAATATATAAATTAAATAAAAATACCCAAACTTTTGCACACCGAAATGTACAACTTTAATGGACTATAAGCTATTCCTCGAAAATATAGTGCCCTCTCCCCCGGACTCCGCGGAAGGGTCGGATTACCCGGAGATGTTTCTGTTGACTAGCGGTAGGCGGATAAGCAAAGTTCTACTGTATTGACATGGTGGTTTGACGCCGAAACCATGTTTGAAGCATTGCGATAGTACATCTACCATACACCTCATCTCCTTTCAGTGATGCCAACTTCATTATATCATATTTTTATTTTCAAACAAAGACCTTACCAATTGGCAAAACCAGCAGATTTACTGCAATATAAAATTTTAAATTTCTCAAGATGAACTATTTCCTGTTATCGATTGCTATGATAGGATGGGAGTTTCGACCGTGCTCAAGCAGTTCAAAGATATCAAATAAGAAAAAAGTATCGAGCACGCGTTCAAAAAGTGATCACAGACTCACCGGTATTCTATAATTATCTCCCAACAAAAAGGAAACGAAGTAGAACAGGTTTCGGGTTATTCGATCACCAAGGCGACCTAATACACTAGGTCAACGGTTCGTCGAAAAAAATAATATAGCGCAGTTAATACTTAAAATACTAACATTATATAGCAAGTGTTTATTTTGAAAAATCAAATATAAAAAAAGTGAAAGGATTCCACGAAAATTTACAAGGACAAGAAACAAATTAATTGAAGAAATAGTCATCACCTGTAAACCCGAAGCTACAAAAAGGGAACTGAGAAGAAGGTGGATGAGAGCTCTACTTTTATAATATCTTTAGTAAATCACTGTCAAGGAAGAATTACCGCTGGGTAAAGTTCTTCTTTATTCCTGACAAAAAATATATATTCCGCTGGTTGTTGATATGTATTTTTGATAATTGTAGATTTTTTTGGTGTAACGTTTTTCTCGAATTCAAAAATGTAACATTTTGACACGCCCTAGCTCTGTTGGTGTTGCTCGGATCGAAAATTCGCTGACAGTTTCCTAATCAGAAATTCAATGGAAAATACTGTTTGTTATATAAAATTTGTCACTAGATCATACCATTTAGGAGCCATATTGGTTTGACTGAAGAAAAAAAAAGTCAAGATTGAAACCCCTACTTACTCTCAAGTTTGTTCATTTCGAACAATAATTAATTGTTAATTCCATTTAATTATTAAATGCAGTAATTTGATCCATTCAATTATAAAATTAAAATTGAGGAAAGCTGTAGATCATAGAAAGACATATTCATTGTTCTTTTATTTTTTCCAGTCAAGGTGAAATTAAGTAGTTTTTTTATTTTCATTTTTTTTTTTATTGAACGTGCCATACCTGTTTTCCCTGAACTCTAGCCTCATTAATGCCTGTAACGTTTTCTTTTTTTTTTTTCCAATGATCTTTCAGATATTTGACTTAATTTCTACATAAGGATCAATAGTTTTTTTTAATAAATTTTAAACAAAAATCAATTTCTCCCTGACTGGGAAAATAATAGATGTGTCTATCTATATATCTCTACTGCTTTTCCCAATTTTCAATTTTAGTATTAAAATGATCAAATTACTTAAGTTAATAATTAAATTGAATTAAAATAATGATTTATGATTATTCGAAATGAACAAAGTTGAGAGAGAATAGAGCTTCCAAGCGTGACTTTTTTCATTCAAGCCAATATAGCTCCTAAACGGTATGGTATGGTGTTAGCGGCAAAAGTTACAAGAAACATTCTCTATTAAATTTCTGACGAGGAAACTGTCGGCAAATTTTCGATCCGAGTAGAATAACAGAGCTAGAGCGTGTCAAATTGTTACATTTTTGAGGGTAAAAAAAACATGAGAAAAAAAAAAAAAAAAAAAAAAAAAACTTGAGACTTCCAGCCAAAAGACATAACCTTGTCGAAAATGAAAGTTAAACAAAATATATAACGCGATTCCCTAATTTTTTTTTTTTTTTTTTTTTTTTTTTTTTTTACCATAATAAACTTATTAGGGACTATAAGACATGATCAGCCATAAGCAAACCAGCATCTACTGGTACAATATTTAGAAATTATACTAACTTAAACAAGGAGTTTTCTCATCCTGCTCCTTTTCAGTATGCAAGAGTTAGACCTGAAATTTGTAAGGCTGCCATTCTGTGTATCTAGTGATTCCAGGGTTCCACGTCATGAAACTTTCTGTAAATTTTATGGATGTGGCTCATAACTTTCGTGTGTCTCGTTTAACACGGTGGGAAGTGGATCGGTTATCAATCGTAAATACTTTTACTGTCATGTTTGTATTTTTAAGATGTTTCTTTGACCGGTCTATATATTTCGGATGCGGTAGTTTTGATAGATAACAATTAACAGTAAATTTTCAGTTCTTATTTGAGAGGTAATCTTGAGCGTCTTTGAAGTTCCGAGTGTAACTATTGCAGTCTTAGCTGTACTGTTTTTATTGACATGTTAGTCCCACGCCAGTCTTCTGCCAAGTATAAGTTCTATGTCGCTTTGTCAGTTTGAAGTAAATGTTGGTTTTCAATGTAAACAGGTAAATATACCGCACTGATCATACCACAGTTATCGATATGATGGATTTTTCCGTGTTCGGTGAATAATTTGAGTTAAGAGACAGAATGACGCGATCCACTCAAAAAATTAAATGGAAATTAATTGATACCCTTATCAATAACCTAAAATAATATTCAGATAAATGAAGGATGCCAGTAAACTTAGATATAAAATTTGAAGAATTCTAACCTTTTAATTGTACATTTTCAATTTAATTTATTAGTTCTGGGAGAGTAACAAAATTAAGTCTTATCAAAGTACTTACGTTTTAAACAATGCCGTCATTATGAGGGCGATTAATTATAATAACTATTAAATTTTATAATTAATTACATTGAGATTTTAAATATTTATCCAACATTATTTATTAGCGTGAGTCGACTTTCTTTTCAATTTGAATAAATATGCAAAAGAATCACACGCTAACAGTTGGAAAGCTATAACCCGTGATAGGCAGAGGTGGAGTAGGCTGGTTGAGACAGCCAAAGATTCTACAAGGTCTATAGAACCAATCATAAAAAATATAATATAATTAATATTTTTATTTACTTATTAAAAGGATAAAAACAAATAAATAAATCAATAATTTAAATTCACAACATTTTAGGAAGTGTCACACTTTTCACCATTGTAACGCCAACAATAACAACTCAAGATAATAAGCACCCTTTCCAGACCTTATCGGCGGTGTCTTGGCCTGGGAGGGGTTGGCTCCGGTACCTTTAGGTACTTGATATTTCGGGTATTGACCTTAAGGACTTTGTTATCGACCCTTGGCCAGTACCCAAGGTATGGCAGGACTAGCTGAGTCATCAATCACAGTTCCCACTTCATTGGTATACCAACTTTTTCAATTTCTAGAAACGCGCCAGGTTTTCACAGAGGTAGTGCAAACATTTTCAAATAGTAGTATCATTCAATGAATATTAGTATTTATTTATAAAACATTTCAAATAATATAAAAGGACATATAAAACAATAAAATGAAAAAATAATATCATAAAGTAAAAAGTGCCGTAAGAGGACGATGGTCCAGTAGTGGCCATTTGTATAAAAGTATGTTATAATATGGCGACTGGGTATTAAATCACGATCAAATTTGTAGCAAATATAGGTCGCACTTATGGAAATTATACTTCTTGCGATTATCATAGGAGCCACCATTTTGATAACTGTGAAACACTTCAATTAGCATGGTGTTTGTCCTCGTCAAATGTGAAAACTCATTAAGGATTAAAATACAAAATTTAATATTGTTTTATTATACCAGACTAAAACGACAAGAGACTGCCCGTCGAAGCTGCCTTTTTTCGTACAACGTGGGGCATGTAACTAGTCGCAAGGGTTGTAGGCGCAGGGGAGCACCGATACTTGCCCCAAAATGAGCGGCAAGGAAGCCGCACCAAAGGGCATGTGGTTTCCAGTCTTGTTAGGAAACTCGTGCGCCTTTTCGTGCTACCCACGTGTTTTTAGGGCGTCTTAAATCAAAAGTGGTTATTTTTAAAATGAATTGGGGAGAAGAAAAAACATTAAGGCATTATTGAATACTATCCCGCATTGTTAATTAATTTGCAATGGCTCTTTGAAATCACATGGTGACCTTCTAGTAAAATTTTTTAATAGCTCATTCAATATCTTAACTTCATTCGAAACACTGACCTTTCTATCTTCAGAATAACGAATAACTAAGCACTTTTTGTTCCTTTTACTAGAATTTTCAATTGCAATATAGGCAGCACTTAAAGCCAGCGGCGTATAATATTTTTCGCTATAGTGGCATTTTTGATAATGCGGCTTAAAATTGCGTGTGAACAGTATGGGGCAATGCACAAAAAAGGCATCGTCTAAAGGCAACTTTAATTTGTCACAGAAAAATCTATCCATAAAAATTTTAATGTACTATATAATGCTGATTTTGCTCAAACTAGATACCTATCCTTTCATAGTGAATTCCATAGCTATTCAAATCCACTAGTACCTGAACTTGCTTCTCATTCTCTTCCGGATTACCTTGGCGTCTGAAAAGAAAATGGCTTCGGGTCCTTCTAATATACAACATTTATTAAGTGCTACCAAAGGGTAGTTGCTTTACGATCAATTGAAATGTTATGAACATTTTTATCTCATTTACTAGATTTTTTTTTTATTTTATTGTATACAGTCGTTAATTTCAACGAACAGCTAAAAAGAAAATAAATGTTTTTTTTCGAAAACAAAAGGGAATCAGTCATAGGAAGACTTTGGGTCAGTTAAGGATGCATTTGAGTCTAAAACAAAAAGACAGACTAATTTGTACAAATAATCTAGATAGCATGGCACTTATGTGATTATTTGAATGTTTTACAGCTGTTTTGTTTGAACCATTTAATAATTAACAATAGGTTTTAAACAGTTTTTTAGGTTGAGGTCTGAAAGCCTGATACATGGCATTTTTTGGACAGGTTGGAGAGGGATCCTTTTTGGGCGAAGGAAAAGCTGTAAAAAAAAAAAAAAAAGGTTTTAAACAGTTTTCTGAATATTTTTTGTTGTATTTTTGTGCGAAAAAGCTGTAAAAAAAATTTTATTTAACTATTTTATAAGTATATAATTTTAAAATAAAATTAGAGTAATTTTAAAAAATAACTGGACTCTTCATAAGGGAATATATGAGCAGGAAATAAATTTAATATCCATATATAATCGTTATAAAATAAGCAGGATTTATAAATGTTTTCGCTTAGTTTGTTCTAAGAATATTTAGAGATAAAATCCTCCCACATACGTTACAGCATACACTACTGATTACCTTTCCGTTCGTTATTAATTCAGCGAAACAAACACATCCATTTCTTCAATAGAGAGATTAATCTTAAATTATTTTCAGTAAATTTAACATTTTCATTAAAGTAAGCTGCCACGTTCCAATTTCATCAAGAAACATAGAAATTATAACAGAACTTTAGTTTCTAATAAATTTAATTCCAATCATGTTTAATGTTATATAATGTTACGAGGGTGCGAGGATGTTACTGTGTTACTGTGTGTACATAGCATTCTCGTAAGTTCGGAGGTGCTGGTTCGACTCTGGCAAGAATAGGTTGGTAACCTATTCCAGTAATATCCGACCCCCAGTTGGAGACATAAGGACATTCGGCTCAACTAACACATATTTGACAAGCATGAATGACGAGTTATAAGGTGTTTAACGTAGCCTTGAAAGATCATTGCACATTGATACAAGAAAAAAGAACAACAAAAGATCCTCACAAAAAAAGCTAAAAACTTTAGGAGAAGCAGATAGTTGTTGGATGCAGTCATAAAGATACATAGCAATTAAAAAACTTATTTTTTAATTGCTGTGTATCTTTATGACTGCATAACCCAACTATCTACTTCTCCTAATACTTAACAGTCAACTATACCTCATCAAAGTTAAAAACTTTATTAAAATTTTTTAAGAAGTATCATTAACATGATATAATATCTAATTGAGATTACATGCTCAACATATATTATGAAGGACTTCTACTAATGAACCAAATAAATAATAATAATTGTTGAATAAATAAATAAATAAATAAAACAAAATAAATAATTGTTGAAAAACAGTTTAATATAACAACTATAAAAGAAGATGATGCATGAAGAATTAATTCAAATTGAAATATGGTATAGCTACAGTTTTAGATCCAAAATAATTTGAAAAAAACGAAAAATTTAAACTGAACTTAAAATCTCAAGTTATAATTTCATTCTGGAGTATCAATTGATAGAAACATAAATGGTAAAAATTAAAAATATGTAGTTTTCCAACAGTGTTGGATATTCTAAAATGCATAATCTAATGTAGTTGAATTATGGCAACACTGTCTTTCAAGGGAATAATAATTCGCTATACATGGAAATATAATTACATTAAAATTTATTTATAACAAAACTAAACTCTTACTTAAAAAAAGACCTTCATAAATAGATTTCTAAGTGTTCACTGAAGCAGGCGATAAGATTGTTACGATGGCATCCTGTTTTCCTCATAACGAGAATGGTTATAACCTATAAAAAAAAATAAATAAATAAAATAAATAAATAAATACATAAATAAAATTATAATCTAAAACCAATCAGAGTACAAGTCTGTTATTTATCTTAACAGCGCAAAAATAAAGTATATGAGTTTCTAATATTCAAATCGAATAAAACCAGCAATGGAAAGTTGATGTTTTGTTGTTTTTTTTTGTTCATGTAATAACAATATGGTTGTATACAATATAAAGAGTATATGAATATATCAATAATAGATTTAATTATTACTGTTTTTATTATATTTTATACTTTATTAGCATTAATTACGATTATTTGATTGTGTTTGAATTTTCTTCTTTCGAGTTCGGCCATCTGTGGACCAAGTTTAACAATACTTGTTAGAGGTAATGAAGAAATATTGGAAAGAACGGACGAGCAAGGAATGAATTATTCATTCCTTCCTCCTCCGTTCTTTCCAATATTTCTTCATTATCTCTACCTGATGTTTTCTCCTTTCATCTGACCATTGTCTATTGATTTATGTTTTAACCATCTCCAGAAATTTTATCTTGGTGACTGCTGTCCGATATTTGTCTTTGTCCCACATTGAATTCCACTGTATATTTGCCACCATCCACCATCATATCTTCTTTTACAATCCATATCCATGTATTCTTTTTCTGTTTTTGGAGGCTGTGTTGGAAAATTTTCTTTGTCAGTCTTTTCGTTTGAATTTTATTAGTCAAGTTAATTTGTTGATTTTATGTATCAATAACTAAGAAAATGTTAACTATTCGCGTATTTTATTTTATTTCCATTATTTTGTTCAATATAATACTCCTATTTAATTTTTTTTTATGAATACACAATCAATTAAAAGTAATTAATATGTCATTAGAGGTGTCAGACGGTACCCTAACCTTTAATCAAATTTTAAAAAAATTAGAGTTGAGGAAACTGATTTTAAACATTTAGGAATAAAAATAAATGTTCCAAAGTCTCTGAATGGTGATAATTAGATTACTACAGGTCCGTCATTTTCTATTCAATCAAAACATAAACTCTTAAAATAAAAAACAAAATATCCTGTAGAGAAGAAAGTTGGTATGGTCTTTCATAAGTAATTACTGACAACCTTGATTTCGGTTTCCTGAACAGGACCGTCACTTCTTGTTTCAAGTAGACCAGATACAGCCGCAGACCTGATCCACAACCACCAGAATCTACCCTATTATTATTATTATTTTATTATCAATTTAAAGCTTTATGAAACAACTTACCTCTCATCATAACCTCTCATGCAGCTCAAACTTCATTAGGATCCTCATTTTTTGGCCTTTTTTCAATATAAATTTAAATGAAAATCAGTAAATATACTATCACTAAACCTTCTCATAACTATGAAGATAATGTAGTTAAAATTTGGTTCACTTTGGTTCGTTTTCGTGATTATTGACCACAAACAGAAAATAGCTTGTTCTCAAATAATACTATGGATTAACGAAAAGATATAAACATTAAGTTTGTAATTTATAAAATTAATTTAATTGACAATGCAGATAATCCAAAGTCCAATTAAAATTCAATCAGAGATATAAAATAATCAAGATGGCAGTACTGATAGAGTATTAACAACAAGGGTTAATATTGAAAATGGCTTCTTTTCTCGTTCAAGTTGTAAACTTTGGTTAAATATACATTTATAATAATTTATTAATAACTAAAACTTATAGTAACTGTGCAGCAAAACGAATATTTATTAAACTTCGTACCAAACATAACGTAGGTTCGATATCCTGCAAAATATTTTTGTTCTCATAAGGAAAATGAAACAAAAGGAAGATTAAGTTCTTAAAAGAAAATTTATCATTATAATGGAAATTAAAATATAATGTCAATGTTAGACTTTCCTCATTCTTAATGGTTGTTTTTTCTTCCATTCCCCACTTGTTACTCATTCTATTTAAATTAAATCATACCAACTTCGTATTATTTTAATCTGCTATTTTTCTAACACATCTTTTGAGCTTGAATACTTAAACTAGACTAGTTGGAGAGACATGTTCGATTCTTATGTACTGTCAAAAGATAAACGAATACTCAGCGTCCTTCAACCATGTGATTTACGCTTTTCTAATTAAAATGACATACTAGAAAAGATAGTACAGAAAGATACCAAGGTTTTGTTTGAACACAATTTGTTTTTTAAAAACATCTGTTGAAACTTGGTACTACGGACTACCAGCGCTATATGGTGGAATTTCGAATTTAGAAGACTGACCTTTGGTATAGTACAAATAAGATGATATTTAAAAACTATTCCGTTTGGTATAAGTTTGATTAAAAAAGCCCAGCACACACTACTGAAGGATCGGAGAAGACCGCATCGGATCGGATTTTCTAATCAAATTGATTTATTTAGGAAAATGCGCTCCACTCCGTACCGGCTATTGTAGTGTGCGTTGCCGCTATAGTCCATTAAATGAGGGCTGGAATGAAGGGTGTAGAGTGCATGGAATCTACGAGTATTTTGACTTCATAGCTTCGTTAGTTGTAGTTAGAAGGTAAACATACTAAAAATCCCCACCCCTGGGGAGTAAGCAAGTGGTTGGGGAGGGGAGAAGGTCTCATTTTTGGGTTTTTCGATTATATCTCGAAAACGGTGGACACTAGAAAAATACATTACACATAAAAATTAAAGCTAATTAAATTTTCTATAAAATTTATTCTAAATAAATCTGTCGTAAATCTAACCGTTTTCGATTTATTAGTTATTGAAAATCGCTGATTTTCGGGAAAAAACAAATGTTACCTCACTTTTTGTCAAACTTTTGCTTCTAGTACCTTGCACGATCGTTTCTCATAAAAAATGACGAAACTAAAATTGTAGAGCATTAAATGTACTTTAATGTCATATATAAGTTTCTGGTATTTGAAGCAAATGTTTAACAAAAAGTGAGGTAAACTTTTTTTTTATTTCTAAAATTATCGATTTTTAATAACCATAAAACCATTACAAGTTCGACAAAAATTTATACATACAATTTTATAGGAAATTTACTAAGTTGTAATTTTTATTTGAAACATAGTTTTCTAGAGTCCACAGTTTTCGAGATATAATCGAAAAACCAAAAAATGGAACCTTCTCCCCTTCCCCCCACCGTTAGCAGTACCCGTACCACGTACAGGGGGGGGGGGGGGTAGTTTTAGTATGTTTATCATCTAACTACTTCTAACGAAGCCCTGAGGTAAAAAAAAATCGCATATTACAAGCACGGCCTAAAGTATGAGCTTTTTAAATATTTTGATAGAGGTAATGTTTATCTCTTCAGCTTGCGTTTAATTTATCATTAAAATAACTATTAATATTTCCAAATAATGATATTATTTTAGAAGGTTTTCACTTTATTTTATTGAATATGTTATGATTTCAATATTTATAAGTAAGAACCAGGAACAACTTTAGTTATTATTAGAATTGTTATTCTAGTGATTTAAATCAGTAAATAAACAACAATAACAACTTTCCTGTCAACATGTCACTGGTTCTCACCGGCATGGATTTTTAAATCGTGTAGAACATTCACAAATTTGAAGCGTTTTCTGGTTACAAGGAAGGATCTATTATGTTTCTCCTTGTTAAAAATTTACGACTCTGTTTCGATATTTCACTCCGATATATTGAATTTTTAAAATCAATATTTTCCTTCCTATGCACTGGAAGTAGACGATGTTTGTTGAGTATCATAATAAAAAATTAATTTCGTCATAAATTCAATTATAAAACGTCATTGTAACGATATAACAATATTTTTGAATTATCGGTATTTCTCTTCCAATATATCGTATTGCCAACTTCGATATTTGTGCTTCATATGTAATGCCATATTTTTTTTAATTTATTCCTATTTATCAAAATTTTATTTTTTTATTCTTAGATTAGCTAATATGTATGGGGAAAAAAATAACATACAAATGTTGATATATTCGAAAAAAAGCAATATATGCTAATCTTGCAGAAGAAGCATAAATACGGATATTGGAAATGCGAAATAAAAGGGAAGTAGCTAAACTTTTACTGACTCTTTTTAAACAAAAATCTGTTAAGCATTACATACATACTTTTTTTTTTTTAATTACCTAGGCGTAGATGAACAAATACGTGTGAATTATTATAATGAATGAAGAATAGAATAAAAACACAAAATATTTTAATTTTTTTTGTAAAAAATAATGAAATGCGCGCGTATTATTCAGAGACACAGCCTATACTCATAACTATGCGTAGCTTAAAACGTCATGAGCGAAGCTTATTATTAAACCACCTTCAGAGGTAATTTGCAGAATAAAAAAATAAATACTCTGAGACAACTTGCCCCCTCAGAATAACATATGAGTAAAATACATTTAGTCCAGTCAATAAACACATTGTAGAGTCCATGAAATATGCAAACATTTTTGACTTCATAGCTTCGTTAGGAGTAGCTAGGAGGTAAACATACTAAAAGTCCCCGCCCCTGGGGGGTGAGCTAACGGTGGTGAGGGGAGGGGAGAAGATCACATTTTTGGGTTTTTCAATTATATCTCGAAAACGGTGGACTCTAGAAATATATGTTTTAAATATAAATTAAATTTCCTATAAAAATTTTTATATAAATAATTGTCGAAGTTCAAACTGCTATCGAGATATACTTTATAGAAAATCGATAATTTTCGCAAAAAAAATAATTTTTACCTCATTTTGTCAAAAATTTGCTTCTAGCGCATTCCACGATCGTTTCTCAGAAATATTGTCAGAATAAAAGTTGTAGGGCATTTAATTTACTTAAATTTCATATATACATTTCTTGCGCTTAAAGAAAATGTTTGACAAAAAGTGAGGTAAACATTGTTTTTTTTCCGGGAAAAAAAAAAAAAAATTATGATCAGACTAAAATGTATTGAAAAATACAACAGAACTCAGACTGAACTTTTGACCTATTGCGAAGAGCATGCTGCAACCCAGTGTGAAAGGTAATCTTAAGCTGATCTTAGAGTTGTATTCTCTTTTAAAAGACTTATAGGAACTAAATAAAGAAGAAAACGATAAAAAGTTATAATTTAAAAGATACCATCTTCATAAAACATTTTTTTTTTCTCTTTAAAAAAAAAAAAAAGAAAAGGATTTTCTAGTGCGGAGGGATACCATTAAAAAAAAATTATACAGAAAAAAAATAAGCCGTTTAAGTTGGACAAGTCCATTATTATTTATTATTATTATTTTTTTTTTAATGAATATAGTGGTAGTTATGGATAAAACTTGTTACGATCTTTTAATCGGTAAACAATTGAAATGCGAACCTTTAAATATCACGCAATAACAAAAAATGAACTTGCCCAATGAACGGCTCAAATAAGCTATTCTTTTACAAACGAACCTTATTTTTTAGCAATGACTAAAACTTTGTAATATTTTGATATTTTAATATTTCGGGAGAGGGGGGGAGGTGGAGATATAAGTATACATACATCATACATGCACAAAGATTCTTAAGTACATACAAATTATTATGTATCAATTTACTACGTTGATATTCTTATTATTTTAATTTAAGTATCGACAATAACAATAACTTTCTTTAAGAAGCATAACTGATATTTAAGCTGCGTGGAATAATTAAATACATGTACGGCTATTTAAAATTTCAGAAAACTATCCCTAATAAAGTTAAGTAGCAAAAATTGTCCTAAACCTTTTTTTTTTTTTTTTTTTTTTTTTTTTTTTTGTACTGAATTTAAAAAAAAAAAAATTGTAGGTGAGGTTAAATATAATAATAAAAAGTATGGAGAAGAAAAAAGGTAATTGAATATTTATGACTAAATTAATGATTCATGAGATTTATGTTTGATCCATCAAATAAAATTACCTCAGCTATCTGACTGATAAAAGATCGGATTTTTAGATTTCCTTTCTATTTTAATATTTTTGCCATTTTCGTTTTATTCACTTTATTATTCATAAATTATATGGATTTATATACTTTTTTTTAAATGGTCTATTATGTTATTTATTTTCAGGTATTTATTTCATTAATTGAAAATTTCAAAACAAGTCTGTTAATTAATTTACACACGTTATTTGGTCATATATTAAGACAAATGGTAAGCTGGAATGGTATAACTATTAATAATCAATAAACACTCCTTCTAAATGGGTGTCTTCAGAGGACACAATAAAAAAAAAAAAAAAAAGAATATATGAAATAAATATAAAAATTCAAATTTTAAACGAAAACCAGAAAGTAGATAGTTTTGGTGTTCAGTTAAAAATTACAATCAAATTGTATTAATTTATTGATCTGAAGTTTCGGCTTACATTCACTATATAATTATACAATAAATTAGTATAATTGTATTGGCATTTCACAACTGCATCACCCCATCTATTTATTTACTTACTTGTATATTTCAATAGTCAAGTTGAAAACCTGAAGAAAAACATTTTTGGAATGATAGATTTTTTTTTTGTTTTAATAATGTAAATATATTGCTCGACAAACTGATTTTAATATTACAAAAAAAAAAAAAATGAAAATTGAAAAATACCAAGAAATCATCAGTAACATTAATATTCTCCAAACATTAAAAAGTTTTTCAAATTTAGTATGTTCATTCACACCAGTTAAAAAAATTCCATACAATGCGAAAGTATCTAGGCTCTGCATAAATGTGCATTACAATTTAAAAGAGGTTCCGCATAACGGTTGAGTCGTTTGTCTTCCATACCAAACAGGGTAGGCTCTGGTCATGGGCGGGCGTTCTAGCAAGGAACAGGAAATCAAGGTGCTTCCCCTTGACCTTAGGTATAATACTTTTTTAAGGCCATTATAACGCACCGATATTGGTGAAAGACTTTCCATTAGAAAAAAATAAATAAATAAACATGCTTTGTTACGGATTTTCAAAGAAAAGTATTTCTAATATCGGCAGTAATCCGAAAAGAAAATGTATTTGAGACGATTTATTCTAAAACGGGCTTTGGAAGTGCTTAAAACACTGCATGTTAAATTAACGTCACGTTTACTCACGAACTACCATGTTAAGAATGTGTTCCCCCTCACAATGATTATATGGTATGTATAATAATATTATACAATGATTCAATTTGGTCTCATACTATATTTATTTTGAAACAATCTATTTACTAACCCTCAAATATAAAACACAAAGATAAAACAAAATCTACATGATACGTTTATAACCTTACACACAAAAGGAAAAACTAAATATGGTGAAATTTTGAATTGATAAAAATTCAATTAGGTAATATCCTTCCTAAATAATTGGTAAAATATTTTAAAACTCGTATTTCCCCTTTAACTTTTTCCCTATAAATGTTTATGATTTAAATATTAAATATTTTATTAGGACTAATTTTTTTTAGGAATGATTGTTTAAATATAATTTTTTTTTTATTTTTGTTCTAGTGTGAATCTGATTTAAATAAAGAAATATGCTTAAATAAAATCAATGAATTTCATAATTTAGTGTTATTACAAACAATTATATTGAAAAAAATTCTAATTTGACTTGATAGATTAAAAAAAAAAATTAAATTATCAAAAACAAAAGGAATTTTGAATACAATTTTAAAGGAACAAACTTGTTAAAGCTATACCGCCAAATATTTATTTGAAACAAGATGGCGCATTGAAGAATACCAAATTTTATATTTTTATTTTTTTGTAAATCGACTTTCAGAGAATTAATTAATATAACAGTAATTTTATTTTAAATTTTACATAAAAAAAATAAATATTTGATATGTGTTACTATCATTTAACATATAATTTTGAAGTCTTAAATCAATATTAAAATAGCTTTTTAAAAAAATAATACAAATAAAATAATCATTAATATAAGTATAATAGGCTAAAATTAGATTTAACAATTGCCTTTTGATTGATTATTGAAATCGAAATAGGAATATACATGTACGTAATATCGATAATTAAAAGCGCTGACATTCGTGAGCAGACTACATAATTCAAACATAATTATTTTCTATATCAATCCATGAAATATACCCGGGTTTAATCTAATGTCGGTGGAGCATATTGATTTCTCAATTGAAACATCTTCCAAACAATATCAAATTATATTTTGAGATATGTTAAATCCGTAACCTGTAGAGAAAATTGTTTTATCATTAATCGAATAAGCAAGGTAAACAGTTATTTTACATTCAGAAATACAATTAAGATAATGAACTGTCGAAAAATGAATCAATTAATTTTTTTTTTCCGAGGCTATTAAATATTACTAATAATTTTATGACCGTTGAAATTCATTTTCCTGTTAGAATACATTTTATATTACATTTATTTAAATTCTTCCTTATTTTATGTTTAAAGTAAAATAAACAGGCTTAATTTACATAAACTACACGACTAGAAAAACAAATACTAAAAAGAATTTTTCGAAATAAATGGTAACTGTGTATTTCAATCGTTATAAAGAAGTTAATGTTTTAACTTAATAGATTTCAAAAACAATAAACCTAATAATGCATTTGTTTAAAATGTAGAAAAAAATAATAGCAAATATTGAAGGTTTCTACGTACGTTTTAAGTGACTCTCTGCTTTAAACTAATTAAACTTATTCACAAAGTGTTGCCGTAACAATTTGTACAAGTTAAAATCACGAACAGCTCATTAAAATGTATCAGTTAGCTGAAAGCCTTGGCATTGTAAAGTTGAACATTTCTTTTCAAAAAAAAAAAAAAAAGGTGCCATCTTAATATGCACGACCTTCCGATTGTTTATAAATCAGTTAACGAACGGACTTGGTTGCTTGGCGATCGAATTAGAATAGTTCAAACATAATTTAAAAATAACCTATAATTATAAAACTTAATAATTTCTGTTATACTAAGAATGCTCGTAACTATTACCAAGTATGATAACAATTTCTGTTGCAATTGAAAATGTTTCAATAATTATTATTGGAAAGGCCTTGATATCAGGTTGTAAAAGCTTTGGACATTAATACTGTTTTTGGGTCTAGAGTAGTGGTAGTCCTATTTCTATTTTGATTTAACAAATATATTCTTCGTGAAGGATTAAATAAGTATCAGCTTAATAAAGGATAGGAAACTCATATCCCTTAAGTTGCTGCAATTCTATTGAAGATAAGTGCTTTACTATACTTATGTATATTCAATAAAGCAGGCTAGACTAGTGTCCCGAATTAAATAAGTATGGTAATAAATATAATAAAAGTACGTGATGTAATTTTAATTCGTATATTTTTTATATTTAATAGCAAAACATAAAGGCGGAATTGCACATGATAACACGCTGAAGCTGGAGGGGAGGGGAGCAGAGCGTCAGGGTGGGAGAAAGCTCAGTGATAGCTTAGTGGGGAAGGCTGTCTCGTCCATTCCGGCTCTGACTTAGTTACAGTTGTGTTTCCTTTAAGCCCCTGTCAAGATGTGTGGTAAGTATTTTGTATGGTTTCATAAGATAATAACAACAATCTTCCTTTAACCAGACCCAGGTTGTTTTATCTGTTGTGTTTATACTGGTTGTTGTTTTGGTCATGTAAATTTCAAACTTAGTGACATGTATGTGAGTTAGTGCTTATTATTTCAATTAAAACACCCTGTCATCACCATTAGTAACCAGTAATGTCCAAAAAAATGAAAAAAGTTGGTCGAATTAACTGCTTCTTTGGAAGTGTATTAGTTAATTACTGTTCAGTTGTCAAGCTTACTTCATACTTGAAAAGACTAAAACATTTTGACTGGAAACCATCAAGTCTGTTTGTATTACAAACCTGTCATCTTAACTAGCTGTCCATAATTTGCATATTACTTATGTTTATATGCACCTTTGTCTGTAGTTCAAATGTTTTAAAGTAATCATTATTCAACGACAATATTCATTAAGAATGCAGTTAATTTCTAAGACAGCATCTCTGTACCATGAGCTTTATTCAAATTATAATACGTGGCCATTGTTCTTGGCTGGAAATAGCTTACAAGGTGAACCACTTTCTTACACTGGAGCTAACGGTTTATGATTAACCTTCACATTCTTATTTCCTTGCTACTTTTCTCTACTATCCCTTTCTATAACTGTGCATTCCTCTTGTTGCCGCTAGCATAAACAAATAAGCAGATCTAATTTGACTAATTATCGATGACAGCACAAATAAATGAAATACATTTGTTTGTTTATTTTTATTTACTTAATTTATGAAGCTCTAATCAACTCCTCTATTGTCTGTCATTTTATTTAGATTCATGTTTATAGAATTGCAACTGTCATAACTTCACCCCTACTGGTGACATATTTCTTTTTAAATGTTGTTATATAAGAAACTACTTTCCCAGCAGCACTCATTCCTTCGATCTCTGCAATCATAGATTTTGCTTCATAAAATGTTTTTTACATTTCTGCTACTTGTTGAATACAATTAAGTTTGTGATTAATTAAGCTGTAGAATCATTCATTAACTGATTCAGTTAAATATATATAATCTTTTTATGTTAATGTTATAATAAAAATTTCTCTTTATTTATTTGAAAATAGTTTAGTCATTATCAGTATGACTAATAAGCTGATGGATCGATCATTGATATGGTGTTACTTCTCTCAAATATAAATCTTTACAAAATAAAAGTGAAACTTCTATAAATTTAGAGATCAATTTTCATTAGTTCTGTAAAAAAAAATAATTATTTTACAAACAATAAAGTACTGGTACTGGTACTGGTAAATTATTCACTGGAGAAAGCTTGCTGATTTCAAGTTCCCTTTGTTATTATCTCCTCTCTCCCCACTCCGTTAAAACTTAAAATTAAAATAAATTTTGGAATGTTAAAGAAAATTGTGAATTTGGCAGACATCTTAAAATTCGATATGATTATTTATATTTATTTTTTTGTTAATTTACTTGATTATTCCAAAATGTAAATAACCAATAATTAGTTTCAAAAGATTATTGTTTGTTTTACAAGGTTTTGTATTTGTTTTTCAGGAATATTTGCTTATTTGAACTATTTGACTCCAAAGAGCCGTAAAGAAATTTTGGAACTTCTGTTAACTGGTCTGAAGCGTCTGGAGTACCGTGGATATGATTCAGCTGGTAATTTATTCTAAATATATTAATTATTCTTGAAATTAGACACTTTTAAAATATGCTTTATAAATTATTAAAATAATTATAAATTAGTAAATAAAGCAGATATTAAATATTCTTGTGAAAGGATTGATTATCCTACATGAATCAGTAATGATTCATTTTTAGATTTACTGTTGACGCTTAAAAATTAAGATTTCCCAGATTAACCATATTCAAGTTATTGACTTGTTTCTTAAAGGCATTTAAAACTGCTAAATACATTGTTTCTTATAAGAACTAATTTAGGCTTAAAGTTGATAGGAGAGGAAGTTAGATGATAAATCTTTGTTAACTGAATTCATGCTGAAACTGAAAAATATTTTCACAAAAATATTTAAATTTGACCTTTTTCTATTTTTTAGAAATAATAATATACTATAAAATGTCGTATAATACAACCAGATATTATGCATATGATTAAATTTAAAAAAAATGTCATTTAAACAATATTTAGGGAAAGTGTTATGACTGTAACTTATATGCTTTAATTTATTAAATGATTTAAATAACTTTCTAAATAACAAAGTCAGTTATATATATTATGCCAACTAAATAAAATAACTCATTCATTAAATTCTGTATATTTTTTATTAAATAGATGTTATAATTTAATAGCAAAAAGTCACTAAATTGATTTCAGGACTTTCAAATTCTAAAGGAACTTATTTCTTGTAACGTATTTGGTATGAATTGGAGAAATTTTAATTTGAACAATATAATCGTTTTCATATGTCCAGTAATATTCTTCATATTACTATTTTTTTTTTTTTTTTTTTTTTCATGCTTGTTAAGCATAGTTTTTAGTATTAAATTAATTTTCTTTTTTTTTTAGTATTATTATTTAACTTTTTAATTTATTATGGTGTCTTGATCAATAAATTTAATTTTTTCAATTCTGTTTTTTTATTTATTAATCCATCTCAGAGAATAGTTAATAATCTCGGATAAAAATCTTGAAATATTTCATTAGTGTATTTGTTTCAGTTGATCATTGTTGTTTTGCTTTTATACAGGTGTTGCCTTCGATACCCCCAATGCCAAGGATGTTACCATTGTCAGGAAGAGTGGAAAAGTTCAATCTCTTGAAGATGAGATTATGGCTCGTAAGTATTAATAGATTTTTTTAAATATGTTGTCATGGGCATTATTTAATTTTAGTTAATCTGACTAATGTATAAATTATTTATTAATGAAAGGGAAAAAAGTAGGAATTATATAATTCACTATTGATTTGTTTTTCTAATATTGAGTTCCCTACAGAAAGACTATTTATTTAATAGTTGGTTTCTTTCATATGAAGGTGTATTAAAATGTCGAAAACAATTGACTGTAACAATCTTTAAGATAGTACAAATTCTTTTAATCAATTATAATTATAAAGAATACCTTATCTAGGTCTTTAGGGCAAATCAGAACAAAGAGATTCTATTTTCCTTTCTCTCCTTGTTCTTATTAGGTCTGACGAAGGCTTACAATTTAGAATGAAAGGCTTGCATTTAATAGATCAATACTGTGTGAGTGTTTCATTTATCCCCCCTTTGACAATTATTTCCTTTGAAATACGAAATAAAGAAATAATATCCAATAAATATATAAAAAATAACATGCCTGTTTTTATGTTTTGTTTTTCCCCCTTCAATTTTCTCAGTTGCTCGTCATTACCTAAATAATGACTTGTTTCAGCTCTTCGCTCATTGTACCTATGTTTTCCTAGTTAGAATCAAACCTTTTAATTATAATTAGGTCTGTTCCTTGCTCCAAGATTGTTTTTTTAAGTTTACAATCGTCGGCTTAGTGCATTGAATAGAATAAATTTATTTAGGCTGTATGATTTATTACACCTCTTAGCTACTTGTTACAGCATATATTATTTTATATTTTGTAGAATATTCGAAATATTTTTATTTATGTTTGGGTAGTTTTTTTTTATAACTATGCTTCTCGGCCCAATTGACTCATTTCCTAAGTGAACTTTAGTCCATTTTATTTTTATTTCATTAACTAGCAGTGTTAGGCAAAATTTAATCATAGCTATTTGGTACCTAATTTCCTGGAATCAATGGCCTAATTTAGGTGATTGATTCCAGGAAATTAGTTGGCAAATAGCTTTGATTAAATTTTGCTCAACTCTGTCAATTCTTTCAGTAAGTTCAATCTCATATTAAGATTCAGTACAAAGTTTGTTATATTGTTGTTCATATACAATAATAAAGTCTTGGTGATCTGTTTGATAGAAGTTCATGATTTTCCATGGCTATAGAATTTATGGAATTTATATCTTAATTTTTTTTTAAAATTTGTCTTACATTTTGATGTAGTATAAACTAGAAATGAATACATATAAATTTTGTAGGTTAAAAAATATTTTGAACGTCAAAGAAATAAAATTAATTAACCAAAGTTGACATATACTCTTAATACTAAATTATAGAATAAACACTTAAATTTATTTATTTGACAAAGAAAATAGGTAAGGCCAACATGGCCAACCTCTTATTTGATTTTATTCTGTATTTTCCTTCTTTGTTGGTTCTCCCCCCCTGTTTACATTGTTGTTATTTATTTTTCCCAACATTCTTTTTATAATTTTTTTTTGCAATCTAATGAATAAGTTCAATGCTTATATTCAATTATGTAATTATGTTTTTAAGATAAGGACCATCACTCTTTTATTAGAACATTGACAGATTTTACTAATTTTAACAAAGAAACATTTTAAGGTATACTTCACAATTCATTGAAGAATTGTTCATAATTTGTCACCTTGATCAATATTTGTTAAGATTTGTAGAGAAAATATAAGAATTAGTTCTTTTTTGGATTTAAAAATTAAAGGCTATGTTTTAGTGAAACTAGACATTGGGTGACTTATCCATTAAAAATTAGGCACAATTTCTCACCTTGTGGAAAATATTCAATTAATTTTTTGAAGATTTATTTTTTGCAAATGAGCATAATGTTGAGTATATTGGTTATTAGGTTTATTATTGCTATAATCAGAAAAAATTAAAAAAAAAAAAAAAAAAAAAATTATAACTTGTGTTTAGTTATTATGCTTTAAAAATCCAATAATGTTTATCCCTGTCTTACTCCATTAGGTTTTATTATTTTTGTTTAAGTTAATTCTAATTTCCTTATTATGTCTTAAAAATAGAAATAAATAATAAAAATAAAGTTCAACTTAACACTTTTGATTAATTATTATATATATAATTTTTATCCCCATCTTTCTCCATTTATTATTTTTGTTTTAAAATAATTCAAGTTTTCCTTTATTTTCTTTAAAAAAAAGAAAAGGAAAAAAAATAGTTTGTTCAGCTTAACTATGTTTTAGTGAAACTAGACATTAGGTGACCTCTCCACTAAAAATTAGGCACAATTTCTCTCCTTGTGAAAAATATTCAATCAATTTTTTGAAGATGTATTTCTTGCAAATGAGCATTTTGTTGAGTATATTGGTTATTAGGTTTATTATTGCTATAATCAGAAATGTTAATTTAAAAAATTAAAAAAAAAAACTTAAAACTTGTGATTAGTTATTATGCTTTAAAAAAACAAAAACAACAATCTCCCCTGTCTTGCTCCATTAGGTATTGTTATTATTGTTTAAACTGATTCTTATACAAGAAAAAAAATTAGTTTGTTCTACATAACTATCAAAATTATAACTTTGATATGAATTTTTTATATTTCTCTGCCTCCTGGATATTATGTTTGAGTTTAAGAGGAAAAATGTATAATTATACATAATATTGATTATGGTTAGCCAAAAATAAGGTGTTCTACTTTTAGAACCAGTATGGGTAGGGGAAAGTTGACTTATGTAATACAAATCTGGGCCCCTAATGACCGGTGATGCTATAATTTTTGTTTGATTATATCGTATTGTGATGTAACTAAACAGGGTTGTTTTCGTATCCTAACGTAACTGCCTAGTAATAATCTGTCCTACTGGGTTTTCAGTTATCATTGGTTAAGTGTCCAGCTGCAGTCTGGACTAAGCTCTTGCTCTAATGCGTCCATTCTATTCCGTGATATTGTTACATAAAGCATTATATATTTGTTGTGTGTGTAGCCATTAAAAGTCTTAAATGAAATTTATGTATCCTGTTATTTATATGTAAATCATTTTATAAGAGCAAAATACATATATAAGAGAGTGGATTGATTTTATCATATTGAAAAGAAAAACCTGTTTGAAAAGTAAAAGAGCAAATAATACCTCCTTATAAAAACTGTATGAACAAAATTTTCTACACTTCTTTTTTTTGGCGCTACGTTTTATGGCTAAGCCATATTTTCTAGCCTTGGGATCAGAACAATAATAGCATATAAAAACTAATAAAGTAATTCTTACCAAATAATATATAAATAATCCGTTTATTATTTTGAACTTTTTAAGACCAATGAATTTATTTGAATAAAATTGAAAATATTTCATTTTTATGTTGTTCTTCTTCTTGCTTTTTAATTTACAATATATTTGATTAAATGTGCACCCCATTTTTTCCTTCAGAATTAAAATTAATGAAAAATCAAATTCAAGTCCATTAATTTGAATCATGGTTAAATTAATTCAATTCTGGCATTTTGTTCTTTGTTTTTTTTGCATGTCATAATGATATCTGGTTACAAATTTTGTTCTATTCAAATAATAATACCTAGTTGTTGTTGTTTTTTTTTTTTTTTTTAATTGAAGTTATAATTGTTTAAATAAATGAGAACTCACCAAGATCCATGCAGAAAAACTAACTTTTTTAATTGTTATTGCTGAATTTTTTTTTTTTAATTTGTCATAAAAGGCCTTTTTTATGCATCTATTTTTAATCAGACTTTAAAGGCAGGAAATAATTTTTAAATATGATCAATTGAATGGTTCAAACCATGAACAGTAAAGAAATAACATTTTCGTGACTTATGTTAAACTTTTTCTAATGAAAGTATATACGGTCAACTAACCTACCCTTATTAAAATCTTCTTCAAAAAACCAAGCTGTTACTGTTAAATATATATGTATAAAAAAAAAAAAAAATATGAGGATCTTTAAAATTATTTTCACTCTGCAAAGCTATGGATGAAAACTTCTAGGGAAGAATGTCCTTTTGTAGACAAATTTCACATATTTCAATTAAAGGATTTAAAAAAAAAAAAATTAATTTGGTCTTCAATTTAAAATTTTTTTTTTTTTTTTTAATTTTATTCCTGAAGTACAAAAAGTTATAATTTTGTATTCAACTGTTCAATAACAAAACTGTTTATAATTTTTGTACTCTTCATATAAGTACTTCAATGATGATATCCCTCAATACAACCTGATCAAATTGTGATATTGTACAATGATTTATCGCTACTTTTATTTATTGCATCACTATTATTCTTTTTTTTCCTTTTAGGTATTGAAGAATTTGATGTTGAAGACATGACCGATCTTCATATTGGAATCGCACATACTCGTTGGGCCACCCACGGTGTTCCCTCTGAGTTGAATTCCCATCCTCAACGCTCAGACCCACAAAATACATTTGTCGTCGTACACAATGGTATCGTCACCAACTATAAGGACGTCAAGACATTCCTCATGAAGAAAGGATACAAGTTTTTCGAATCAGAAACCGATACTGAAGTCATTGCCAAGTTGATACATCACATTTACACTCAGCATCCTAACTACTCATTCAGAGAACTCGTTGAGCAAGTCATCAGTCAGTTGGTAAGTTGTTTTCCTCTTGTATACCCACATAATCCTGGAATTAGTTTTAGGCTAGAACATTTCGCAACCACCAGGTTTTTCTCCATTTAAGAGTATCCAGTTTATAAGTCTCCTGATCCCTCGGTCAATCCTTGGCTGATATAACAGAATGAAAAACTATCTACGGATTAGTGATATTTTACTGTAGCAGTATTGAATACAAAATAAAATAGTATAGTAACTATGTGAATTTTTTTTTCTTCAATTTAGGAAGGAGCTTTTGCCCTCTGCTTCAAGAGTAAATACTTTCCCGGAGAGTGTGTTGCAACCAGGCGTGGTAGCCCACTCCTCGTTGGAATCAAAACAAAAACTAGGCTCGCTACTGATCATGTACCCATATTGTACAGCAAAGGTAAAGTATTTCCCGTGGTATTGTATTGTAAGATATTTTATATTTTTCTGTTTTAAGTAGCTATTATTCAGTTAATTTATTTATTCATAACTGTTATAATAATGATATATTTTAAAACTGTTTGATTAGAGTCATCAGTACATTTTACTGTACTAAATAATATATTCGATTTTTCTGTTTAATTAACATAACTCAGGGTTTCTTGGACCCTAGGGGGTAACTTGAACCCATTACGATAAAATGATAAAATCTGGCTTAGATATTTATTTGTTAAGGATCAACCAACTCTAAAAGGTTGGAAATGGCCATAGAAACCTTTTAGAGTTGGTTGATCCTTAACAAATAAATATCTAAGCCAGATTTTATCATTTTATCGTGATGGGTTCAAGTTACCCCCATGGTCCAAGAAACCCTGAGTTACTGTACTTTTTTAGTTTCTATATTTATTTTTTTTTTTTCTAACTTCTAATTTTAACAAAAAATGTTAATGTGCAGTACGTTTTATAAACCAACGTCATGTGTTACTCTGATTTTAATGAAATATTGCTAGTTCGTTTAACTATAAAGTAGTTATTTCTAGGATCAAATATATAATATTTACATCTTCCCTCATATCTTTTGGGACATACTTTCTTAAAAATATTTTCAGTTGCAAAATTAGATTACAGCTTAAGTTTTGCATTAATTATGGGCTTCTTTAAGCTTTGTTTAACTTCCCAGGCTTTGAAAAAATAAAATAAAATTTAAAATTGTTTAACAGTAATAAATATTTTTGATTCTATGAGATTTAAAATTTATAGGAAACTAGATTTGATTAGTGACTGAAACCTAATAATATTATTTCAGTGTTACAAATATTATTTTTCCTTTTTATTAAAACTGGTTTTATCCATTTTTTTTTTTAAATTTTGTTTAAACCTCCTTTTTACCTCAACGGATACTTGTTTTACTGTTCAGAGTGAACTGTTTCAAAATAAAGAAAAAAAATTGCTTTTCATATTTTTATAAATACGCTAGCTTTCATCTGTACCTAACACTACTGTACGTTTACTTTTTATTAAAATTAAAACAATTAAAAAAAATATGCACTCTACTGTTGATTGTTTCTGCGTTAAAAGTGCACAATCGTAAATAAACTGCATAACAGTAATTATAGGTAATCATGGCAAGAAGCATGCCTGGACATAAGTTTTATTTTTCATTTGTATATAATTATCTACTTATCCTTCATTTTTTTTCTCTTCCTTTTTGTATATATGTGTATAATTACCTTATGTTATTTATTTTTCTGTTGACCCTCTTGACGAAGCTGATTGTATATGTATATTAGAACTTGTTTGTTTTACCTAATCCAACTCATAAAGGCATATTTTGAATGAAGGTTATTTAGTGTTCATTATGTATATATTAAAAAAAAAGAAATCATTTCATTCATCTTTTGGTCAGATAACTGTGATTATTAATTTATCAGCTGTTGAGTTGTCGGCCATTTTGTTTTAAAATTTAATTTTTTAATTAATAAATTTTTAAAAATATGTAATATTGAATCATCTATAAATTTTTAATTAAATAACATAGATAACGCTAGTCTAATAAAGGTTAGATTTTATTTATTTTTTAAAATAATTATCATTCAAAATAAGCCTTGTTCGTTTGCTTGTATGGAATGATATATTTAGTTTATTATCATTGTTATGCTAATTTTTGTTTGTTTAGTATTTGTTTGCATTTGTGTTTTGTTTTGTTAATTAAGTAATGTATATGTTATTTTTATGTATATCTTTTTTTGCATGTTTTCTTCTGCCTCTCTATCTGTCCTACTTTCACTATCTTTCTTGCTCATTCTTTCTTTGACAGAGGAACCACAAGCCTCAGGTACATTTAGTACTAATACTCTTCACATGTATTATATATCTTTTTATAAATTAATATCTTTATATAAATTAAATAACTTTATATGTATATAATATTAATAATAATTATATCTGTGTTAATAAATTGCATGGACTAAACTTATGTTTGCGAAACTAATGTCGATTGAAAATGTCAGTTGCAAAATTTGACTACATATAACCAGTACTAATGCAGAAACGTTTATAAACTGCTGTGATATGGAACCAAAAATAAAATAATATTATTTTTATCATGTTATTGCGACGAATATCTATAACCCAAAGGTTCGATGCCTACACCACCAACTTTAAGCCACAGACCCTCCAACCATACCCATCAAAACCCAAATCTACAGAACTAGCTCTGACACAATCCTCCCATCTACATTTCGACCTAACCCTCAGATGTTTATCTGATGGTTCGGAACTCTGATAACCCCTTTTGGAATTTGCTCATTATCAAATTCAATGACTTTACAAACCCATTTTAACAATTGCACAGCTATCACCCAAAATATATTTACCAGGTACTTTACCAAGATATTTACCGTAGAGAACTGTTGGTAGTATGACTATTTTATTATACTGAAGTCACTTGGTTACATTTTAAATCATTCGTGAACAGGTTATTAATGTTAATGTGATTATTGATATAAAATAAAATTCTTTTATAAATTATTTCTTATTTGACAGCTAACATTTTCTTTGAAATAATTAATTCATTTAGCCTAGAAATCCTGTATACTAAGATAGCCTTGTTTTTTTAGTTGATATTTCATAAACAAATTTCGTAATTATCATTTTGAATGGAACAACAGACATATCTGTATTTTGATTAAACCAGTTTTAGAACACTAATAGTTCTTATAAATAAGGACTAAACAGGGTCCCTGCATTTTTTTTTTTCTTTTACTGATTATGACATTTCCTTCAATAATAATTACTATACTGTATTATGTAGTCATATGATACATATTTGTATATATTTTTTTCCATTTGTTCATAGATAATTAAAATTTCTATAATGCATGTTGTATGTATTATTGCACAATTTTCTTAAGAACTGTAGCTAGTATTTCTTTCTATTTCTAAATTAACCTTCAGCATTCCATTTTTTTATTCTTTATATTTTAAATTATATTTTATTTTACATTATAAATTTAGATTTAGTTGTAATTATAGATTTATTTATTTTAAAAAATACATATACAGTTGAACTTTGATAATGTTTGAACTCCTAACTAATTCAAAACAGCTGTCTTTTGTTGATATACATTTGAGATTGATTGATTACATTTTTAAATTATTTATTTATTTTTATCCTTAATAAGTGTATTAGGTTACTGTATTATTTTTCTTAAAAATATTATCTAAGCTCAAATTGTGTAAACCGAACTCTGGCCATCATAAGACATTTTTTTGGCCATCAAACATTCGTAAAAATTAATTTTGAGATGGTTATGTCTTAAAATGAAACATTTTGACATGCTCTAGTTCTGTTGGTGTTGCCTTAGATCGAAAATTTGTCTACAGATTCCTTGTCAGAAATTTAATGGTGAATATATTTTGTTTTATATAATAATTGTCGTGGGGACCTACCATTTAGGAGCTATAATGAAAAAAAACAGGTTTGAAACCCGTATTTTCCCTCAATTTTGTTTATTTAGAATAATCATTCATTTTTAATTTAATTTAATTATTAATTTAAGTAATTTGATCCTTTTAATTTTAAAATGTAGATTGGGAAAAGCATTGGATTTCATTTGCCATTTGTGCAAATTTGCTTGCACAGCCAGTTTGTGCTGTGAAATTGGAGCGAGAAAACGCATGTTTGAGGTTTGCACAAGCCAAAAAATTTGACTTAAGTAAAATCTGTCGGGACAGAAATTCGACTTGTGGTTGGTACATTGGCATGAGCGTGTAAACGATGCTCAAGCCTATTGCATATTTTTACTTGAAACAAATTTTCTTTTTTTGAAGTTTTGTTCTTTCCTAAGCTCATTCATTCAAATTTATTATTTAATTTAATGTTTATATTGTTAATAATTCTATCTAAATGTTCACCCTTTTCTCCATTATATAATTAATCTACTTATCAAAGTTCCACTGTATATTATCCTAAGATTTGCAGTTTTACTTTTTTTATTTCCTTTTTTTTTTTTTTTTTTTTTTTTTTTTTTTTGTTTTGTTTTGTTTTGTTTTTGTTTGCATGTCTTCTTTTTGTCTTGTGTTTATGTTTTTTTTTTAATTTCTGTTTCTGTTTTATCCTCTCTCATCATACGTCACGGCATTAGATGCTGAGACCCATTCACTCGCAGGTATTTCCAACCCATTCAAAATATCATTAATCACAATGGCTTCTGCATTTACTAACCGATGATGTTACTTATTAATTTCAATCACTTCTATCAATGCTATTTTCTTTTTTTTACTGAAAATTTAATTTTTTTTTTTTTTTTTTTTTTTTTTTTTTATTGTTCTTGTTCAACTTTTATCCTCACAATGTTTCAAATCCTTTAAACAATGCTTCGCGGTGGTGGATTTTATATTATATTTCATGTATTCTCTTATTAGTACATATTATTGAATACATAATTAACAGATGCTTTGTTACATTCTCATTGCACCTATTTAATCATTTTTACCATATTTTATGAAAGCATTTTTTGTTTAAAACAAATTTAAAAAAAAAACTTATAATTTTGTAACATGGAAAGCATCTGTTTACTATATTTGTTGCATGAAATTGATCCCATTTTGTGATACAGATCATCGTCCTCATGGTCGAGAACTTCCATTACTTCCAAGATCTGGATCAAGCTCTGAATTCAAACCTCTTGAAGACAAAGAAGTTGAATATTTCTTCGCTTCTGATGCTTCCGCTGTCATCGAACACACAAATAGAGTTATCTTCCTCGAGGTAAGAAAACAGTAATGTTTAATTTTCTTTAAATAGATTAGTATCTCGTTGAATTTTGGATTAGAATTACTTTGTAATTTATTCTGTTCTTCTTTTGAAATTCCCCTTGAGTGCTTCTCAGCGTAAGGGATTTAATTATCTATTTTTCATAATTAATAATAACATTATGACTAGTCCAAATTATTTATTGTTAGTCTGAAGTTATAAAATAAAAATTTAGGAATAAAAAAAAATAAATAAATAAATGTTAAATTCAGAAGAGGACTATAAAATGAAATAAATAATGCCCATTGCATAATAAAAACAAAATTAAAATTTTTAGAATCTCTGAAAAAGTCCATAATGTTCTATAACTTTCATCATAAGAAAATTGAAGCAAATATATCTCCCAATTATAATTTTATTTTTCAAAATATCAGTTTACAATATGGACAAGTAGGCACCACATTATGATGTGTTCTTTAAGTTATAATTAGGATATGCTATCAAATAAGAAATGATGTTTCTGATGGATAAATATGATTGACGAGACTTTCAGTCGAAATAAATATTTATTAACAATGTAGAAGTGTTAAGGGCTTGAAAATTTGGCATAAGCTATGAAACGTCACCCACATTATTATATAGTATAATTTTTGAAAAATAAAATTATAGTTGGGAGATATATCTGCTTCAATTTCCTTATAATTTTCCACTGCTTTCTTTAAGGTGTGACCCTTCATGGCTTGGAAGGGTGGGTTGGGATGAGAGATGTGATGAGGCTACAACGAGTAAAAATGGATATTTGGAGCAGTTGTCACATTTCAATGATGCAACAGGTGACAATCTCGGCTATCAGGGACTTAAAGTGGACAAAACCATAATACACACTATCGGGAACAAACAATTACAATGGTACAGCCATCTGAGAAGAATAGGGCCAGAGAGATAGCCAACAAAGCTATTAGACTATGTGTGGGAATAGAGACTGCCCAGGGAAAATGGCTGTAGAGAGTAAAAGATGGCAGGGAGAGGTTTGTTGGAGGTAGATTAGGAAGATCGAGAATAATGGTGGTCAAACTTGTAGGGTTTCGGTATATGACCTAAGGTTGAGAAATAAAAAATTTAAAATTTAAATGCATTTTTTTTAATCTACTTCAGACTTGTTTTTACTAAATCTTATAGAGTATACTGCTGTTTACTTAATGAAAAACTAGATTACTTGAGTTTTAGTTTAGAAAAAAGGTAACGATATGGACATTATTGAGACAGTTAGAAGAACTACTAAAAATGACAATCTAAAGTAAAGGTAGGAAAATGAAAAATGTGCATTTTTAAAAACAAACCTTGATGACATGATTTTGGTTTTGATTTGTAACTCCAAAGTGCTACCCTATAAAATTATTAATTAAAACACCTAATATTTGACAACACATAAGAGTTTTTTGTGATAGCTGAAAAAAAGTAGTTTAGATAATGTTGAATAAGTTTTTAATGGGGCTTTATTATTAAAATTACCACATGGTTAATTTTTTTATCATGTGTAAGGTCCTAACAAAAAGTTTTTATAATTATTTCTAAATTTTCAATTTATTTACACAACCAAAATGGAGGTGGACGATGCTCTCAAACGATCAATAATTTTTGGAGTTTTAGTTTCAATGCTATGTTATATACTTGTCCGCACAAGTGAGTTATTTTTTACTGTTTTATTTTTGTCTTATAATTATTAATTTCATTTGTATTATTTCTGTCGAAACTATTTACCCATTTGAGTGAAACTTTTGGAGATTGTAGTGCCCAGTTCAAATCCTTGTAAAATGCACAGTATAAACAAATATATACATATATCTAATAATGTATAGTTAGATTCAGAGTACTATACAATGTATAATGGTAACTTAAGAATATCAAAACCAATTTTAAGTGTTTTTATTATGTTTGATTTAGTGCTGTGCTAAATGAATTGCATATTATTACTTATTTTTT
Source organism: Euschistus heros (assembly GCA_003667255.2). Classification (NCBI taxonomy): domain Eukaryota; kingdom Metazoa; phylum Arthropoda; class Insecta; order Hemiptera; family Pentatomidae; genus Euschistus; species Euschistus heros. Next base: position 146,399 of record RCWM02000774.1, on the reverse strand, counting down.
ATGGTGTTCAACTCCTCTCCCGGATATTCATCTTTTCTTGTTTTTTCCTCTTCTACCAAATTGCAGTGTTTCTGGTGGAATCTGGTCCAAAGTTTCCGATCCTGTACCATGTGGTTCCTTCTCTACTCCATTCCTTGCCTTGCCTCTCTCAATCTTTTTCTCCAAGTCTTCCTCTATGAAGGCCTTGTAGTTAATCTTTTCTATGCGATTTTCTGTCATTCGAAAGATATGTCCACACCAATTCAGGTGATTAAATGCATTTTAATTTACGATTGCCTTGGCAGGTCTTATATCGAGGCACGTAGTGTCTCCCACTCTGCCTCTCCTTAACCTTTCTGAGGTATATCATTTCCATAGCTCTCACATGGCTTTTGTGCTTAGTTTTGAGGGTTCTTGTCTCGCTGGTATAATTCAGTATCAGAAGGAACTTGAAACTATTTTTTGTCATAAAGAAAGCGAATCTAAATTATCGTTTCCTTTATGATTTCTTTCCTTCCCAGGAAGCCTTTCTTCAGGAAATTGAAGCATTCCCCTGCCACTCTAATTCTCTCTCTTATTTCTTTGTTCATCCATTCTCCGTGCTTGCTTAACCCACCGGCGGGCGCTCTTTAGGAGTTACATGACCGGGCGTGTGCCGCATTGAGTGGGGCTTGTCAAAATTCCAGGTTTTATATTGAAATATTTGCCTTGGGTAGGCGGAAAATGATTGTTAGTAAACAAAAACTAATTTATTTAAACATGTTATTATATAAAATATTGCTATTAATAGCCACCCTTATTTAAAATGCAACATGCATAATACTTTTTAATTTTTAAAAACTAGCAGAGTCGACAAAAGTTGAATATAATTATAAAAAGACTCATTACATTATAAACACTTAACAAAACACCATGAGGCACAAACTTGGTAAAAACAAAACTAGGGGTAGGTTACAATAAGCAGTGTTGCCAGTATCAACCGAATTAAAAGGAGAAAAAAAAGTCTAACACGCACAAATCTTTCAATGAATATAATAATAAACAAAACGTTATAAAACAATTTATCTCAACACTCCCCCTCATTGAAAAGATTTTGAATTAAGTATTTCATTTTAGTCCAACCTTTTCCAATAATGTTTTCAGTCATGGTCCATGAAGAGGCTTCGTTAGGAAATCCGCCAGTTGGTCCTGGGTTGCGATTGACTTGATTTCAAGTTGTCCGTCTTGCAAGACTTCCCGCACGAAGAAGTGTCCGATACGAATGTGCTTCGTCCGACGGTGAAACTCTGGATTCTTTGCAAGCTTGATCGCAGCCTCGTTGTCCACAAACAGGGTAGGAATGTTGATCGCATCGGATGGTGAGAGAGATTCAATTAGAGATTTCAGCCAAACAATCTCTCTAGTGGCTTCACTGGCGGCCACCAGTTCTGCTTCCGTTGTGGAACAAGCTACACTGGTCTGTCTTTGGCTTGTCCATGACACAGGTCCTCCAGAATATATAACAATGACCCCAGTGGTTGATCTACCAGTGGTGATATCTCCACCCAAATCTGCGTCACTGTATGCTAAAATTTCATTAATAGAATTAAAATTATATCTTATCTTTTTGTCTTGTGTCCCCTTCAGATAGCGGAAGATCCTTTTTACCTTCATTACATCCTCACCCGTTGGCTTCTCAAGACATCTTGATACAACACTAACGGCATATGCTATATCAGGCCTAGTAGAGGTCGCAAGATACATTAAGGCACCTACAGCCTCCCTGTAAGGTTAATTTGTTGTCTCATTCTTGTAATTGTTATAGTCTTGACTATCCAAAATCGGAGTGGACACTTCCTTGCAATCAATCATCCCAAATTTGTTCAGTATTTTCTTAGTGTATGATTTTTGGTGGACTATAATTCCATCTTCATCTTTACTTATTTCGAGACCAAGATAATGATTGAGTTCTTTAGAGTTAACTTTGAATTCAGATTTCAAATCATTTAAGAACTTTTCTAAGAATTTCTTACAAGTGGATGCAACTAATCCATCATCAACGTATAATGCAACAATCAACTGATTCCCATCTTCATTTTTGATGAATATACAGGGGTCTGACAAGAAGAGGAACAAATTTTAATTTAGTCATAAAGTTATTAAATCTTTCATACCAGCATCTGGCGGCCTGTTTGAGTCCATACAGACTTTTATTTAGTTTACAGACCTTCTTGGAGCCATCATTAAAGCCTTTTGGTTGTTGCATATAAATGATTTCCTTCTCATTAAGTGTGCTATACAGGAATGCAGTAGATACGTCGAATTGAGCCAGATTCATCCTTTTATGAGCTGCAACGCTTAATATAGTCCTAATGGAACTCATGCGAGCCACAGGACTAAAGGTTTCATTGAAATTAATTCCTTTTTCCTGATTAAATCCCTTCACTACGAGTCTAGCTTTGAATTTTTCAATACTTTCATCAGGGTTTCGCTTGATCTTGTAAATCCATCTGCAAGGCAAAACTTTTGCATCCATCGGAGGATTCACCAACGTCCATGTTTTGTTGGAATTATGTGCTGTCATTTCGGTTTCCATAGCCTTCAGCCAATTTTGATGATCTTCAGACTTGACCGCTTCTTCATAAGTTTCGGGGGTTTCCTGATCAGCCATAATTAAGGTGGTGACAAAATCATTGAACCGCTGGGGTGGTTGGATTTTGCTCCGATCTCTAAGTCCAAGATTCGGTTGTTCTTTTTCTTTTTCTGAACTAAAATAGTCTCCATCTGGGAATCGAATGGCATCTTCTTCTTCACTCTCTGATTGTTCTTCCTCTTCGGTAGACCTCTCTTCTTTCATGCTTTCATCATCTTCTTCAGTCTTCTTTTCTTCATCTCGAAGACGAATTGTCATTGACGGAATTAGTGGCTTTTCATTGAACGTTATATTTCTTGACTTTATGATTGTTTTTCCTCCGGTCCATACTCAATAGCCTCCGAAGTCGTAACCGACTAATGTTCCTTTTGTTGCCTTTTTGTCCATCTTTTTCCTGAACTGCTTAGGAATGTGAACATAACATTCACAACCAATAATTTTTAAATGTCTTATGCTAGGTTTCTTCCCTGTCCACAGTTCAAAAGGAGACTTTCCAGGAACGCCAGACTTAGAAGTTCTGTTTAAAATATGTACAACAGAATTAATTAATTCAGCCCCCATAGTGATTGTGGTAAATTACCGTGGGAATGTAAGATAGCCCTGGCTGCCTCTACGACTGTACGGTTATCCCGCTCAATAAAACCGTTAATTTCGCTGGAGTAGGGCATAATTAACAAGTGTTCAATACTGTTACTTCTCAGAACCTCCTTCATTTTGAGACAATCAAATTCTCCTCCATTGTCACTTTGGAGCGCTTTGACAGTGTGTCCAGCTTTTTGGCACTCTTTAAGAAAAATTAAAAATTTATTAAAAACATCAGATTTCTCTTTTAGGAAGAAAATATGTCGGAATCGGGAAAAATCGTCTTTGAAGAGAACATAATATTTGTACCCAGAAAAAGACTTTTCGAAAGGTCCACACATGTCAGCATGTATGACCTCTCCTGGTACCGTTGCCCTCTTTCGAGTTCCATGTTTTAATTTATGGGCCTTACCATAGACACATCCTTCACAAACGCTAGGGTCAGTTTTTAATTCAATACCTAATTCTCTCTTAATCACTTCTTTTGTATGTCTCTTATCTTGATGTGCAAGTCTTTCGTGATAGAGTTGCATGAGTCCCTCGTGATCATTAGCTACAACATTATTAGTTGAGAGTAAGAAATTATGTAAATTAAGTTTATATAAACCGTCATTAATGTTCCGTTGTCCAGTCATAAAGACTTCATTTTTGACAATAAATTTGCATGTTCCTGCTGATGAAATAAATTTACTCTGAGGACATCTATCGTGGGCTGCCAAAACTGAAAACAAATTTTTGTGAATGGAAGGCACTAACCATACATCCCGCAACGTAATAACTTTACCCACAGATGTATGTAATTCTACATCTCCAAAGCCTAATGCGCCAGCTTTTTGACCATTGGCTGTTACAACCTGGTGTGGTTTGTCAAAGTCTTTAATACATTTAAATAATTTTTTATTATTGCATATATGATGAGTGGCACCATTATCCACATACCAATTTATATCATCACTTTCAGCGTGAAAAATGTGAGAAACAAAGAGAGTAAGGGTGTTACTTTGAGTTGCCTCAGGCTTCGGCGGACGCCCATCTCTTTTCCATTTTATACAATTCTTTATTAAGTGGCCCTCTTTTTTACAATAATGGCAAGTAAATTTCTTTTTAGGAACCTTTTTAATAGACAAATCTCTCTTAGAAAGAGCAAGCGCCTCCTCGTCAGCTTTAGAGACATTTCTATTTGTATTAATTTCTCCAAGAGCCCTTTCATGAGCACACAGTTGACTTGTCAAATTTTCAACAGTTCGTTCTGACTTAAGCATTAATTGCCAACTTGACCTAAAAGAAAAATATCCTGACGGCAAGGTGTCAAGGATTTTACAAATCAGAAGTATCTCTGGCAATTTTCTTTCAGTATTTAATTCAATGTTGAGATTATTCCAAAGATTTTTGACTTTAGAAAGATGACTTGCCATATCATCATCTGAGGAATATTTTAAATTAAAGAATTGCATGCACAAGTCAAATGTTTTATCTTCGGATACACCATCGTACAATCTGTGTAACTCAAGCCAGATTTCTCTAGATGAGTTAAATCTCATCACTTTGGTTAATGTTTCCTCCGTCATATTAGAAGTCGAAACCAGCATGGCCTTGGTATCCGCAGTTTTAAACTGTTCATTTTTATTATTGTAATCCTTTACCTCCTGTTCTGATGCTCCGGTAGATACAGGCTTAGGGCATGTTATCTTTCCTGTGACAACTTCATCTCCACTAGGAAAACTCCTTAGAAGTATCAGAATCTTAAATTTCCACGTCGCCCAGTTGCTTTTTCCTTCAAGATTACCAATGTTAATCTTTAGATCCATCTCGTTTTCCGAAAAACTTTGTTACGAAAACAATATAAGGGGACGCTATCACTTCAATAACCGAACCGTCTTTTATCTCCGAAATTACGCGCAGAAGTTGCTAGACCCATAACCTATTTGTGGTAAATGGGTTAAATAAAAACTAGCAGAGTCGACAAAAGTTGAATATAATTATAAAAAGACTCATTACATTATAAACACTTAACAAAACACCATGAGGCACAAACTGGGTAAAAACAAAAAAACTAGGGGTAGGTTACAATAAGCAGTGTTGCCAGTATCAACCGAATTAAAAGGAGAAAAAAAAGTCTAACACGCACAAATCTTTCAATGAATATAATAATAAACAAAACGTTATAAAACAATTTATCTCAACAATATATAAAAAAACAAAACAAAGTATATGGAATATAATAATGACAAAGATTTAGGAATCACAATATTTATAATAGGTAACATAATTTCGTTGTTAAAAAAAAAACGTTATTTGTCCTCTGAAATCTAGAGTTCATCGTCTTCTTCTTGCTCAGTGTTGTCAGTATTTGCATTACTGGATTGACATATAGTTTCCTGAATAGAATGCTTCTTGCAAACGTGTTTGACACATTTCTTGCATTTAATATAAAAATACTATTCATAGAAAATAATAAAAACATTGATTTTTTTAGGAAAACCAGTTCCATAAAAAGAATAATTTGAAAGATCTAATGTACATGAAAATGCTGGTATATTTTCTGTACCGAGATAATGATAAAAATAATAGTACACAGTAGTAATTATACTTACTTGTCAGTTGTTAAAAAAATAGGTGAGGTACAATGTCGAAGAGAGTTTGGAAGACACTGAAAAACAGTTGCGAGACCTGAAAAAAAGCTGCAGTGTGTGCGGCTACTAGGAACTCTCTTATTTAGAACCCAATTGTGTCCGAACCATAAACGATATACGATTCGCAATTGAACAAACACAACGTCAATTAGTAGAACTAGGATTACATCAAGTTCTGAAGAATTCCATCCTTGGCTTACCCTCGAAAATTTTTGGAAACCGAGCTAGCCGCACTGAGTGCGGCTACAGGCCCGCCGTTGGGTTAACTACAATCCTTGATATTTAAAATTGCTCATCTTTTCTGTAATTCAATGAAATCTACATTAGAAGGTCCTTAGGCCGTATTCTTCTTAGATACCTAGGAAGGTTTTCTGAAATCGATTGGGAAGCAAGTTGAGAAACTGGTGGGTATGAAGCTTATCATATAAGGATAATGGAAACAACAATGAGCATTAAAAATTTTATGGAGGGATTTTGGATTGTAAGGATTGTATATTAGAAGAATTGGATGGTTCAGGGGAGGGAGCCCTGAAGCTCAATTCTGTGTCAAAATAGGTCTAATTATTGTCTTGTAAATGAATTTGTTATAATTAATAAAAAATTTTGATCGTTTGTCGAGTAAATGTTGGATTAGTCAAAAATGACATGAGGTTTCTTGCTGTTTAAGTCTTGACCATAGGAAATTAAAGTTTTTAGTGTAATACAATTTGAGGCCTTACCAAACTAATTAATCCGCCATCAAGTGTTCAATGTAATTTTAGTAATAATTGAAATACTAGATTAGTCTGTATTACTTGCAAAGAGGTGGCTTGCTCCTTTTAACAGTTATTTTTCGGTAACCAGTAACTGTTTAACCTTGGAAATGAGTTTACGGTATTCATATAGTCATTTGTAATGATAAAAAAACAAAAAATATCTACATATTTGAATAATTAGATAAAACAAAAATTACCATACTAAATAGTTTTACCATGATCTAAAGCTTTATAAATTGTTGCCTAATTAAATTATTGATTTTGAAATATAGTTTTTATGACTCATAGGTTCTATTTCCTTATTTTAATTAAGTTTATTTATAGTTATAGTTTATTATAGTTATCTTATTAAAGAAAATAATATTTATTTTATTTTTGTCTTTGATATTATTACAATTACCATATGATTCTATTGTCATCATGTGTAAGGTCTTGAAATAATTTTTAAAATAATCTTTTTAAATTTTCAATTAATATAAATAATAAAAGATGGATGGAGGAGCAGGCGGAGTATTTAGACAAGCATTTTATGCTGCTTTTATAATTTCATTCCTAAGTTATGTAATTGTTCACAGAAGTGAGTATTTTTTTTTATTGTATTGTATTCATTTTTTTGCAGGTTAAAATTTTAAATTTGAGTTTCTATTTATCCACAGTTTATCATTGAATGTTAATTTTTATGCTCCATATAAATGACATAAAATCTATTTTTTGATATTTCTGAATCCAATTGTATTTATTGGTGCTAGCCATTTTCAGTGTCCATAATAGTGGGGATTTTATATAGTGGACTATTTTTTCCTATATCTAGTAATATTTTGATAAAACTTTTTATCAAAAATTTTTTTTATCATATGAGAGATATGATGAAAAAAGTAATTTATAGAAAAAAGTAAAATTGTTCTTAAAAACGAATTTTTTTGTTATTAAGATTGAAAAGTTAATGCTGCTTGGTAAGTTGTTTTTTTATGTTCTGATTAAGTTTTAGCCACTTTCCTTTTAAAAAATAGTGTGGCATCCAAGATTTGTTTTTTCTTATTGCAGAAAATCCTAACGTAACAATCTCCTCCCTTACTTTCTTTACTCTACTCCACAAGGAAAGTTCTATTGTGCCCGCTTAAAGTTTAAATATGTGACTCATATCCATTTTTCTTAATTTTTTATTTATAAATATCTAATATAGAAATCATATCATATATTTTATTATTTTGTAGGACGATGATGTAGCAGCAGTTAAAGATGGCCTCCTCAGTATCCATAGGCTCAGAAGATCCCTTGATGATCCTCATGCCAGGGAGATCACCACCCTCAAGATGGAAATTCAACAGATCATGAAAGGTTAGTCTTCTTATCTTCAAGATAAATATGTTTAAAAAACAATTTAAATTTAATGAAATATATATACAATATATACTGACCACACTGCCTCATTGTTGGTCCCAAAACATTTAAACATTGGTTTTAAAGCATTAATTCCTGAAACATAATAAATGTTCTTTGAGTATTTTTTATTTATTTGTTTTTTTTAGGAAATTACAGTTCATTTATGCAGAAGGAAATCTTTGAACAACCAGAATCTGTTGTAAACACAATGAGAGGTCGTGTCAACTTTGAAACTAAGAATGTTATCCTTGGTGGCATTAAAGTAAATATTTTGTACTTTTGGTGGTTTCATTTTATAATAATAATGATAGATCTAGGAACTTATCATGATATAATGTAATAATAAAAATATTCCATTATGTTGCATTTTATAGTATTAAGTGGATTGATTGTAATTTTAAATTATCTGATGGTTTTAATATTAGCACAATATGTGAAAGTTGTGTTGTGACGTTTATTGATTTTAAGAATACAATCAACGATGAATTACATCTATGAACATAAGTGATTTAAACAAGCATTAGGATAAAATATAGCCTTTTTACTTAACTTCCAAATGTTTGTTTTGTTTGTTTATTTCGTTTATCGTCACTTTATGCTGCTATGGCTAACCGGAGGATGCTACGGTGGGAGTCCTAAATTTTGCCTATCCAGGTATAATTAGGATAGGGATCTTTAACGAGTACCTGACATCGCACAGGCTCGGGACCCCCATTTTACGTCCCTTCCGAAGGACGGCATAGCAAGGATTTTTTACTCCCTTTAAAAAATCCTAAGGTCATCTCCCGGGCTGCGAACCCGCGATCTTGGGTCTAGTAGGTTGCTATGCTATCCACTACACCACAGGTGACCCCTAACTTCCAAATGTATGTAGTTAAAACATACATTCCCCCTGCAGAGAACAGTTCCTGGAAATGTTTAGGTGTGGTAATTATTCTTCCACTATTATTTGTTACATTACAATTTACAATTACAATTTATAGACCTAACCTCACTTTTGAAAGTTCTGTCCTCTTAATTTTTTCTGAACCTAATTGACGTATAGTTTCCTATGCCATTGCTATGAGGGTAGTATACAGTAGTATGAGTAATTCAAACTCTTTAAGTGATTTGTGTGAGTTTGAAAGAGGTTAGAGTTGATTTTGGGACCTCAATTGGTATAATAAACTTTCTGGTGCGCCAAATTTACTGATCCAGCCTTCTAAAAATGTGTGAATGGTCCTCATATAATTGATAAAATCATTAATAGATTGAATTGAAAGTAAGTCGAACCAGGAGACTTTCGAATCATATCAGAAATACATTCATTGTAAAACTCCTTCCCTCTTCACAAGAGTATACAATTTTCTGATATTACATATCTCATTGCAGTTCTGCAACAATTTCATTTTGATGCTCTCAGTGCTTTCTATCGTGGTTTGGATAAATCAAAATTATAAATTTCCAGCATGATGTATGAAAGGTTCTGTGGAGATTTTGGAGAAGGAGTTTTGTTACAACATGGCAAGAACTATTCTATTGTTCTCCTGTATTAGAATTTGCTATATTCTCTAAATGTGGTCGTTTTAACATGAAATATGTTTTAATGGTGATCTAGTTGGTCAAAAGCAATACGTTTTTGGGGAACGCGAGGGCGTTACATGTCGTTTAATAGTTTGATATTAGGAGATTATGAGCAGTTAAGAATTCATCTCTTCTTGTACTCTTAAATACATAAATAACACTATAACTAGGAGGCAGGTTCTAATGAGTGAGCTCCTTTTGACTTCATTTATCCTAATGCAAAATAAAAAAATTTAAAATAGATTTGACCGATTTGGCTCGATCCCTCTCGGCTTTTCAAAATTTTGATTTGAATAAAAAAAATGTCCCATGTTATTCTTTCCTTAGCCAGCAGACTCAAAGGGGCCAGTTTTTCCACTGGGTTTTGTTTTGTTAAAAATTAACTTTTTTGAGTGAGATAAAGTATGGTTTTGTTTACAACAGTTTATAGTTAAAATAACGATGAAAGTGTTCAATTAACAGTTTGTATGCCCATATTTATGATATTGTAATAAACAAACATAGATATTTTCCTTGATTTCCCTCGAAAAAAAATTCGCAGGAATTTTTCTCTTATATGATATGAGAAACTTAATTAAATTAAATTAAATTTTCTTTGTACATTTTTAACTTAAGTTCAATTGTTTGAACTCGGTAATGGCAAACAGGCAAACAGAATGCCTGAAGGTAAAACCCCAGTTCTAAAGATTAACCATGTGAGGATAATAATATTTGATACCTCATTTAATAAACTGAAATTAAGGCTGTGCTTTACTAACTTGAGGAGAGTGAATAAGATAGTCGAATCCTCTTCGGGCTCAATAAAAATTAGTTGTAATTGGCTTTGATTTGTATACTGTACCCTTGCAACCTGATAAACTGAACAACTGGATTCTGAATCTGACTTGTGGCGGAATGGAATTAATTCTGAACAATTAATTCCTCTTCACCATTCTCCCGACCAGGAAAGCCCTGTATTGCCAAAACAACAAGGAAAAGGAGAAGAAAAAAGAAAAAAAATTAAGTTTGATCCTATTTTAATATGGATGTGAAACGACTGATTAATTTTTTTTTTTTCAGTCGTCATGGATATTATGTCAAATGTAACTTACTTTTTAAAACTTATTTTTGTGTTTATTTATACACTTTTTTAAATGTTATATATTTTTCTTTTATGAGTACATTATTCGTACATGTGATTAATGTTTAAAAAATCTCATAAATATTTTTTTTTTTTTTAATATTTAAATGAATAAATTTTAGGAGTACATACCAGAAATCAGGCGTTGCCGAAGACTGATGCTGATTGGTTGTGGAACATCTTACCACAGCGCTGTAGCTACGAGGCAACTACTCGAAGAACTCACAGAGTTACCTGTAATGGTCGAACTGGCATCTGATTTCCTCGACAGGAACACTCCTGTATTTAGGGATGATGTTTGCTTCTTCATATCTCAATCAGGTATTGATTAGTATAATTTTCATTTTATTTAAGAATATTTAAAAAAAAAAAATTAAATAATTCACTTTATCTATGAAATATTTGGTTCTTCTTTGAATATTTATGTCAGTAAGTTGGTTGCATTTTTATAGGTGTAAAAGAATTATTTTTAATTTATTAAATCTTTGATGATTTTAGTTAAGAATTTAATCATTTTATTGAATGTTCTTAGGTTATTTTTAAAGAATTAAAATTTTTTTAATTATTCCTGCATTGAGCAGTTTGCTGGACTGAAATAAAAATTCTGAACTCTTTTATCTACTTTTTGAAATATATTTAATTTTTTCCTTTCAAGAAGTTGATCATGAATCAAACAAAAAATAAATAAAAATCTGATGGAGCAAGGTCGTCCAGTCTATAGTAGGTGTGAAAGAAGTTAGATACTTTCAAGATTCGTAAACTTTGTCTTGTTCCAATGCGAAATATGGTATTGTCTTGCTGGAAGAGAACTCCTTTGCAACTGACCAAAACTGGACAACACTGCAGCAGTTTCAAGTACATTCTATTTAGCTGTTCACAATAGAGATCAGAGTTCATTGTATGACTCCGATCTATTATGAAAATTCATAATGGATTTATTTGTAGTTTCAAAAAACGCTCTTTCCTTTCCAAGGAGATATCTCCACTAAAGAATTTTTGAAACCAATGCCATGCAGTTCGCTCATCAAGGACACATTCATTTTTGTTGATTCTATGGACCAATTCTGTGGCTGAACCTAATTTTTTTCAATGTCTTAAAATTACAATCTCCTTAGACACAATCTTGTTGCTTTTTCCATGAAAACTTTTGAACTAATGCTTAATCAAGATAGTCCAACAAAAATAAAAAATCTTAAATAAAAAGACTGTGCATACTAACTTACAGTAAAATGGTATATTAGTGATACCTATCCTAGCTTTGGTGGTTGCACCCCACACAACCTCTCTCGATTTTATTTCTTAAATACAGCCTCTTTACTTAGTCCAATAAGTGTGACTTCTACCATTTTATAGATCTTGATCGTGTTTTTCTTCTTTCTACTACTAAATTTAGTTTGTTATAAATAATTTATTTTTCTATCATTATATATAATATTATGACTGTTTTTTTTTTCTTTGTTTTTTTAATTATCCTTTCTTTTATCAGGTGAAACAGCTGATTCTTTAATGGCATTGAGATACTGTAAACAAAGAGGTGCCCTCATCGTCGGTGTTACAAACACCGTTGGTTCTTCAGTGTGCCGTGAATCTCACTGTGGTATTCATATCAATGCTGGACCAGAAATTGGTGTAGCCTCAACAAAAGCCTATACTTCACAGTTCATCTCCTTGGTTATGTTTGCACTGGTCATGTCCGAAGATCGTATATCACTCCAAGAAAGAAGGGCCGAGGTATGCATTAATCATTTATTTATTTTTTAATCTTTGTTTAAAGTTTTGTGATTTATCTGTGCAGTAATCAGGATTATGTGGAAATATAAAGAGTTTTTACAAGTTTTGCATCATAATTACACTCTTATAGCATTCATTTATTATTTATCTTTTGTTAATCTTAAAAATTATATATATATATATATATCAATTGCAGATTAAATTAAAATTAAATAAAGCATTTCACTCTTCAAAAAAAGTCTTTATTATCCGACTTTATTTATCCAATCAATCTGATCCAGAATCATACATATTGTTTAAAACGATTTTTAGTTAAGTCCAATGTTGTTTGGGTGTTTAAAAATAAAACCACCTTTTAGGTTCAATATGTTATTTGTAAAATTATAGCAAATATTAAAAATTTGCACCATGTCAAACCCAATTACAATAATTTCAGGTGTGTTTATTAAGCTTAAATATTTTGCTTTTTAGATTATCAAAGGTCTTGAGAATTTGGATGAACAAATTCGTGAAGTTCTGAGTGTTGATAATGATGTTAAAGCTCTCGCCAACGATCTGTACCAGCAAAAGAGTTTGCTTTTGATGGGAAGAGGATACAACTTCGCAACTTGTATGGAAGGTGCTTTGGTAAGTGTTCAGTTTTTTATTTTATTAAACAATTATGGCTTATTTAGTTATATTGTATTTAATATTAGTGTTAGAGATGGTGAAGTCTGACTACTCTTTATATTATTTTTCAATTCCCTTATTTTCACTTAATTTATTTGATAAACATGGATAATAAAACAAATCCCGGATAAAAAATTATGGTTAGTTAAATTATGGGAATTCTATAAAACTATCTTCACAAGTTTTGAAAGAAATTAAATCTAATTTTGAGTTTAGAAGTCCTTTGAATTTGCATTTTCTTATATTACAAATGCAAATTAAACAGCTTTAGTTAAATTTATTTGTTGATCCATATAAGTTTTTCTCATTAAATTTAACAAAACTTTGTATACTTCATACTTTTTTATTTTATTTTTTGTAAGTGATCTGTGAAGCTTGAAAACTAAACATTAGAATGAGTTTCAAGTTTCTGGTGTCACTAAAAATTAATATTATTTTAAAATTATATGCTTCTTAAACAATATATGTTTAATTTAGCCTGTTTTGATTCTGTTCCATAAAAATGTCATTAAAAATTGGCTTGAGGTCTGTTCAAAAAATTTGTTGACATCAGCCATTTTGCATATTTAACTAAAAGTTAGATGTATTTTGGTGTGTTTAGCAAATCAGTTTTAATTTGTATGAGAAATAAAATTAAGTTCTCCACCACTTTTGAAATGTTGACTGTGGCATTTTCTGAGTCTAATTTGATCAAAAAAACATGATAATAAGTGTCAATAAAAGCTCTTCATAGAAGGTCGAGAAGATGTGTAACGACTTAAGATGCTTAAGCATGTCATTGTTGTATCATGAGTTTTTTTTTTTAAATTGAAGGATCCATAAGGAATATTACCTTAAAATCCTGCTTCAATTGCAATACGAAGGAAACTCCAAGATTTGTAAGAAAACAATGTATAGCTTTTGAATCATGATAAAGCACCTGTGAAAATAGTTGCTTATCCGTGATTTTCTGACCAAAAAAAATAACTTAATCAAGCTTCAGCTCCCATATTCACCAGACTTCTACTTTTTCCTTTATTCAGAACTGAAAAGATTCATTAGAATTCTAAAGATGAATTAAAATTTTTTTTTAACTTACCATTAAGTGGAATGTCAACCCTAAGATCTTTTTTGGATTATTATGAGCTATCAATGTTTTGTAGTTCCCATGTATCTAGCCACAATCTAAAACATTTTAAATAACTTTTTTTCAATAAATTTCAACTTTCAAATGTCCAGACATCCTTCCTTGTTGTTTAAGGATTTATATTCTGATATTAATTAGCACCATTGTATTTAGGAATCATTGAAAAAATATGTCTATTATAATTTAATCACTTTCAAACTTAATGATTAAATAATTTCTAATTCTTTTACAGAAAGTAAAAGAATTGACATACATGCACAGTGAAGGTATCCTTGCCGGAGAACTGAAGCACGGACCTTTGGCGATGGTTGACAAAGCCATGCCAGTTATAATGATCGTCACAAGAGACCCTGTATACACGGTATGTTAATAACATTTTATTATTAATTTTTTCTTCTTTTCATTGATTCAGCCTTCATAAAATGTGATGAACATTATTATTATTATTTTTTATTAAACTATACTGAATTAATTAAGTAATATTAATTCATTAAAATTCATGCTGTCCTTTCAAATAAAATTATCGGATTGTAGATCAATTTTCACTTTACTTGGAAAGATATACAGATTTTTTTCAAAATCAGTGTTCATTGATATTTTTGAAATTGTAAAGACAATTGAATTTGTTTTTTGCCTTTTTAAAAGTCAAAAGGCAAAAAACAATAATAAAAGTTTTGTTTTGTTACAGAAATGTATCAATGCTCTTCAGCAAGTAACAGCTCGTGAATGTCGCCCGATTGTTATTTGTGAGAAAGGTGATTTAGAAACACAGACCTTTGCGTCAAAGTTTATTGAAGTTCCTCATACCGTTGATTGCTTGCAGGTAATGTCCATTTCTAATTTATTGTCAGAATTGTTTTTTAGACTAAAATCATTCTATGCTACTCTTTAAAGATGTTTATGTGCTAGTTTCCTGGTTATGGGTATGGTTTAGTTAGTATTTTTGACCCCATTATTTCAAATTTCTTATTTTGAATAACAGTAAATGATATAAAAAGAAATATTATATTCATATTTGTAATATCTAAAAATATATGTTTTTGTTTTGTTTTCTTAGGGCATCTTGACCGTGATTCCAATGCAGTTGTTGTCGTACCATATTGCAGTTCTCAGAGGCTGCAATGTTGATTGTCCTCGTAACCTGGCCAAATCTGTCACTGTAGAGTGAAGATGAAAGAATCTGAGAGAGATCTACACTTTCATATTTGCATTTAAAGCAACTATTATCGATTTTGCGGTGAATGCACTTCGTATAATACAAACAATGGAAGACTAAGAACTTTTTTTTGTTTTCTGGAAATTTAACAAAAAAAGAAAAAGAAGTTTTATCGTATTTAGGCCAGCCTAGATGAAAGACTGTTGTTTTCAGTATTTTTTTTTTTTATAGTACCAATTAAGTGATGAACATTGTCATTCCAAAATTCCGAATTTCCAAATTAATATTTTTTAGGGACCAGACAGTTAATATTTATAGATACTTAGTTAATATCGCAGCATCTTGTAAAACTATTGTAACATTAACTGAGAATATCCGATCATAGCACAATTATATAAAATTTACTAAACGCTTGTTATATTCTCTATATTTTATTTCTGTTATCCATTTGTAGTATTGCTTGCATTAGCCATTATTACTCTATGAAATGTGAGAGATAGTTATTTGTAGCAATGAGTTAAAACTTTATCTAGAACATAACTGTAGCTCGTCTTATGCATTCTTGCATTCTTTTTAACCGTAGAGTGTTAACAAGAAGGTAATGATGGAAAATGTAAACAATCAGTGCCAAGTACTTAAAAAGTATAATTTATTGTATATAGTGATTTAAAAAAAAATATATGTGCAATAATTTTTTTAATATAAATTTTTATATATATCCAAATGTCTTTCGTTTTTATATTTGTTAAAAATGTGATTTAATTTTTTTTTAAATATATATTTCTCAGTTTTTATTATTGTTATGGTATGTTGTCTATTTATAGAATACAGATGTTGCCTTAAATTTGGTTATGGTACTGCCATATTTTTGTATGATAGCAATAAACATTGGAAGTTATTTACTTTTTGTAATTGTTTTGTTTTTTATAGTTTCAATTTACCTTATCCTTCAAATTCTATAAATATAACACTTCCAGAATGAAAGAAGCACAACTCAAAACTTCATCATTAGTAATGTTTTGTTTTTTGATTTAGACCTTTTTCATTGAGACATTCCTTAAATATTAGATTGAAATAATTAGTAAATCTAGTTATCTAGCAGTATTTGTTTTTGCAGGAAAAAATATAAAAGTTTTCATATTATGTAGACTATATGGTATCCCTAATCAAAGCTGGCTACTTAATTGTCAAAACTGCATAAGCTATATCTAGCTGTTCACAAAGTAAAATATAGTACAATGAAACTCCAATTCTCATGATATATGATTATTAGAATTGATTTGAAGAAAAATACATATATATATTTTTTATAACACAATTTTTTTTTTTTTTATAGTTTATTAGCAGTTATTGTAGGCCTTGGTTTCTAGTTCATGTAAAATACGATAGGCCCCGTGTCTTATTAGCTTTCATGACACAATAAAAAGACATAAAGCTAAACAATTTTATTATTTAATACAATAATGTATAGTTAAAACATTACATTTTTTTATTTCAATACCCTAATTTAATAGTAAATCTGATTATCCAGATTTTTGGGTATCTGGAGCAATTGCGGCCCAATTAATGTGGATAATCTGAGTTTCACTGTACTGCCAAAGGTAAATATATGTACTGGTAAAGTCTGAGTCCAGTGGCCAACAAAGCTCAAAATCCAAAGACCTTGGAAGTTTGTAACACAAGGCATCACTTTTCTACCAATCCAAATGATCCTCAGTGCTGTAGTCTTTTATTGGATAACTGTCTATCCTTCAACAGCATATCTGCCATAAGCTGCCTTTGCGCTTAGACCTTTTTTCTTCTTTTATTCTTTCTTCTGACTGCCTGTCCATTTTAAAAATGTAAGTGACCCTATTAAACCAGCTCATGCTACAAGGAATTAAATAATTAGTCAAAGTAAACATTGACATAAATAGTAGGAACAAAAACTGTCTTATAAGA
Source organism: Euschistus heros (assembly GCA_003667255.2). Classification (NCBI taxonomy): domain Eukaryota; kingdom Metazoa; phylum Arthropoda; class Insecta; order Hemiptera; family Pentatomidae; genus Euschistus; species Euschistus heros. The sequence goes on along the minus strand of RCWM02000774.1, from coordinate 129,129 downwards.
TTAATAATGAGAGAGTTAAGGGGTTTTCGTGCACAAGTGCTTTTGTAAAATCCTAGAGGGATAATTTAAAGATAACAATAAATCATTCATTATTTTCTTGATAAATCAATATATTCCCTGTTTATAGACTTTTTATCCAACTTCAATAACAATTAGGGAATGGGTATAGAATTATTTTTTGAGATACCTTTACTTACTTAGTTAAGCGTTCCCCAAATATCTTCTTTTTTTTTGTTTATAGTGTTCTTTAATTTCTATATATCCTATGTCCCTCTATACCACTAAATAATTTTCTATGCATTCTCATGAGAAATGGGTCTGTTGATTGTTTTGAAAAGGTAATAAGTTCCCAAGATTATAAACTGGTATTAAATGAAGATATTCAAAAGTACAATCCATTGAATATAAAATAACAATTACGTTTAACATAGGCTTCTTGTTGAAGGATCTAAAAATATGAATTTTCATTATTAGTTTTTTATCATTCTCAGATGCTCATCTTACCCCTGTTATCACCAAATTAGGAAATATGAGGTATGTCCTTCTGTAAATACACCCTGTCACCTCTTGTTGGGATAGCTGTTATTATTTCTATAGACATATTAAATAACTCTTGGGATAAGAAGTCTTCTTGTTTTAATATTTTTTGTATGGTGAAGTCTGTGGACAGTTCCCCTTGTAATATAATTTAGTCTTTGCTATAACTTATATTAGTACACTATGAGGTCATTCTTAACCTCCTAATGAATTTAGGGGGATAAGTTTAGAGTCTTTGGGTTTTCATAAAGCTCATTTATTTTGATGCTGTCATATACCTGTCTGTTGTCTTTAAAGACTGTTGTAGGTTAACATTCAAAGCATAGCATTTCTTCCTAGTAGATGTTATTATGATTAGTAATATATTGTAATCTCCTTGGTAATGATGGCATCCAATTTTTCACCCTTCTTATTTATTTTAATGTCAAAACCATTCTTCAAATATTTGTAACTTATCCCATAATTCTAAAATAAGTATGTAAATCTCAATTCACATAATTGAGATAACTGTAAAAGAATTATTTTCTATACAATATATTTAAAAAACTAAAAAATTATTAGATTCACTTCAAATTATTAAAACTGAAAAAAAAAAAAACAGTCAATAAAAAATGAGGTACCTATAAAATTAAAATAAATATTAATCAATTATAAATACATAATAACCAGAATGCATAATTATATTTATTTATTAGCAACAATATTTATCTTAAAAGCTTTATATGTGTCTTATACAAATAACAAGCTCAAACAGTGTATCATTTTTAAATAAGCAGTCACTTATCTTTTTTTTCTTTTAATAAGTTTTGTTTCAGTCAATCAATAATACATATATACTCAAAATCTTGGATTCTATTTGTAATTCTTTTTATTAAACATTTATTAGGAATGAAAAGTAGATAAATATATGTACAAATAAGACTTCCATAATGTGGAAATATTCTAAACAGAATAATTTAAGAAAATTATCAATTTAATACATGGTAAAAAAACCTATTGGGTGTTTGATAAATGTATAAAAATTGAGGGAAGATCCAGTTCTTCCAGTGATGTTCCCATTCAGAATTGAAACTTTTAAAATATCTACATATTGTTTAATATTTCTATAATGTATCTAATGTAAAAGTTAACTTAATTGAATTTAATACCAAATGTCATTTCACAGAATTGCTGTTCTCAATGATAAACTGGAATGCGGCCCTTGATGACTTCATTATATAAGAATTCAATAAAAGACTCATTACTGCTTAGGAAAGTTTCATAATGAATAATAAAAACAAAATTATCGCTAGTACTTTAGTATATAATTTTGTGATAATGACAATTAAAGGTCCCATTAAATGGTCTTTAATTTAATGGGAAGAAATATTTTTTATATGGAGTAGAAATAGGGCAGATGTTATTTAATCATTTTTTTAACATTAAAAAAATAGTTGGTGACTTTATAAGTTTTATAAATTATATAACCCTATCAATTAACTTTGAAATTGGAAGCTTTTGAATAAAAATCAAACAATTGATTTAAGTTAAATAAGTAATTAGAATAAAAATTACAACTTTCTTTAAAAATATTTGGTTATAGCAAAAGCATTTCTTTTTTTAATTATTTTTTAAATACATTGATGTACAGTTTTTTTATTATTGCTGAAAACAGTTGGCACCAATGATATAGCTAACAAGTGCAGTGAATAAACCGATAGTGAATGTATTATATTTTTGTGCGTTATTAGTTAATAATTAACTTAGTGTTTTATTATGTGTTCATGTAAACTACAGAATTATTAAGTATAGCATATTATTAAGGTATTTATGATAACATTAATTATTCATAATATATTGCGAATATAATAATAAATTTTGTCCGGGAAAGTTTCTATATGAATTTATTTATACTGGTTTTACTTTTTATAAAGCTAGATATAATCATATTTAACAGTAATATTTACAATATCAATACAATTTAATTAAAAATAAAAATATTCTATATAAAATATATCTACAAAAGTTGGAATTATTTAAGTATTAAATTAACGGATGAATTCTCTTGGTTTTATTGTATGTTTATTAAAGATATATAATGTAGTTCAGTTTTATGATCCAGTTAGTAAACTATCGTTTTTCTTGTTAAACAATCAGTACTTAAGTTATAGCCGCTAATTTTAGATAAAAAAAGTTATATTTAAATGTAATTTGACATGCACCATTTAAAAATTATGTCTGAAACTTGTAACGTACGTAATTCTAACGCACTTAATTAATTATAGCTGTCTATATGGTGTGGTACAGGAAAGAAATTATTGATATTCGTATTAATATGTCTCAAATATTTGGAAGGGAATAGGTATTTGGTACAATTACTATTTAATGTAATTGTATTATTTACTCAATATTAATACATTACAAAGTGGAACTGAATACGATCAAATTTACAACCATTAATTATGAATGCTACTCGTTACTTCATCGGAACTTGGAACTGGAGTTCCTAAGGGAACCTAATACGATGCAGGAACTATTGGAACTGATGCAAACCGTTTTTTAACGTTCTTAGCGATATGTACTGTTCAAATAATGTTTAAAAGATAGTTAATTCATTTATTTTGTGTTAAAAATGAAAAATAAATATTTTTCTTTGACTTTTAAACCATGTTTTACTTGTAATACTCTTTACGAAAATAGTGATAATTTGAATATTCGACTCAACTATCGAAAGTTAGCTGCTGATTCTGTTGGCGCCCAAAATGTGCTATCACAGACAAGATGGGTTCTTTTTGCTATTGTTTTATTCCGATGATTAGATTATACCTTGTGCTTCTTGAGGCAAGGGACTCAGTAAATGGGATTTTGTATTATTGTTACCTAATTCTGTATTATTGAGTTCTCGGAAGATATTGTACTCTTCTTATGTGATTTACTTTCTTGTTTTTGCTGGATGTAATAATGTTTGATTCTCATGCGTTAGTTTTGGATTCTTTTAAGTTTTAATTATTTCGATTTACTTGAACTCCATAAGGGTGAAACATTACCACTTTTTTTTTCTCCTACCATTGTAACCCTTTAAAAGGAGAGAATATTTTTCACCTCATAAGATTTAGCTTACTACATGCATACATATGATGTCTGCCATGATTATATGATATTTTTATATTCCATGCACATTGTGCTTATTTATTCTAAAACTAGTTTATAAAAAAATTATATCAGATATAATTTCAGTGATTGTTAAGTATGTTATAATTTTTCTGTATATCATTTTGAAGGTTCCACGTAGAAACCGGATGTCTCATCGATTTGCCCGCTTGATAATGTGAGATGTACCGCTAATGAACACTCTAGTGGGGAGATCAATATTATGCAGGGTCGATGAAGCGTCGCTGGGAAGAATTTGATTATTTTCTCTTTATTCTAAGACTTGGTTATGTTTATTATCTTAATTCATGATATAACAGTACATTATGGTGATACTTGTTGAACTAAAATTGTTGTCCTATTTCCAATTAAGGAACTTTCGTTCTTTTGAAATTCTTTCCAATTTAAATAAAGCATTAGGCATTTAACTGTTGAATATAGTTTTGAGCGCAGTAAATTGACAGAAAATATAGAAACGATCCTACTGACAGTTAAAGTCTAATAAATAAAATAAAATTCGGCAAATCAAGTGACGTGCCGGTAGCAAAATTTTTTTCATACCCCAGGTTAGAAATTAATAGTTGTTTTAAAAAATAATCGTTATGAGAGCTAAAAAAGCAAAAAAAAAGTAATTCAAGAAAAATTAATTAGTAAACAGAAAGTAGCATTTATTATCTACAACATATATTATGTAGTTAATAAAACTATTAGGACTATGTTATTAAATGTAAAATAAAAAGTCGATTTTATAAAATCCACCAAGCTATTTATAAAGTTCGATAAACAGAGGACATTATAGGACCATTGTCCTTTCCTTCCCTGCAATACCTAAGTAATACGATTAGTCGAAATTGCCCCATCTCGTCAGTCCAACGGATCTCTCACTGCTTTGTTAGTGTAATCGCTTCAGTTAAAATCGGTTTTCTTATATTTAGTGATATTCTTCATAAATAGAGCTATTGATCTGGAAACTGCCGGTGATGTCACATACTTTTGAAGTGGTTATTATTTCATCAATTAATGTATCAGTGCCATTTCGGCTGTTCGAAAAATACTGTATTTTTAGTTTATTTTCAATAATAAACGTATTTTAAATAAGCATATTTTAGTGTTTTTGTTGTACTTCAGAGTGCGTCCCGGCTTTTATTTTTAATTTCTTAGAAAGATTGGACCTTTTGTAAAATAATGGTGTTCAAATCAGCCGCACCTAGCTGCACCTTTTCGGTTTAAGCGGCACCAAACATGACGATGAGAAAATTACAAAATATTAAATTAAATATTAAAATTATTTTAACTGAATCTTCAATTTTTCTTGTATGTATCCATTGGTTTAGGAGTAAGAAGAGTGTCCCGGAAATCACTGAACGATAAAATTAGAGGAGCAATACCTCCCAATTTTTAACTAAAATTAGATAAAATTAAGACATCTATTAACTATTGGGAACTATTTTAGTGACCAGTTAAAGGACACGAAGTACTAATTTCCTGTTTTAAATATAAATTTAATCAGGTAAGGAAGAAAGCTGATAAAATGAAAACAAAAAATCCTTTAAAAAAGACGATTTGTTGCTAAAAACATTTGAAATACTTACTTTAATTAATTAAATTCATTAAAAAGCACCTTATTCACACTGAAAAACAATTTTTATACTGTGAAACATATTGTGTCACTTACTCTGATTGACTCAAAGGTGTGTAATACCGTCACATTAACATCAACCATGAGGTCCTACATTTGTGGCGTAACCTTTAAGGAATTCAATGATTTGATAAAAATAAATAAAAAATATATTGATGCCGAAGCTCTTTCTTTTGGTTTATCTATATTGCACGCACGTATTGATTTGTATGTTCAAAAGCATATTGCATCTCTCATACTCTGGTAGCTATGAACAGATACAGACAAAACAATCGTTATTAGATTAGATGCATATATCTATGGTGTTGATTTCTATTTGTTATACCAATTTGAAGATATCATTGAAGTGAATTCAAGTGGCCACAAGATCCATTTACAAACGTTTGAAGAGCGACATTAAATATCAAAATTATGAATAAGTCTTTATCCACTTACGATGCATAAAATTCTTATTCACAATGCAGCTTTGATTGACCAAGCAATTTTGCCAAAAGAGTTGCACTCCGAAGAAGCCGTTGAGGCACACAACAAACATTTCAAGCTATATAGTCCGAATTTTACACGAACATTTTTCAGGAATGTTTAAGTATATTGAATAAACTTTTTTTTTCATAAACAGCCTGAAAATAAGTTTTCCTTAGCTTAATATGATTAGTAAATATATTTTCGACAGTAAACTGAGATTAAATAATTTTGGCCGCCTAGATTTCTAAAATACCCCTATGTGCCGTAGGGGTTTTGATGATGATGCATGCATACCTTTAACAAACTGTTATTTGGTTTACAGAAGCAAGGGAAAAATTCTGTACAACGGAGTCTTGGTTTAGTACCAATTATATTCCTCTCTTATTAAAGTTTTTTTTTTTTTTATATGATTAGAGAGAATTGATTTATAAAAACAACATATTAGGTATAACAAAACTATTGCCAACGTCAGTTATATAGATCGATTTCCAGTAATCGACTTCGGGCCATCGATTGTCGATACCGATTGAGAATTGATGGAATAGAGAATCGACATATCCTTAATATGTTTTGGACTTTGGGAGATTGGGATAGATAGGTTCCAAGGAAGTATTTTTGTCGAAAACTTGGATAAAGCCACCTTAACTCAGACTATAAATAAACTAAACTATGAATATTTAGATTCCATTCTACAGATATTTCTCTTAATACTTAGCGAAGTTTCAAAATGACTTGTTTTGTAACAAAGTTAGGTCATCATTCAAGATACAAAGTCTTAAGTGCAGAACACCCTTCTGTCAAGTCTTTCGTGCTGTGAGGGTTACAGCCAATAGGGTTCGTTGTGGACGAGGACTGATATGGCCGAAATGGTAGGGGCGCTGGTCTCTATGGGTTCGGTACAGAAGTTGTTGGTTCGATTCCATGCTGGATTGGTTGATATTTATTATGTTGGGGTCCCGCTAAACGAATCTCGACTTTCCCTCTCTGGCTAAAATAAGATTGTTAACCCGTAGAATGCCGTCTTAAACGTCCTTCTTGCTCTAGTTGTAGCACGTAAGGACGTGTTTATTTTATACCTGTCAGAGAAAACTTTTATATTCTAAAATAGCTATATTACATGAGGTTATTAGTGATCATTGAAATAAGTACTGCTTTATGTCATAAAAAAAAATAATATCGATATTCTATATCGACATTTTTTTGAGTTCTAAATATCAAAACACAATATATCTGTGACTACAAATATCAATATATGGATATATATATATAAATATTCTTGATATTATATATATATATATATATATCAGTTTTTTTTTCGAATTTTTTTTTTTTTTTATATATATATATATACATGGATATGTATTTTTTTAAACTTTCTTCTTTTTTTCAACATCTAAAATATATCAGGCAACCCATTCTGTTGGTGTTGCTCGAATGAAAAATTTGTCGATAGTTTCGTTTAGTCGATTTTTCGATTGATAGAATTCGTCGCTAGGACCTACCGTTTAGAAGCTATATTGGTTTGATTGAAAAAAGTCACGTATTAACGTTTTTTTCACACTCAAAAATGTAACATTTTGACACGATCTAGATGTGTTGGTGTTGTATGGATCGAAAATTTGACGTCTTACTCTTCATAAATTTAATAGAGAATGTTTTTTGTAATACTAGATTAGTCGCTAAGACCTGCCGGTTAGGAGCTATATTGCTATGAATGAAAAATGTCACGTTTGGAACCCCCTATATTCCTTTTATTTTGTTTATTTCGAATGATCATTAATTGTTAATTTCTTGTATATTCATTATTTTTTTCATTACCTTCTATATTTCATCAGTCCTTTCGCGTTCTTCATTTGTCCTTGACTACAAAAAGCAGTAGATCATAGATAGACATATAGATGATCTATTGTTTTTCACAGTCAGGGAGTAATACTTAATTTGTTTTTTATTTTTTATAAAGGCCATTTTAAATATTCCAATCATGTTACAATGATATTTCTGTTTATTTTATCGATTGACGTAACTTATTTCACAACTTAAATAGAACCCAAATTATTTAAAATGTTTGAAATTTAAAACTATCCATCAGGCAGTAGTTTTACTCTCTGTAAGATGTATACCACATGCAGATGCAACCAGTACCTACCAGTCTTGCCACCTGTCCCATAATCCTAACTTTAAAAACTTTCCTTTATTGAAACCAATTCTATAATGTTTTGTTACTTTTTTTATTATATATAGTTGAATGTTGTATTTTTGTGTTATAGAGAAAACGTTTTATTTATCAATACGGAAAATATTTGAAAGAAAAAATATCGGATTTTCTTGCATAAATATCGATATTTTAAATATATCATCAGTATTGCCGATTCCAACATACAGTTATCCCTTGGGTAGCAGGAGAATTTCTCCCGTTCTCCCCCGAGCCAATTCAAAACTTCCAGTTTTCGATTTCCCCCAAATGACAAATGAGTAATGTTACTTTTCAAATTTAGCAACGAGGCATTAAGTTTATAAATATCATTACGACTTAATTAGAAATTAAGATCTTCGTATATTTAATTAGTCCAGTCAATGAGTGCTAAAATGAGGGACGTAGAGTGCATGGAATATCCGATAATTTTTGACTTCATAGCTTCGTTAGTTGTAGTTAGAAGGTAAACATACTAAAAGTCCACGCCGCTGGAGGTTGAGCTAACTGTGGGGGGGGGGGGAGAGGAAAAATTCCATTTTTTTTTTGGTTTTTCCATAATATCTCGAAAACTGTTGACTCTAGAAAAATATGTTTCGAATAAACATAAAAGCTAACTAAATTCACTATGAAATTCATCATACATAAATTTGTCGTAATTCAAACCGTTTACGAGATATACGTTATTGAAAACAGGTGATTTTCGGGAAAAAACAAATGTCACCTCACATTTTATCAAACATTTGCTTCTATTACGTTCCACAATCGTTTCTCAGAAAAAACGTCAGCGGCAAAATTGTAGAGCATTAAATTTACTTTAATTTCATGCATACGTCTCTGGTATTTGCTTTAAATGTTTAACCAAAAGTGAGGTAAACATTTTTTTTATTTCTAAAGTTGTCGATTTTGAATAACGTATATCTCGAAAACCGTTGAAATTTCCACGAATAAGTAAATAATTATTTTTATAGGAAATTTAATGGGCTTTAATTTTGATCTGATACATATTTTTCTAGAGTCCACCGTTTTCGAGATATAATCGAAAAACAAAATTGGGACCTTCTCCCCTCCCCCTACCTTTAGCTCACTTTTAATATGTTGGGACTTTTAATATGTTTACCTTCTAACTATTCCTAACAAAGCTGCGAAGTCAAAAATTATCGCATATTTCATGCACTCTACACCCCTCATTTCGGCACTCTTTATCTGGGGTCGTACTTTTCTGAAAAAAATACGTTTATTGATACTCATTCCAAAACTAATTGGTCGATCCAAAATTTCTATTTTTTATGTGAAAGCTCCTTAAATATACTATAAGAGCCTGTATATGAAATTTTGATTATGTCACGTTATACACTCAAACCAGCCTAAAACATACATATTTAGCGTTCAGGTTTGGGTGTATTACGTGACATAATCAAAATTTCATATATAGGGCCTGGTAGTAAATTTCACCAGATTTTAGTTGAAGAAAAAATTTCAGATCTGACAAATAGTTTCGGCGTTATGGTCAAAACTACGCCAAAAAAAACTTGGGCTTAAAATAGTAGGCGGTTTTTAACGTGCTGGTAAGGGTATTCAATGGGACTTGATCAAAATTTCATATATAGGTTCTTATAGTAAATTTAAGGAGCTTTCAGATATAAAATAGAAATTTTGGATCGAACAATTAGTTTTGGAATGAGTATCAATAAACGTATTTTTTTCAGAAAAGTACGACCCCAGATAAAGAGTGCCGAAGTGAGGGGTGTAGAGAGCATGAAATATGCGATAATTTTTGACTTCGCAGCTTTGTTAGGAATAGTTAGAAGGTAAACATATTAAAAGTCCCCGCTCCTGGGGGGGTGAGCTAAAGGTAGGGGGAGGGGAGAAGGTCCCAATTTTGTTTTTCAATTATATCTCGAAAACGGTGGACTCTAGAAAAATATGTAGCAGATCAAAATTAAAGCTCATTAAATCTCCTATAAAAATAATTATTTACTTATTCGTGGAAATTTCAACGGTTTTCGAGATATACGTTATTAAAAATCGACAACTTTATAAATAAAAAAAATGTTTACCTCACTTTTTGTTAAACATTTAAAGCAAATACCAGACACGTATATATGAAATTAAAGTAAATTTAATGCTCTACAATTTTGCCGCTGACGTTTTTTCTGAGAAACGATTGTGGAACGTAATAGAAGCAAATGTTTGACAAAAAGTGAGGTGACATTTGTTTTTTCCCGAAAATCACCGATTTTCAATAACGTATATCTCGTAAACGGTTAGAATTACGGCAAATTTATATACAATAAATTTTATAGTGAATTTAATTAGCTTTTATGTTTATTCGAAACATATTTTTCTAGAGTCAACAGTTTTCGAGATATTATGGAAAAACCAAAAAAAAAATGGAACTTCTCCCCTCCCCCCCACCTTTAGCTCACCCCCCAGCGGCGGGGACTTTTAGTATGTTTATCTTCCAACTATTCCTAACGAAGCTATGAAGTCAAAAATTATCGCATATTCCATGCACTCTACAATGTGTTTATTCACTGGACTAAATGTAATTTATGTAATTAGATATTGTTATAAAATAAAAATGAATACTTAGTATTGCCAATTTATACGCTACTGGGACGAATCGATTTTTTAAAATTCAAATCGATTAAAAAATTCAATTCGAATATCTCCCAAATTGGCAGTCCTGCTGATGACGTGTGGCCTCCAATAATTGCCCCCGAATTACCCCCAAAAGTGCAAAGACTTCTAATATTATTCCCCTCCCCCCGGGGGGAAAATTACTCTCCAATCGACAGCTTTGTATATCATGTATCCTAGTGGAGACTTCATGAACATAAGACTTCTAATCAGATTGTTGTTCCTATCGATCGAAACTTAGCCAAATGACATAATCGATTTTTCGTAACGTGGGGCGAAATAAACTCCTTGTACAATAGACTCCACCAAGATTTTTGTCTTGGAAATGTTTTGGAAGTTTTTCTTATTTGAATACAGTAGAGCGTCGATTATCCGAACTAATGTTGTCAGATAATCGAAATTCATTTTAAAAAAATTATTATATGTAAACAGCATCACACAACAGTTCACTTTTCGCTTTCAAAGTTTTACGACTTAAACTGCCCGTTTCACTGTGAAGATTATGGGGTACCTGATTGATTTAGAATTATTTTTGATTCCCGTTATTGTTGATTTACCAACCTAGAAATCGATAGCTAATGTCTGACCCAATCCACTTTTTTTTAGCCCTGTAATATTTTCTATTTTGTCTTTAAATAAATAGAGCTGTTGTTTCCTTTTTGTTAACATGGATGATGACGTGTAATTTTAAAACAAAAAGTGATCACAAAGGCGATGTATGTCTCTCAAAGAAGGATTGAAGATTTAAGGTGAGATCTATTACCAACCAAATGATTTGGAAGATATTTAGATAAACAAATGAAATGGTCTAATTAAATATGGGTATGTATAGGTAGAAGTTCATTTTTTGCAGTTTATGTGGAATAAATTGAGGTTTTCTTAAAGACATTCATGAATTTTTTTATTTTATTTTATCGAAATTTACAACTGTACAATACATATACATCTAGTAAATCTGTTCACAACAATTACAAGTAAAAACTTGAAATGAACTACTTATCTGAAGCACTTCAACTAAAATTTTACACTAGGTCTCTAGACCATCTTCGTTTTAGACGCCTCGGAGGATTATCGGGAATGGAGTGAGAAGCAAGTTGAGCGACTAGAGGATTAGAGTGGTTATAGAGTTTGCTATGAAAGGATAGGTATCTGGTTTGGCCTAAATCAGCAACATATGTGACATTAAAATTTTTATGGATAAGTTTATAGGTAACAAAGTATGGAGCATTAAGGATTTTTCGAAGGATTTTGGATAGTAAAGAATGGATACGGGAAGAATTCGAAGGTTTAGTTGAGCCCCAAAGCTCAACTCCATATGTCCAAATAGGTCTGATAACTGTCATGTAAATGAGTCTTCTGTAGTATATCGGAAGTTTTGAACGTTTGTCTAGTAAGTGTTGAAGAAGTCGAAAACGATGAGCAGTTCCTGTCGTTTTAGTCTTGTATGTGGATTCCAAGTTAAACGTTTGTCCAGTTGGAGTCCTAGATAGCGGATCTGTTCAACAGGGATCTGTAGAATATTGTTAAAGTATACTGTAGGACAGGAGAAGTCGTAGGTTTACGACGAAGGGTAAAGGTTATTTGATGGGATTTGCTTGGATTTATTTTAATTCTCCAATGTCGACACCATGATAAAAAAAAATTTTCATTCAATTTTATTTTTAACTAAAAATAATTTTAACTATATGAATAAGTGATTAGATGATCAATTTAATTAAAATTACATTCCCCCAAAAAATTAGAATAAAGGTTCCTCTAATAGAACGTTCCGATAGCTGACTTTCGGATATCGACGCTCCACTGTATTTGTAAACCTTAAATCATAAGATATTATGTATTTTGGGAACTTCTGGGAGAACTGGGGAATAGATTGCCTAAATATTTTATTATATATATTTTTTCTTTATTATAAGCAGTAAAAAATGAAAAATATTGAAAAAAAATAAGGTTTTCTTAAAATAAAGTTTTCTTTTATAAAAGTCTGGAGGCTGGAAGAGCCAAGGCAGCCAACTGCTATGACCTGGTTCTCAGTTCACCGCCTTCGGGCCCTTTTCATATTTTACAAACATGGCTCCCTAGTTTCCCTATCACACCACCTCCTCAGGTATTAATGAATATTGTACATTTACCTGTTAATTTTTCGATAAATATTAACCGCAATGCCGGTGAGTACAATGTTTACAATGTTCTCACGCTATATTTGTTATTTGAGACAGTGTTGAAATATTTATATAAAAATGAATATAAACTCCCCGTCAAAAGTATCGCAACACTTTGAAATATTTTAATTTTATAAAAACTTATTATTATTTTTTTTTTATAACAAAGAAAGGTTCTGAAGTCTATAATAAACATTCCTAAACTAGACATAAACAATTTTTATTCAAATAAATTGCAATATTTCTTCCAATAAACAATAATTTAGAAAACTTACTTTTTAAAATTTTAATTTTTTACAATTTAAACTTTTTAATTTTTAACACGCAACTGCCAGTCGTTACAGACTGCTTCAACATTTACTAGACCAACGTTCAAAGCTCCCAAAATTATTACAAAAGACTCGTATACATGACTGTGATTAGACCTATTTGGATGTACGAAGTTGAGCTTTGGGGCTCCACTAAACCATCCAATTCATCTCGTCTCCAATCCTTACAATCCAAAAATCCTCAATGCTCCTTACTTTGTCATCAATAAACGTATCCATAAAGCTCTTAATGTTCCATATTTTGCTGATTTAGCCCACACCTGATACCTATCCTTTCATAGTAAGCTCCATAACCACTCAAACCCGTTAGTTTCTTAACTTGCTTCGCACTCCGTTCCTGATAATCCTCCGAGGCGTCTGAAACGAAGATGACCTAGAGACCTTCTAGTGTGGAATTTTTAATGAAGGGCTACTACTAGTGAGTAGTTCTTTTCAAAGTGTTGACATGCTATTGTAATCGTTGTCAATACATTTACTTGATGCATATATCTTGTACAGTTGTAAATTTCAATAAATGGATATAAAAAAATAATTAAATAAAAAAAAATTAAATTTATATTTAATAAGACACATTTCCCCCTCTGGCTTGAATGGCTGCTTCCACTAGTCTTGGTACACTTGTAAATAATGAAACGAATGATAAACATGGACTGAGGGGAATTAAAAAAAAAAAAAGAATCTTAAATTCCATAGTTTGTTATTAACAGGGAAAAAGCATTGATGTGTATAATCCTTAATGTCTCACGTCTAATAATTAATATTAATATGAATATAAACCAACTATGGATTAAGGTAAAAACCAGGAAAATCTCGAGATTTATGGGTGTTGCAATACTTTTGACGGGGACTAAATTTAAGACCATTGGTCCGTGTTGTGTTCGTAGTTACTCAAATAATTCATTTATTTTTATAAGTGATGACAATATAACCCTTATGAGTGACAAGAATATAACTGTTGTAATCAACAAAAAACGTATAACCACCTGAGGCTATTAAGGTCTCAATCATGTCACCACCGTGTTACATCTTGTCACGTTGTTGACACTAGACAGGATTACGGCATCTGATTGGGATTATTCTGTGTAAACATGAATGTTTGCTTCCATCCCTCACCAGCTTGGAGCAATGGTCAGCGCCTATGTAGACACGGTTATAGGTTGTAATCGCATTGATAATGAAGCCGACATCTCAACAGTTTAATTTTAAAAGGATAATTACTCAACAGATCACAGTTCCGAGAAACAATGAATGACTAACAAAAAAATATTTTAAACATATCTGACTCGCCAAACCAACCTTTTTCAACAGCCCAACACCTTTTGAACACAGCTGAGCTCATTGCGTTCCTTCCATCCAGAAGGGTTGCCAACTTAAAGAGGAGGGTCTACTATAAAGTACAACACTGCGAATTCCCCATCCAGCAGGTGACTGACTATATATTTTAACCGAAGTTGAGGGGAATTTTTTTTATATTTACAACTGTATACAATTTATATATAATAAGTAAATATATGGGAAAATTATTACAATAACTTAAAATAAAACTACGCAGTAGCACCATTAAAATCTTTATTAGAAGATCCGTAGGCCATCTTCTTTTCAGACGCCTTGGAGGTTCATCGGGAATCGAGTGAGAAGAGAGCTGCGAGACTAGTGGATTCGAGTAGGTAAGTAGCTTATTTATCGTGTGTGGGCCAATTCTGCAACATATTGGACATTTAGATCGTTATGGATTAGTTAATGTGTATGGATTACTTATATTTATAATAATTTCAAAAAATCAAAGTTCTGTTTCTTCTGCCTTTCTCTTTCGTTTTAGTAAACTAGAAGGAAAGATAAAAAAAAACAACAGTTGTATAGAAAAATAAAATAATTAACTGCTAATTTCAAAAAATGTTTCTCACAGGTTCTGAAAATCCTTTTACTCTTATTTTTCAAAACTTTTTCCTCTATCTTTTCCTCCTCCCCTATATCGCCACGACTCATGTATATATATATATATATATATATATATATATATATATATATATATATATATATATATATATGTAATTAAATTTACATGACTATCTAAATAAACTGTGTTGAGATTTCATAGTAAACTATGATAGGGGCTGAGATTTCGTTCTGAGATCACTGACACTAAATCCACAGGCAGAAATTCCTTCATATCCTTTAGTCATATACTGAATATGATTTTATCACACTTGGCTTGTGCTTGGAATATTAATATGATAGTGTCTCTAATCCAGCGCTCCCGTTTAACAGATAAAAAAGGATAAATAAAACGCTAAGATATGAATGTAAATATGATAATATATTAAAAAATAATATTTGAAAACTTAATTTTAGAAATAAAATTCCCTATAATTTATTATAATTATCTCTTATTTTGTTCTAAAAATATTATTTCATTTTAAGGCTATGAAAGCCCTTGGTTGCACAACATTATTCTTAAGGGACGTAAGGTCTCAGAATAAATAAAGAACTTTTAATTATTAATATTATTATAATTTGTTTTGTGTGGAATTGTAAAAAAGAAGATATGGAGGAAAGTTTAACAGAAAACGTGAGGTGAAATTGGTTTTTTTTTCGAAAATTTTCTCATTTTCCAAGCGTATATATCGGAAACGGTACAATATGAAAAATGTGTATATAATAAAAGTTGTGGACAGTTTAATTAGCATTAATTTAGTAACAAGACATGTTTTGCTTACGACGCACCATTTTCGAGATATGAGCGCAAAACGAAAAGAAGGGACCTTTCGCGCCCCCCCCCCCCCCTCCTGTTCCCAGTCCCGAAAACTCCAGACCTTTTAGTATGTTTACTTTCTAACTAGCCTGAACATACTCGTATTTTCGAAGAAAAACCTTGGATTACAGAAAACGCACTCTACACCCTCTTTGAGGCATTCATTGACAGGACTAGTTTAGGAGTTCTATTGGTCTGAATGAAAACAGCAACGTTTTGCCAACATTTTTTAGTGCTGGACTTTTTTTTATACACTCTAGCTCTGATGTTACTCGGATCGAACATTAGCCGACAGTTTCCATATCAGAAACAGTTGACATAAAATCAGTAAGTTATTGTTAGAAATGTACATGATCTATTGTTTTTCCTATTCTGGTAGAAATGATTTCTTTTATTTTGTTCTTTATTATTATTATTACGCTATAACTTCATTTGCTCTAATTCTTTCCCATTGCCTTTAGTTTCCTCTGTCTCCAGTATTCTTTCATGCGTTCACTGACCTGCTTCTTCTGATCTGTCCACGTTCGTCCACCTTCTCTTAGGTCTTCCTTCAGCTTGAAGGAACCCCTCCCACACTACTCCTAAATGTACCTCTTTCTAAATGGGACTCTGTAGTGTTCAACTATTCCAGGTCTTTTCTAACTGCATTAATCCGCTCAGTAGTGGTCTTCGTCTTCCAGAGGTAGTTGAATATATGTTTTATTAATCTGTCTTCGTTCATTCATTTTGTTCTTTATTTTATTTTATTTTTTTATATTTAAACTATCAGTAAATAAAATATTAAAAGAACATACGACATTTGACATTTACACCCCGTCTGCTCTAGATCCCGCTATCTTGCAGAAATCCTTTTCATTGTGCTTCCTTAGGTGAGGAGCAACATATTTGATTTCATCTCTTAATCTTTTAAAAAAAAATAATATATACAGGGTTAAAGTATTATAAGACATTGTAACTTCCCTAAGTATGGTGAAGATCAAGCTGTTCTTTAGGCCACAAGTTTGTAAAATTCAAGGTTACATGTACTCTGCTCTTATAGGAAATGTTATGCTAACTCCGAAAATGTGGTCAAAGTTTGAAAATTATTTAAACGAAATGGAAATATTACAGCTTTTATGGTAAAAAACGTGGTTTGGTTTCCTCAAAAAAGTCTTTGAATTATCGTATATCTGCAACGGATTGGAATAGAAAGGTAAAGTCTGCGGCATTTTTCTTAGTTTTTGATCTAGTTTCACCCAATTTTTTTTTTGCACTAAGAGGTACTCACCATGTATATAATCTATCTAGCAAAGTACTGATGTTTTGAAATATTTTTGTAGGTTTTTACAACTGATGATGTATGTTTAACATTCGAAACAAGTTTTCAAATAGAAATAATTCCAATAGAAATGACAATTAATTCATGACTACTAATTATAGTCAGTTAATTAGACCTAATGGCCCTGATACCTCAGCGACGAACCGTACCTTAATAGCTAAAAAACATGGCTGCCAGTTAGATGATAGCCCTCGGGGACTACCTGTTGATGTTACCTGTTGTAGCCGGCGAGCGGGGGTACACTTAGCTCCGCTCTGGGTTTACCGCACTGCGGCAATCTCCCGCCGCGCCTTCCTATTCTCACAGATCTTCGTTTACATTTTAGCACTATTCATTAATAATGCAATGTTATTCTAGGGAATATAAATTACATTTTCTTTAAATTGTTGATGAATTAGACGGCGTTATGCAGGAACCAACCAGCCCACAAAATGACCAAAATTAAACTAATTGTAAGTACAGAATATAGGCCAATCTACGATTTCAGTGACCAACTAAGCTTTACTTAATTTAAAATGCAAGTCGACTTGACCATGAATGAATATTTTTTTATTGTTTGGGAAACTTCCCATGCAAAACAGGAGTTGGCTTGGCAGCCTCACAATAACCAAAAAAAAAAAAAAAAAAAACACAAAAAAAACATTGGTTATGACAATAACAAACATAGAATAGCAACAAATAATTACAACTGAAAGTACATAATATAAACTAAATCCATCAAATCAATATTCAATGTCAGATCTAAGGAACGAATAAAAATGTTAGCTAGCTTGTCGATGCTATTTAACTCCAATAAACTTTCAAGAGATTGCAAACAGTCCTTTTCAATAATATAATTATGCATATATCGCTGCCTTTGAGATTCGATTGCTGGAAAATCGAACAGCAAATGTTTCAAACAATCTTCAATGCTTGTATGGCACCATTCGCTCAGACCAACCACTTTGACCACTTTACATTTTTATAAAGTATTCTTAAATATTCATTGCTAAACACTCAGATGAATAACAGTTCTTAATTTTTGTATATTTATATTGAATGTTAAATATTTTTCTGGCTTGGGGTTAGTAAAATTACAAATACTTTTATAAGAAGAGTTGTACTTTGAGTTAAACGCTCGGCTTATATTTTTCGAAAATAAATTGTTTTTTTAGTTTTTCTATGACTGTGCTTTTGTTGGATAGTTGAATAGTCAGAGTTTTGCATTAGAGAGATCAGAGAAGTTATCAACAATGTTTTGGCGGAGGCTATCATTTTAATGTGTGAGATCCAGTTGTAATTTAAGTTTTGTTTATGCGAGTCTAGAAATAAAAGCCTCACAAAACATTTGCGTGGCAGTCTATCTTCCATTAATGCAGAAATTAATGTATTTTTATGCAGAAATTAAGAATTTTCTTCATGGCTGTTATTACCAGGGGGTCTCGGCCTGTTTCCAGACGGACGATATAATTTGGAATACAATTTGGCCTGAAGAATAACGCTTTTAAGAATGTAGATTGTGCAGTTTCTATTACATCTAAATAGCAAAGGCTCCATATTTCCGCGTCATAAAGTAATGTTGAAGATACCATAGCATCAAAGATGGTAATTTTTCAACCAAGCCACATATCATTTTTAACATTTTAACAGGCCCATGAATTTTGTGTCATAATCAGGACTAAAAGTCAATTTGATCCCTAAGTCTAAAAAACTGTTATTGTTGCATGATTACGATAGAACTGCTACTTGATACTGTTCACAGGTTTTTATTATATGTAATTGTATTTCTACATTTATATTATATATATATATATATATATATATATCTATATATATATGATCTATACTATTATATAAAAGTACAAGCTATTTTTCGTTTGTGATTTCTAACCGCGAAAACTACTGAAACAATCTGTTCCGAATTTTAACTAGATTATCTTCATAGTTCAAGGAAGGTTAAGCAATAATAAAATTTACATATTTTCTATTAAATTACATTTTAAAAAGCGATAAATAAGTGGTGTGCAGTAAAGTTTTAACATTGACCGATAGCTGGCGTGCGCCATTCAAGAGAGGTTACAATGATCCGGTGTTAAATATAGCTATAAATTGCTAATAAAATTACTTAATTCAATTAAATTGTTATCCAAAAAGCTATAAATATGTGGTGTGACGTGTGGATTCCAGTGAAATTTAAAAATCGAATATGTGGCAAGCGACAATAGCGTTTTAGTAAAACTAATGAACCTATCTGAACCAAATTTTAACTACACCATCTTCATAGTTCTTGAAAGATTTACAATTAGAAAGTTTACTATAATAATAATCTATACTATTATATAAAAGGACAAGCCATTTTTCATTTGTGATCACTAACCACGAATACTACTGAACCAATCTGTGCTAAATATTAACTACATCATCTTCATAGTTTCAAGAAGGTTTAGCAATATTGAAATCTACTGATTTTTAATTAATTTTTTATTAAAAAAAGATAATATGTGGACAACAATGAAGTTTGAAAATTGACCGATAGGTGGCGAGTGCCATTCTGCACCATAGGTTACAAAAGAGCTTGAAATTGGTGATAAAATTTACTTATTAAACTATCAAGAAAATTATTAAAAAAGATTTAAATATGGTGTGCTATATGTGGATCCCAGTGAAGCTTGAAAATCGACCGATTGTGTATAGCGCCATTCCACAATAGAGTTTACAATGGTAAACTGAACCTATCTGTACCGACATCTAAATAAAAAAATTTTATAATTCTAGGAAGGTTTTGCAATGGTAAAATTTACAATAACTAAAATTTAAATGTACAATGTTGAGAGGCAGGAACGAGGTTTGCCACACTGTCATATACTTTTATAGTTCGAAATCAACATTCAACAGGATTGAGAAGTAAATACAAGACTGTAGGACTTTCGCTGTTAGTTCTATAGTGAAATTACCCTAAAAGATTTTTTTTAAGGACCAGTATTTATGCCATCCTATTTTTATCCTTCTGTCCAGTTCTTTACTGTATTTTTTTTTCTAAAGAAATTTCCTGTCCTAGATATATGAATTGATTTGATTATTGGGTCATTCCATGCCAAATCAACCAATGGTTTGGACCTTGTCCTCTCCGATTCCTATTATTTTTGGTATAGCAGCTGTACATACCGTACCGAGATACACGCTTGGCAAATGTAAAGGATTTTTAGTATGTTTATTTTACCAAGCGTATATCTCGGAAACGGTACAAAATATGAAAAATGTGTATAGAATAATGGTTGTAGAGGATTCAGTTAACTTTAATTTAGTAAATAGTCATGTTTTGCATATGATGCACCGTTTTCGAGATATGAGCCCAAAGCCAAAAAAAGAGACCTTCCGCGCCCCCCTCCCTTCTTGTTCCCAGACCCGGAAACTCCAGGACTTATAGTATGTTTACTTTCTAACTATGAATGAATGAATGAAATTATTTATTGAATAAGCGATACGCTTGTTACAATAGAGTTTGGCCAATCTAGTTACATTTATACAGCAAAATACACATATGTAGGTACATATTTACAAGAAAATATAATATAGATCCATTTGATTTTAGACATATAAGATAAAATCTTAATTAAGAATATTTTTTGATATAACATAATTTCCTACTCAATTTAGTGGTTTTATTATGTACAAGTAAACAATTTAAATTATACCAACAAATCAAAACTAAAATAAAAACAAAAAATTACATCTTATTATTGTTACTAATCCTCTTGGTGTTATGTCATATTCGTTCAAAAGGAATGTTCTAATAATAACGTGAAATTATATATTAATTTTTTGTTTATCCTCAATTGTTAATATCGTGGCTATATTATGGGGACGTTTTTTATTTTATTATTAATTTAAAAAATCCGCCTGAGTATTAGTTATTGGGGGCAGTTGAATAGAATATGATTTAAGCTTTCTTTTTCATTTTGATTACATAAGTTGCATATGGTTTCGAATTCTATTTTGTACATATTATTTTTATATTCAATCTGTATTTTTTTATCCGAGGCAAGCCTGAGTTTTGACATTATTCTTATTTTGTAAAATGGGGCATTTAAAAGGAGATGTTTGGCACTAATAATGTGTGTGGGTTTTATTTCCTTGTAGTAGGGATTAAAGGTAGAATTGTTTACTCTTTCTAAATCCTGAGCTATTAACATGTTTTTATATTCTCCAACCGCTTTTCCTAAATTCTTTTTTATTAGGACAGGATCCTGATTTTCCCATAAATAAGTATTGTTTGATATCAGAAGTAAATTTTTTAGTTGTCCAATCCAGTTATATTTTATTTCTTGAGGATGTACAATATGAAGTTCATATAATTTATTGTATAGGATACGGGGGATTCTATTAGCTGGCATGTTTAGAATACTAATCTACCATTTTATTACTTTCTAACTACTCTAAACAATTTTCCTTGGATTACAGAAAACGCATTCTATAATACTTCATCGACTGGACTAACTGTCCATTAAAAAAAAGACAAAATTTTTTTTTTTATCGAGAACCCATTTCCGTCCCATCCTAAAATTGTGTCCACATATAGTCAGTAACAGTGCAAATACATATATTTTTTTCAAAAATGTGATGTATCATATTTAAGGGCATGTCAAAAAGAAAAGAATGCCGCAAATGTGAGCTCTCTGGGAGCAATAGTTTTTTAATGGCGTAATTTTGAATATACTAAATGAGAACCGAAACCAGCAGTTTTTTAAATTTTTAAAAGCTTATAACTCAAAAACCAACAGTCAGAAAAATGTAATATTTTACATTTTTATTAGTCTTGGTATGTGCAGGTGCTATACCAAAAATAATAGAAATCGGAGAGGTCTAGGTCCAAATCTAATGTAGAATTGGTTGATTTGGCATGAAATGACCCTATTCCGTTATATGTTTTCTTATATTATTATATTGATGGCTTGACAGTAATACCTTTTTATTTTTCTTTCATGTTATTCTTAGAAATCAAGGTGTCCCAGATAAAGATTACTTTTATTTATTTCTTATATATATTCACCTAGAACATTCCTCACAATAATTTATTCTACTGGGGTACAGGCCATGTTAATTACGTAGCCAGCGGTCACTTAATATTGACTAAGCTGACGTAATTGAAACAGCGCTGTTGGTTAGTTAGGTTGTAATTTTGTAATGTTGTAATGTTGTAATGGCTCTTCTGTTCCAATAGATTGGCCCAGGATTGAAATCTATTGGTCTATTGGTCGAGGAAACGGATAAGGCTCCCTATTGAATTGCCTTCCCTAAAGGTCAATCGCTTTCATTAAGGTGCTAATAGAATTGCCACCATTTCTTTTACTATTTTTAAGTACTCTCGTTGTAAGTGCCTGGGGAGCTTTGTAAATGTGGTACAATTCCAATAAAACGTTCTGCCACTGGTACTTTAAGTTTCAGAATGCAGGTTAACGTATTTACCGATTAAATATCAAATGAAATCACAAAAAAAGACTAAATAAAACGACAAGAAACTGCGTTACAGATTACTTCAACATTTACTAGACAAACGTTCAAAGCTCCCAATTAATCACAAAAGACATGACTATGATTAGACCTATTTGGATGTACGGAGTTAAGCTTTGGGGATTCACTAAACCATCCACTTCATCTCGTATCCAATCCTCACAATCCAAAATCCTTCGAAAAATCCTCAATGCTCCTTACTTTAATACCAATTAACTTATCGATAATGATCCTAATGTTCTCTATGTTGCTGATTTAGACCAAAACAGATACCTATCCTTTCCATAATCTCTCCATAATCACTGAAATCCACTAGCTTCACAATTTCCTTTTCACTCCATTCCCGATAATCTGAGGTATCATAGTCCCTACCCTAGATGTTCTAACCATTGAAAATTTGAGGCTGGAAGTTAACTTTTTACCCTAAATATTATCAAATAAAGATAGGTCGTGGCTCAACGTTGAGGTCAGGAGACCCTCCTGGGACACACCCAGCCTCTAAAAAGTGGGTACTCTTAAATGGGGAAAATCTGGCGGTTAAGCGGGATCTAAGCCCAAAGCCAAAACTATAAATTATGATGGCAGTAAGACTACCATATAACAGCATTATATCCCTCGGAAGAGTCACAACGAGCGTAGAAACAATTGTGACATTGCGTGCTTAGGGACTATTAATATTGCCACTGGTATATAAATAATCGCGTGGCCGGATCAAATTAACATTGTTTTCTCTGACCGTTATATATGTGACATCTAGGGGACAAAGGCGCTAGGTCTAGCCAACTCGTACGCCATTTGTCATCATTTTCATTGCCTTCTATATCAATTAATCACACATTATACAATCGGAACAGTTATTTGATTTATTACATAATAATATTCTTTATTTTTTACGGGTAAGTCCATTAAGGATAATGATACAGACAACAAAAGATGGGCTTTAGAACCTTAGAATAAAAAAATATATATAAAATACTTAGCATCCCCCGCCGCGGCTTCGCCCGCTTTCTTAGAAAAGAACTTAAATAATGTTAACTAATAATTACAGTTTTATTTGTCTATCGATAAAATTCCTGTACTGAAGCATGGAATTGAGCATTATTTCTTCAGTGATATTTTCACGCATAGCGGTCGGTAATTTTTAACCTGGTTAAAATTGAACTGATTAGGTGATTGAAGATTTCGTAAAAATAGTTAGACATTCAATTTTTAATTTTGATCTATGAATTGGTAATTCAGATGGACAGATACCTTAAGAAACTCTTGGGGGTAGCGGACTGCATTATCAGTGCTTACAAAAGGCCCATAAATCATATTTTTACTCACAATATATTAAAAAAAAAAATAGTTTAAAAAAATAGAAAAATACATTTTATAGCAAACCTAACTAAAAAGCTAAGTGTGGTGAACAATTTGCAGCAGTCAGACCTTTTAATGTTTTGAGTTCAAGGTTCGAAGCTAATTTCCCTGTACTATTTGTGATTTGTTTGCAATTTTAACACAGTTTATCCCCAAAGCCAACCAACATTTTTTTTTTTTTTTTTTTTTTTTTTTTTTTTTTTTGACATATCTCAGAGTCAGAACGGGCAATTTTTAATTTAAAAATCCTATTTTGCACAAAATGTAATGATCTACAACTTTTAGCAAATGACTTTTTTTATTGGATTAACCATTTTTGTTTTATGGACTCTTAAACATGAACAAAACTAACTTTTTTTGAAAGTGGGCTAAATTCGTCGATGTTTGACAGTCGATTGTAGCTGAACGCCTAAATCAAAGCCAGCTTAAGAGATGTCTTTAGACGCACAATTATACACTTTAGTTTTGTAAATATAACATTTTTGGGGTAATTTAACTAGACTAAGTGAGAACATCATAACAGAGTTGTAAAATTATTGTATTGTCATTGGTTCATAAAATTAAAATTATTTAAAATTACGATGAAAGATTCCGTTACATACAGATGAAGTTAATAAAAGCATATTAAAAAGCAAAGGATCGAAATTATTATTTGATAATAATTTTACTGATTTTACGTGGTTTGACTAGTCTTAAAAGTTCTGCGAGAGCTTTATCTGGTAAATATAGTTCAAGTAATAGCTTAAATTAAACATCAGGTAGGTTGAAATAGACATTTAAATTCCAGTTGGATTTAATAATGGCGGCATTCCAGAAAAGGTAATCAGTTTTGAGGCGTCCTAGACCAAGACGTAGATGGAAGGATTGCGTCAGGGCTAATCTATGAGAATTGGGTTTTAGTGGGGCGGATTGTTGAGGGAGTTGAGTTGTTAGAGGTTGGTGATTTTGGCGTCGATCCTTCGGGTTCGCTGAACATTTTATTTCTTTTTATTATTCATTACTTCCAAGAATTTATTTATTTAATTTTGTATTTTAAAATGCAAATTTTTTATTTATTTAATATTTTTTTTTATATTTAGCGTAGTTTAATTTTCTTCCTACTGTTTAAAAAATGTATTCTCTTTTTAATTCAACATGATCAATCGAACTTTTGGTGAAAATTGTTTTATACCAAAACATATACTAACTAACTAATATGTTACAAAAATGTATATTGTTTAATTTAATTTAAATAAAACTCTTTAATAATCAAAACTACCATATACGGGTTGTAGTTGTCTACCAACTGCTACTGTATTGCCAACTACCTACTACTAAAATATGTAATTGTCGGTGTACAGTAGTAATTGTAGTTAGATACAGCCCAACTCTGGAGTCTTGTGAATTAACTGTATAATCACTTCGTAAGTACTGCATATGATTGTGAACGAAAAACATATTGTCTTGTTATTTTTTTTTTTTTTTTTTTTTTTTTTTTTTTAACATTTTATATTAGAATTGATGAAATAATTGCCTCTTCTATTGGGATTATTTTATCAGAAAACTAGTTTCGAATGCTAAACATTCGTCTTCAGTTCTAAAACATGGAAAATTTTCAACACATCAGTACTATGTTACATTTTATACACTAAAGTTTTCAAAAATTTAAGACAAGAAATCAAACATTAGCACTCACCTCAGGAGGTTCAAGAGATAACTGAAATGAAATAGAAAGGGAAGGATGCAGGCAAGTTAAATTAAATATTTTAATGGATTAAATTGGACATTTTATTAGATGGAAAGTAAACATTTTAAATTTCAATTTTTTTGTTTTAAAGCATAACAAAAAAATTTTGAATACTTAAAAAAAAAATCTTTTTAATTTCTTTAATATCTTATTTTGAACATTATTTTATATGTTTTATTGAATCTTGTAATACAACGAGATAATGTTTAATATTTATACATTTAATTGATTAATTAATATATTTTAATTAAATTATATTATGCATGAGCTGAATAACTCAATATTGCAAAACTTTTGAATTTTTAGGGCTCTGATTTCGTTTCAGGATATCCAGAGTAATTTCCTTCCCTAAAGCTAACATTTAGCCAATTTGCAATTATAATTGTCAATTTTTAAAAGGAAAAGTTTAATTGGAAAGAGATGGGATTGGGAAAATAATAATAAGTTTCCAGGTCCCTTGATGAACTGATTCCAGTAAGTTTTAAGTTTCCAGCAAGTTCTGCTTTCCAGCTACAAATGAAACTTTGAAAGGGGTCAAGTTTTAGCCGTTCTAAGTTATCGACTTGCGATCGTTCCAACTCGAGACCTCCCCTTGATTTGGCTCCAAAATGTGTTGGATTTAACATGGAAGTAAACATAAGTTTAAACATTAGCGCTTATTTTTCTGATAGTTAAACTGTTCAGGCATGAATTGAAATCAATATATTTATTAAAGAATTATTATATTTAAATATTTATTTGGCATAACTCCTATTTATTTAACATTTGTAGCTGCATGTTTCGCAGACAATGTTCCATCATCAGGCTTCTAAAACTTTTTTTGAATACATTAATCTATAACATTATACCATGTTACAAGTCATACTTGAGAATAGACAGTGTGAAAATAATCACATATTAAATAATTGTAAAAGTGTAACTGTAAACCTCGTAACAAGTGTTAAATAAATAGTTGTTATGCCAAATAAATACTTAAATATTATAACATCTCCTTCATCATAAAAGTTTATAATATTATTTTTATATTTAATTAAAATAATTGTTTTAAGCTGACCCATGCAATTATTATTGTTTGTTATGTTTTAAAACAAAAAAATTGAATGTTGTAAAAAAGTTATGTTGTAAAAAATAATAAATATATAAGACAATATGTTTTTCGTTCACACTCACATACTTACGAAGTGATTATACAGTTAATTCAGAAGACAGGCAGAAGCTAACGACTTTTGTAGTCAACTATACCGACTATATATTTTAGTAGTTGGTAGTTGGCAGCGCGCAACTACAGTAGTTGGAAAAAATAGTTCTGACGGCGAATACCTGTAGTTGTAGTTGTGGTCACGAAGCTATAACTACAATTATTCTTCAACGTATTATTCGAGTCGAATAATGTATTATGTAGTGTCAAGTTATTCGGCAATTTTATTACACGTTATTCTATCAAACAAGTCCAAAAAATATCGCTTAAAATTGAAAAAAAATAGATACATCTTTAATTTCTTACTACTTAAAGAGTAAATAAGGACGTTAAGCCCCGACATACAAAAAAAAAAAAAAAAAAAAAAAAAAAAAGTGTTTTATAATCTTTTGGCTTAAAATTTTTTTTGTTTTTGCCTAAAAGCGTAAAACCATGGAGTTATAAGACATATGGAGAGGTCCTTCTCGTATGTTCTTCAGTGAAGGGTGAGGCCAAAATACCAACCGGCCACGCCAACTTTGTACAACTGGCGACTTGCATTTCATTTGGGCTTGGATTCCATTTGCATAAATGGAAAAATAACTTATTAAATATAATAAAATCCCAGATAAAGCCTAAGAAACCAAATTGAAATGAAAAACGGCTAATGTGCTGACTATATGGTTCAAATCAAAATGGCTGCCTCTAGTCAGTTACTGCCTCAACGATTGAGAAGTAAACCCCCTCCACTTGTCTATAAATCCACGGTTATCAACGCTTATTGGTTAAATTTTTAAATATTTGACTTCAATGAAAACAATCTTCAAGAACATACGGACGGTAGTCGAAGAACTGGTAGGTCCACGTCAGCATTCAAATCAACGATAAAACAACAGCGTCTTAACAGTGACGCTAAAAAAAAAAAAAAAAAAAAAAAAAAAAAAAAAAAAAAAAAAAAAAAAAAAAAAAAAAAAAAAAAAAAAAAAAAAAAAAAAAAAAAAAAAAAAAAAAAAAAAAAAAAAAAAAAAAACTATTCGCCATTTTATATAACACTCCAATTAATTAGCAAGTTGGGCTATCATATGGTCGTTGCTAGTTAACGACAGCGCATATAAATAGCCGTAGCAACGACCTCCTATATCGCCCGCATCACCAATAATATGTTGTCTATTAATTCAATAATAAAATAAAAATTATTGCAACCACCATAAATAAAAAATACAGTTAATTGTAATGGCTTTAACAGTGATAATAACAGGTTATTCATTTATTAACCTCGGCACATGAAAATAATATTAGATAACACTTTCATTTATATATTTTTTCGTACTGCATGTACTTCGGAACAGAAGGGATGGATTATCAAGGTTACCAATTTATTCTAGCCAGATTCGGAAGGTCAAGATTCATTCCGTGGGTCCACCACGAATTAATTTTTCGCCCACGTAATATTCGAACCAACGACCATCTGCACATCGCTCCCTTCTTACCTTGCCCTTAATACATAATAACTTCATTTTAATTAATTATTAAAATTAACATTAAATTTACAAATTTATATATATTTTTTAAATGAATGCGTGTATGTCTGTACTCGATAGATTCAAAAACCGTACATCCAATCGCCGCGAAAATTTGGGAAATTATTAGGTATATCCACGGGTTTTTGAAAAAAAAAAAAAAAAAATTAAAATCCGAGTTGGGGTTCTAGGTGTATGTAAATATCAAAATAACATTTATTTTTTATAAATACTACTTCAGTGCAGGTGTTTGTAAACAATTAGCAATAAAACATATGTTCTAAATTATATCTATATCTATACTATTATATAAAAGGACAAGCCATTTTTCGTTGGTTATAACGGTACAATGTTATATAGAGCTAGAAATTGATAATAAAATTGGCTTGATTCAAATAAATTTTTATAAAAAAAAGCTATAAATATTTAGTGTGACGTGTGGATCCTAGGGATGTTTAATAATCGAACGATATGCGGTTAGCGGCATTCTACACCAGAGTTTGCAATGGTAAAATTATTGAACCCCTCTGAACCAAATGTTAACTACAAAATCTTCATAAATAGTATAGTTTACTGTAATAATAATTTAAATTCACAGTGTTAAGCGGCAGAAATTTGCCACTCTGTCATTAACTTTTATAGTTAGATAGAAATTAAAATCCAACCAACTGAAATCAATAAAATTATTTTTGCTGCACTAAACATTATTGCCTTATCAAAATATCGATTATTTTTTGATATTATGTTTAAAAAATGGGTGACCTAACTATAGCTTTTGATGAAGGTTTTATGAAGACTAATATTTCAATGATTTCAAATTCATTTTAATGTTTTGGTTTATTTAATAAATTATACCATTGGTTGTGTGAAAGAGCAGTAATATTACCAACAAATACTATAGCAGAGAATATTGACATTATTATTGATAAATTGTGGCATAGAGAATATCTTTATTGATAGGGTTGTAAGCACTGATAATGCAGACCATTATCCGCCAGAGTTTCTTCCTAAAACGTCTCTGTCCATCTAAATTAGCAACTCATAGATTAGATTTAAGGATTGAATATCCAATAATGCTTTTGAGTAAATCATTGCAATAATACCGGGTTACAGCTTTGAGTGAGAATATATAGAAATATTGTGAGAAAATAATTCTCAACTGCATTATAAGATTTTTATTGTTAAAAAATAAAACTTCTGTTATTAGTTAAACCTAAGTTCGTTACTTATAAGAGCGGGCGAAGCCGTGACTGGGGATGCTAGTATTTAAAAAAAAAATTAAAGTTGACTGTCGATGTAAATTTTACGTATTTATCTCCTACCCACGTATTGCACATTATAAAATTATAAATTTGGGATGTTTTGAAGAAATGTTATTTTACCAGTACCTCAACCTTAAAAAAATAAAATAGAATAATCAACTTTCTTTTTCCTTCAAACCTGTGGGGTTCTTTCTTTTTTTTTTAAGAAACAGAATATTCCCGATAATTAAAGGAGGTTTTAACAAACCGAAATCTGACATCGCCATTAACTCCATCAGCTCCCCCCCGCCCTACCGGCTATCGATTCGGTTAGATAAGATCCCCTTCTAAGCAAATTAAAACTTCCTTCCTCCGACGAAACAGGTTAAAAGTTTAATTCTGGCCCAAAGTCAAAGGCGATGAGACTTAGGCATCATAAAATCGGACCAGCTTTGAATGGATTTCAGCCCGAAGTAAAATTGGTTGAAATCGATTAATCAGATCAACTCCGCTGGCTTGAAAATTAGAAGGCTTTAATTTAAACTTTCTGATGATATTTCCCTTCAAATTATATAAGAATTTTGTAAGATTTTGGGTTGGGATTGTCAAATATAATCCAAACCATTTTATACATATATAAATCTATATCTATACTATTATATAAAAGGACAAGCTAGGACCACTAACCATGAAAACTACTGAACCAATCTGTACCAAATCTTAACCACATCATCTTCGTATTGGAAGGTTAGGCAATAATATCTACTGATTTTCAATTAATTTGTTATTAAAAAAGCAATAATTTGTTAGTATTGAATTTTGAAAATAGAACGATTATTGGCAAGCGCCATTCTACACGTGAGGTACAGTGTTATATAGAGCTTTAAATTAAAAATAAAATTTACTTATTTTCAATTAAATTATTAAAAAATTATTAAGAATTTGGTCTCAGTGGAGTTTGAAAATTGACTAATATATGGTTAGCACCATTCCGCAATAATATTTACAATGGTGAGGCTACAGGACCCATCTCTACTCAATTTTAACTACATCATTTTCATTTTTCTAGGAAGATTTAGAGATAAACAAAATTTAAATGCACAATAATGAGTGGTAGAAATGAGATTGGCCACACTGTCATACACTTTTAAGGTAAGAATATAAAATCCTGCCAGATGAAATCAATTAAGTTATTTCTGGCGAATAAAAATTATTAGCAAATCAAAATGTCGATCACTTGAACCATATAAATAAAAACTACAAAATAACATATTAATAAGATAAATAAATAAATAAATATATATATATATATATATATATATATATATATATATATATATATATATATATATATATATATATATATAAAATATATCATTCGAAAAAACCGAAATAATGACGAATGACAAGAAAAAAAATGGAAATGTGGAGACTAAATATGGTAAAATCAAGTTGGTGAATCAATTTAAATACTTGGGGGAACTTGTGAACTACAATGGGGGAGACTTGCAAGCAACGCATAGTAGAGAGGTAAAATTGGATAGATTAAAGTTCTCAGTCAGGAGTTTTTATAATAAAAAAAATCTTTCCATAAAAGCCAAAATTAGACACTATGAAACAGTCATAAAACCTGTGATCCTCTACGGGGTAGAGACTATGGGATTTACCAATATGGAAACCTTGTTAAGGACGGAAAGAAAGATATTGAGAATGATATACGGACCGAGAAAAGTGGGGGAAGAATATCGATTAAAAAAGAACGATGACCTTACTAACAATTGGAAAACTTAGAATCATCGATGAGGAAAAGGAGATTAAATTTTTTCAGACACATGAAAAGAATGAATAGCAATAGATTAAACAAACAAATATTTGATAAAGTGATGAAATTGAAAAATATAAAGGGTTACCCAGAGCAAATGATAGAGGAAGTTAAAAAATTGGGTATCACGGAGGGAGACTACAAAGATAAGGATAAATTCGGAAAAAATGGTTAAAAATATAAAGGTTCTTGTAGCGGAGAAGAAGAAGCATGAAAGTAAGAAATGGACGGAGGAAAGAAAGAAAGAGGGAAATGGGCGAAAAAAATGAAAAGAATTTGGGCTGAAAGGAAGAAAACCGGAAAATGATATACGCGTGGTCCACCGTTGGCCTGTATCGCGATAAATAAATAAAAATAAATATATAATTATCTCGCGTAGGGACATTTACCTATATACAAAGTCTTACGGGGAATGTTCGCAAAAAATTATCTCGCGTAGGGAGGTTCATTTTGAACCTATTAAGGGTCACTTACCTATATACAAAAAACAAACGGGTTTTTTTTTTATGAATTTTTTTTTGTAAAAATGGCTAAATCCAAACAAAAAAAAAACTCCGTTGTTTTGTTTTATTTGCAAAACTGATAACAAAAGAGTGCCATAATAATGAATCGAATCATATTTTTTATGCAAAACGTTACAAATAGTTGTTTTTCTTATAGCATAGGTTAAACTGTATATTTTCTCTTTCTTTCTCGGAATTTTCGATTTTATCAGAGTAAACTTTATCTACATTTTCGTAAACAATTATTCATAAATTTAATTTGTAGAGTATCACGGGTATTGCCATGATCTCCAAAAATACAAGCAAAATTTCTGTGGTAGGTGTTCTAAAAATAAATGGGTATATGCAAAAATAAGTCCTTTTTTTTCGAAAAAACTACAACGAAAAAGAATGTTTAAACAATTGGGAGATCGTTAAATAAAAAATTTAAAAAAAAAAACTAGATGTGCTGCGTCAAAAATAGGCAAAAATGAAATAATTTTCATTTTTGCCTTTGACAAGAACTTCAAGTTTAGGTTTTGCACCATATCTTTTTTAAAAAAAAAAAAAATATGTAAGCGCAACAGCCAAATCCAAATTGTTACTCTCTACCGGCGATAATTTTTTGGCCAACGATCTTCCGAACACCCTATATAAATAAGATTTTTATCTCCACGCCCATGAGAGCTACTGAAACACAAAATTACGATTTTTCAAAAAAAAAATTTTTTTTTTTAATTCCGGAAAATTCGATGGCTCTCATAATCCAATAAATATTATCTGTAGTTATAATACCAACATATACTTACAAATTAAAAAAAAAAAAAATTATCAGATTGGAATTGACTCTTTTTCTGCTTAAAAAAAAAATAAATAAAAAAATTAGAAATTTCGATTTTACATTCAATTTTTCGTGTAATTTTCATCCTTGCTCTATTTTTTGTCTTATCTTATTCTTTGTTTTCTTTTCTAGCCCTGATGAAGGCTTACATTATAGACCGAACAATTAAAATTTATATTTTAATTATGTTTCCATGACTGCACACCCCAACTACCTTTCTTTAGAATAAATAATGTTGGTGTTTTATTTCTAATTTTTAATTTATATTTCTGTCTGACCTTTCCACAGAATTGTTTATTTTTATTAGTAAGAATCTTATGCAAAGCTTATTTAAACATAAGGTTGAAGTTATTCCTAAAAGACACAAATCCCTCTCCCTCCCTAACCCCCTCCCCCGCCTACGCTCCTTTAACTCCTCCAAGTCCACCCACGTCCGCACTATCTCAGGACTGATTCGAGGTAGCTGAATTAAATCCCTTTTTACAGCCTCCAGAGCCATTCTTCTACTAAGATAATGCCATCTACCTTGTCAGACGTGTATTTTCTAAATTGCTTTTTCTTCTTCTTGATTTTTCAACAATTCTAAGAAGACTTTTACAAATTTTAAAGCAACCTGTTAAATTGACATTGAATTCAATTGTGAACAACTACTCTTTGGTACACTCACCTCCACAATTTCTGTAAAATACATTAAGAATATTTAGACCCAGCAAAATTGGATAATTTTATTCTTATAATATGATGATATGAATTTATTTCTTGAAGGGAGTTGTAAAATCTGCCACTGATTGTATATTGAAGTCATGGGTTATCTTATTTGTAACATGAATATGATCAATTAGAATTTAAAGAAAAATTTAAGATTTTAAAGATTGGATACAAAGAAGAAGACTAATGTGTTTACAAAACAGTAGTCTTTACATTTTTTTTTTTTTTTTTAATTTATCATATTGGCGGACATGGAAAAATCCGTCTGTAAACTATAAAATATGACTGGTCAGTTTTTGTTTTCCTACAATGAATTTCCTTAATTTCTGACTTTAGTAGGTATTGGCTGTAATATGGGATTCTTCCGGGTTTTATTAATAGTAATTTTGAGCCCATATTACGACCCAATAACCATCAACGTCGGAAATCAATTAAGAAAATTAGGTTTTGAATCCCGTTTTTAAAATAGCTGAACTATTGCCATCTTATTTCCCTTCACCTAAAGACAAAATAGACAATTTACAAAAAGTTGGTGTATATGAACTACAATGTCATTACATTGTAGTTCATATGCACCACGAAATTATATTACACGAAATCATATTACAGGAAATTAGCTTCACAGTCATTACTGTCTATCAGTAAGTTGAAGATTATTTTTATTATGATCAGTAGATCGAAGAATAGGGAAAACATAAAGGACTGCCCATTTACCTGACTAATAATTGTAGGGATCAAAATTAATTTACCTAACAAACCCCCACTTTTTCTCTCTTTAGACTCAGTCTGCTTTCTTGTCTTCTTCTTCCAATTGCTCTGCAGACCATTACTGGTCCCTGGCATCCTCTAATAACTTCCGCCAGTCTGCTCGTCGTTGGCAGCCCACTTCCAATTCACGACTTTCAGGATCCTTCTAGCATCCTTTGCTACGCCGTCCATCCATCTAAGACGGGGGTCTTCCTTTGCTCCTGCTCCTGTGTATATCCTCCATTACTAATCTTTTAGGGATCTCATCCTCCCAAATACGAGCAACATGGCCGACCCACCTCAGTCTTCACAGTCCCTTGTGTCTAACTATATCCGACTCCCCAGGAGGTTATGTACTTCTTCATTATTCCTTCTGAGGTATGCCTGTCCAACTTTCTTAGGTCCATAAATACACCGCAGAATTCGTGGTTCGAAGGCCAGTAGGCTTCGTTCGTCCGATCGAGAAACTACCTATGACTCCGAACCGTTGGTTAGTACTGGTCTTACCAGTGTCTTGTACAGATGTGTCTTGGTAGTTCTTGACAGAAATTTGCTTCGGAAGAATTGACTTATACAAACCATAGTTACACCGGTTGGCAATGAGTTTTCGCCTCTCGATTTCTCTGATGTTTCACTATCTGTGTTTACAAATAACTCCAAATAGATGAACTCCTTCACTTGCTTGAAGAATATCTTCCAAATTGAACATAATCTGCCGAGGGACTAAGTGTGCTGGTCATATATTTTGTTTTTGTTTCATTTACGCTAAGTACTAGTCGTCCGGCTGATTCCTCAAGAGCCAGAAAGACATCACAAACTGCATTCTGGAACCGTCCCACAATATCTAAATCACCAGCATATCCGGGAACCCGCACCATTCTGTTAAAAACCATGCCTGTCACCTGGATTTTTGAATCCCTTATTGCTTTTTCTAGGGCAATGCTAAATAACAGGCACGCCAATCCATCCCCCTGCTTCACCCCATTCGTTGTGGTCCTCATCTCTGATATTCCGCCTTGAATACGCACCACATACATGTATTCCATTATTATCAATTTAGTTAATCGAACCAGTTTCTCTGGATTTCCGAACTCTCTCATGGCTTGATACAGGGGCTCACGCAACACGCTGTCATACGCCGCTCGGAAGTCCACAAATAGGTGATGTAAAGGGATTTGACATTCTGTACTCCTCTCCAGGATCATTCTGAGCGAGAAGATCTGCTCTACTGGTGATTTCCCCTTTCGTAATCCGCACTGGTTCTTTCCTAATGAAA
The DNA here is from genome assembly GCA_003667255.2 of Euschistus heros. NCBI lineage: Eukaryota > Metazoa > Arthropoda > Insecta > Hemiptera > Pentatomidae > Euschistus > Euschistus heros. Next base: position 93,578 of record RCWM02000774.1, on the reverse strand, counting down.
CCATTACATATGGTAATATTCGCGTGTATAAAATACTTGAGAATACCTTACATGCGCATGGTAGCAGAGATATACTTCTGTAGTTCCTGCAATCAAGAACATCCCCTTTTTGTGAATCGGGTGCAATATCACGAGTTCGAAATCACTTTCGATATCCACACAGAGATAAAATAATTTCTAAGGCTTTTAATAGGTTATCACCCTGTTGATGTTGATTTCTTGTAATCCATTAAAAAAAAAATTTATATATCTATCTGTCTATCTATATCTATCTATCTCTCTCTCTCTCTCTATATATATATATATATATGTGTGTGTGTGTGTGTGTGTGTGTGTGTGTGTGTGTGTGTGTGTGTGTGTGTGTGTGTGTGTGTGTGTGTGTTTGTGTGTGTGTAATATTTGCAACAATTTGCTGATGTTTTAAATTTTTTGTATTTGTTTAATGATAAAAAAAATTCCAATAGAGGTGGCAAATGATTCATCAATCCTTAGTTTATTATACTATATTATATTTTTTTAAAGACAGCTGTAAATAATTTTTAGCTTAATCCTGTTTACAATGGCTATAAACATTTACAAGAAAACAAGCTTACAAAGGGATTTTTTTTTTTCTGCCATTGAAAAAGAAAATTAAGCGTTGTATTCATGGTTTAACAATTCAGCAACTACCAGCGGTTCCCTGAAAGACTTGTTTTGTAACTGCGGCCCCCCTCCTGAAATTAAAGGAGAGTAAAAAGGTCCCTTTGATGTGCAATGTTGCCTTTTAAAACTTTCTGAGGAAGTGCCTCCTGTATCTCTCCTATATATTTGAATCAATTGACAAAGGGCTAACGAGCTTGTTATCGAATTAGCTCGCTTCAAATATCACCATCAAATGTTTTTTGGTTTTTTATATTTTGAGATAAGGCTCTTTATTGAAGCTCTCTATTTATGTATTGACAAATATTTATAAATAACTCCTCTAATCAATTTTATTTCAACGACTTTTTCTTGTCATGGTTTTTCAAATTACATTTTGACAAAATGTCTTTTGTCTTGGAATCTATAGTTTTCACGTGTAACGTTATTTTCACACTCAAAAGTTTTAACATTTTGAAGCGCTCTAGTTCTGTTGGTGTTTCTCTCAATACATCAAAAATTTGTCGACAGTCAGAAATTTAATGGAGAATATTTTTTGTTACAGAACATTTTTCGCTTGGAACTACCGTTTAGAAGCTATATTGGTTAGAATGTAAAAAGTAATGTTTTTGCCTACATTTTTTTACTTTTAGGGCTTTCTTGACGCGCTGTAACTATATACGCGTTACGCGGATGTAAAATTTGCCAATAGGTTCCTCATCAGAAGCAGTAGATATAATGGAGAAATTGAGTTGTTTTTAAACCAGTTCTTGACAATGTAAGGCCCAATTCACACAAAACAGACGTGGCGCTATTGTCTCTTCCACGTTTGTTCTGTTATACAAAAGTCCGCGCCACGTCACTCCTGTGTGAATTGGAACGTTTTTTTAATAGGAGAGACGCGGAAGAGACAAAACTCCGCGCCACCTCTCTTTGCCGTCTCTCGTGGCGTACAAGAAAGGGCACGCCTCCTCGCCACGAGTTTTTTTTTTCTTTCTTCTTTTTAGGCTTTTAGTTTTCTTTTTTTGGGTAAGGGGTGAATCGGACATGAAAACAACATTAATAAAATTTAATATTGGAGTTACATACATATATACCAACAATTTAATAGGGGTAAAACATCACTGATATAATTTTTTTTGGGGGGGGGGAAGGGGGGGGAGGTGAATCATGAAGGTAAAATTTTACCATGAAGGTAAAATAAAAAAAAAAGTTTATTGTTAATTATTACAATATAAAGTGGAAAATTATTTGAAAAAGATGATGTTATCTAAATGGTGATCGTTATGCTGCCGGCACTCTTCTAATCGGGAAGGAAGATTGGCGATCACATGCTCACACAGCTCTCGATATTGCTGCCATTTCTGACTTGATGTTTTGCTTCAATTGCGTTAGGTTCGTCGGATTATTCTCATAGACCTTACTTTTAAGGTATCCCCATGCAAAATAGTCAAGTGGACTAAGGTCGGGGTTTCTGGGAGGCCAGTTGATGTTACCCCTACGCGAAATGATCTTATTAGGGAGCAATTCGTTAGCAGCTTCCATTTCTTGATTTGATGTATGGCAAGTGGCACCATCTTGTTGAAACCACGTTCTTGAGTTGAAACCTTGAAATTCCTATAACTCTGGACCCAAAAAGTTTCGCAACATATCGCAGTAACGATCACTATTCACATTGAGTGGTCGGCCTCGTCGATCTTCACGAAAATAAGGACCGATTATGCCTCTAGCAGACATAGCGGCCCAAACAACGACTTTTCGTCTGTGCAGGGGTCGTTCATGCTTTCGTCTCTGATTTTCCTCTGCCCAGTACCGACCATTCTTTTTATTGACATGGCCATTCAGATGAAAGTTTGCTTCATCACTGAAGAGTATGTTATCAAAATTGTTGAAGTAGTTTTTGTTTTATCGAAGTAACAAATAACCGATATTCTTTTTGGATACCCACAAACTCAAGATCGTGGTTTCAACAAGATGGGGCCACCTGCCATACATCAAATCAAGCAATGGAAGCTGTTAACGAATTATTCCCTAATATAATATTCGCGTAGGGGTAACATCAACTGGCCTCCCAGAAACCCCGACCTTAGTCCACTTGACTATTTTGCATGGGGATACCTTAAAAGTAAGGTGTATGAGAATAATCCGACGAACCTAATGCAATTGAAGCAAAACATCAGATCAGAAATGGCAGCAATGTCGAGAGCTGTCAGCGTGTGATCGCCAATCTTCGTTCCCGATTAGAAGAGTGCCAGCTGCATAACGGTCACTATTTAGATAATATCATTTTTTTCAAATAATTTTCCACTTTATATTGTAATTATTAACAACAAACTTTTTTTTTATTAGTTTTTGTTTTATCGAAGTAACAAATATCCGACACTCTTTTTGGACACCCTGTATATTAGAAATTAATTTATTTGTGAAAAATGTATTTTTGCCCTACAAGGTTCTTTAAGCAATACTATATGCACAAGGAAATGATCAGAACAATGATCTAAGCTCTTTCTTATGCCTTGAGGTATAGTTCGAAGTCCTCTGGTTACGAAACAAATCTATTAACTCAAGTGATTTCTGTCTGGAAGTTAGCGATGCTTTACTGTGGGATTGGATGGCTGACCGCGTTAGGTACATAAGGTCGTGGATTCGAATCCCACCTAGTAACAAATTTATTTCGTTGTGGACTCACGGAATGAATCTTGGCCTTCCTTCCCTACACTACAATATATAAGGTAGCGTGTATGATGATGACCAACCCTTCCTGCCCTAGTTGGAAGATATAAGGAGCTATAGTGGGTGAGGTTTGAGGCTATTTTGGTTCCCTATTTATTGAATACTATTAATGTATTTACCCATAAGCTTGATGGATATATCAAAACACAGGTTTTTGAGTTTCATCACCTTAAAATTATATGAGCGAGTTGTGAATGGGAACAATTGCGATGATGCATTCCTCCTTCTAATTTAACTATTTTCCATATTGACTTCTCGCCTGGATAATTTTATTGAGGATATAACTTTACCATACGCTATAAAGTAGAATAAATAATAATCACTTTTACCAGATATTCATTTTCCTTTTAGCGATTCTATTAACCTGACATAAAATAATATTTTTTATTATATCAATATTACAGCCGCAGACGTTTTATTATTGTAATATTTTATAGTATGCCATATTATATGAACATTTATTATATGAGCCACATAAAGGTAGCCGCCATCTGAATCCTTAAAATAGCCAATAAAGATGGGTTAGGAAGGCGTTGCCATCTTTCTCCCTTGCCATCTTGTTTTCAGTTATTACAGTTTATTATTAGGGCTTCTTCTGACGTCGGATCGTCGAAATATTGACCAGTCTTTCTCGAAGTTAGGGGAAGGAAGGGTGGGGTCTGCCAAGTTTTCTTACCTGTAACCAAAAACATCTCAATAATTCTTCAGTTAAATCCTTTCATTTGCTCCTTCATTCTTAAGAATTGATTCATAATTATAATTTTGTATTTTTCATTAATGTCTCTTATGCATTAGTGATCTATAGATATTGATTTAGTACTCAGTCTTATAGATTCACAAAATGTGACCACCGCCAAGTATCAGAATACCAAAATTTTGTGAGACAAATATTTTGATTTTTTTTCTGATTTAATTCCATTAATTATTTTCAACATGACTTTCTCTGACTGAAGTTAATAATGGCCACTCTCTATATTCTCTTTTCTAAGGTCCATTCCTCTCATAGGCCACGTCCCTTATACTCTTCTTTTTCCTTCTTCCATGTATTCCTTGGCCCCGTTTCCATCTTATATGTAAATTCCATAGTCTATGGCCATCCATAGACTTTCCTTGGTAGCCATTCTTTGTAAATGTCCATACCAGCTTAATGACTTTTTCTTAATCTCTTCCAGGATATTTCTTTACCCTTCCATTTTTTTCTCTAATGTTTTAATTTTAACCTTTTTCCTCCTTGATATTCTCGCTGCTCCAACAGTCCATTTCATTAGTAAGAAACTTTTTTCGTAGATTGCCCTTTATTGTCCAAGTTTCCACTCCATATATCAATATACTCAATGCAATACTTTTGAATGATTTCTGTTTTTTTTTTGGAAATGATATCCCTGCTCAATTAATGATATTAACCGGTCGAAGGATATTCCGCCATTGTTGTCCTTTTGAAAATCAGCCTTCGTTGTCTTTTTCAAAATTGATTAAATTGTTTCATTTTTTAAAAGGACAATCTTCTTTCCGGTTTAATCCTTTGGATTTTTTCTTTTGGTATATAATATGTATGATTTGTTTGTAAATACTAAAAGCCACTAAAGGATACGGGTATGGTTATTACGGAAATGGTTTCAGATATGCACGGTTTTTGACGGCTGATTTTTCCTTGGCCACTCCTTTCCGACAAATTATTTTTCGTCCTTTTGAAAATTGATATAATTTTTTTAATTTTTAAAAATACGCCCTCTCTTCTCGTTTAATCCTTTTTGCAAGATACTTAAGAGTACTATTTTCAGATATTTCTTGATTTAATGATTTTTAATAGCAGGATATTCCGCTATTGTTGTCCTTTTGAAAATTCCTGCAGTATCGTCCTTTTTGAAAATTGAATTAATTATTACGTTCTTTAAAGGATATCCTTTGTGCATTTAATGTATGTAAGTATAATGACCATCTAAAGAACTGATTTTTTTTATTTTAATGTTTGAAAACTTAGACACGAACATAGAACAACGGAACAACCAGCTATTAAATAAAACTGTTGAGAAAGGTGTATGTCGTGAGTATTTGATGCATGGACGATATTTTATAAACAAAATAGGTGACGTTGAAGATTGTGCAGTTCGTGTATTTAATTAAGAGTATAACAGCTGCGTTATAATTAATAGATAATTACTTTTTAACGATTTTCTCTATTTTATGTTAGCGCCGCTCTTGTATGACATTTAAAGGGGGTAAAGCTTTAGTTGATTGTAACGTTATAGAAAAGACATGATTAAATCACAATCAACACCGCCATTACCGTGTGCTTTCAGGAAATAATTATCAGTTTTGTCGAGGTGGCTAAGTCAATAGAGTTCCTCGCAGTTCCACGAATTCTCTTGGAAGTGAGCAATTAACGTAGCAATTTATCTACTCTTGAATACAATATTTAAATCCATTCTTATACAATATTAACATTCTTTTAAATATTGCATTAATATATTTTTATATACTATATACAAAATAAACTACAAATAATTTTTAGTTATATTTTATCGCTAGATAAAAGCAGAAAATGGAGCAAACGACAAATGCATATTGTGTCAACAAATATCAATAATATTTGAGCAATTTTTGAAATATAATGATTAATTGCTGAACAATTGGGGAAAGATTTAAAAGCATTGAAATCTAGCCTAATTATCTATTATGACTTGTGTTATAGGGAAAGAGCTTTAAACGGCCAATATCACCAAATATATGAGAAATTATCTTTTGATATTGATTATATTAATTCAAAGTTACCTATATCTGATATAGGCGTCATAATGAAAATTAGAGGCGAACTTCTCAACTTGAACTACAGGCATCCAGGGACAGAATTACATTTGTTCTATGTGTAATATTGGAGAAAAGTAACCAATTGTACTATTATATTCAATGGATTGAAAAAACACAAAATTCATTAATAAAATATTTTTAACTAGCATGACCCTTATAACGTCTCCCGCTCTCATAAATAAAGAACTAATTGTAAGATTATTTAACTAATAATTGAATTTCATTTGTTTATCAATAAAAACCTTGTATTGAAGTATGGAATTTAGCATTATTTCTTCAATGATATTTTCACTCATGGCAGCAATTTTTAACATGGTTATAATTGCATTGATTAGGTGTTTGAAGGGTACGTAAAAGCATAATTAATCATCCAATTTGGCAGAAATAATTTCATCGATCCATCTGGTTGGATTTTAATTTCTAACCATGAAAGTATATGACAGTTTGGCAAACCTCTTTTCTGGCACTCAAGACTATACATTCTAATTATTATTATCGTAAAATTTATTATTATAAACTTTCCTAGAACTATGAAGATTTTTTATATAAAATTTAGTAAAGTTGGGATTAATAGTTTTACCATTGCAAACTCTGTTGCGGAATGGACACTTATCGGTCGATTTTTAAACTATACTGGGATAAACATGTCGCTACATATATTTATAGCTTGTTTAATAACAATTGAATTGAAAATAAGTAAATTTCATCATAAATTTCTAGCTCTATCTAGCTTTGGTGCTCGCCACCTAAAGGCCGATTATCAAACTTCACTGCGCACCACATATTTATCCTTATATTATGGCAATATAATAAAAAATCTTTAAATTTTATTATTGCTAAACCTCCATTGAACTGTGGAGGTGATGCGGTTCAAATTTGGTACAGATTGGTTCAGTAGTTTTCACGGTTAGTGTTCACAAACGAAAAATGGCTTGTCCTTTTATATTGTAGTATAGATATAGATAATTACAAACCTTAAATTAATGTTGCAAATACGCAATAGTGGACATAAATGGGTTTAGATCTTTATGTATAAGTTTGTTTGTGATAACATAAGTTGCATTAAGGATTTTTGGTAGGTTTTCGCATTGCGTAGGAAATGAATTAGGTGGTCTCGTGGAACCACAAATCTCAACTCTGAATTTCCAAATAGATCTGATTGCTGTCATGTAAATGAATCTCTTGTAATTTATCGGAAGGTTTGAACGTTTCTCCAGTAAACGTTGTAGACGAAAACATAGGGCAGTTTCTTGTATTAGTCTGGTATATTTTCATTTTTTTAAGTCAATATTAGGGGCTCAACTAAACCTTCTAATTCTTCTTGTATCCAATCCTTACAATCCAAAATCCTTCGAAAAATCCTTAATGCTCCTTACTTTGTTACAAATAAACTTATCCATAAAGATCTTAATGTCCCATATGTTGCTGATTTAGCCCAAACCAGATACCTACCCTTTCATAGTAAGCTCTTAATCACTCCAATCCACTAGTCTCCCAACTTGCTTCCTATTCCATTCCTGATAATCCTCCGAGGCGTCTGAAAAGAAGATGGCCTAGAGACCTTTTAGTGTAGAATTTATTGAAGCGCTACTAGTGAATAGTTCTTCACATGTTATTTACATGCCATTGTATTCACTTTCAACACATTTACTTGTATATATATTTTATACAGTTGTAAATTTTAGTAAATTAATAAAAAAAAAAAAAAGTCAATATTCATTCCAATTTTATTGATTTTAAAAGAAATATTGTGTATACTTCTATTCTAAAACTAAGTGTTATATGTTTGTACAAGTATTTAAATATAAGCAGGGTTACCGCAAGGTGGAACTAGACTAGATAAAAAAAAAATACATTTGAAATTGCCTAGCCTGATCCTTTTAAGAACGAAGTATGGCTTAGAGCCGACACTGGAAGAGAACAAAAGCCAGTTGACAATGGTGAATGACGTCTGTAACTTCGGGTGGGGGTGGTTTTAAGCTCCAAGCTCAACAATCATTTCGCCCAACTTCAAATAAAATGTTTGAGCAAAAGAATGATTTATAAATACATTATTACGAAGAACGGTATTACGATTCATCGATACATAATCAGCACTCTAGTAGCCTCTTCGTTTACATCATTACTTAATTCATCCGGTCTCAGAAGTTTTAAAATTTTGTCGAATAAATAACAAAATACTTTCATCAATTATGGAAAAATAAAAAAAAATATTTCCTTAAAATTAATTGAATTAGCTTCACTCAAATAAGTCTTAAATTGTTAAGTAAATTCGAAATGTTTTAAATTATTTTAAAGAAATATTTAGGTACCATTCCTGTTTCTGGTGGAATTTAAGAATTAGACAAATCTTTTATATATTAAATAGTTTTTATATATCATATATAGTTTTCTTATCAGAATAAATACCTAATCGGTTTTATTTAATTTGACAGAGTGAGGTGATCTTTTATTGGAAATGTGAATATCAAATAAAATAAAAATAATAAATTAAAAAAATAATGGTACCTGCATCGACAGGGCACCACCCCTTCACGTGCCCAAAATACCGTTTTATCGATTCTAACCTTAATCCGATTTATTTCGATATTTTAGTCGCTACTTTTCGAAGAGAAACATTTTTTTTTTTTCTTTATTTCCAAATCGGCCTGGCAAACCTTACATGGATGTTTTAACAATATTAAAAATGATATGACAACAGTAGAAGGAAGGGTATAGTCTCGTGCAAGACACCCGTAACAGAAACGTTTTCTAATAATTTGGGAATAGTTGTAACTTTTGAGAAAGTATACAGGGTGTCCCGAATTTAAATGGCAAAACTTCAGGAACTTATAGGGGACCGAAAAACTAAGACAAAAAGTCCTTTAGAGATTTAAAGAGAAAATCGCTAAAAAAGATACAAAACAAAAATGTTACAGGTAGCGATTATTACCTTTCAAAGTTCGTCAGGTTAGGCAGTGAGATATGTAAACATTTAATGTTATCCTTTACATTCTTTTATTTGTTTAAATTTTGGCTTCCTTCTAGGATTATAATTCCTAAATCAGTCTTCAGTCAGTTACTCAGATATTTTTGTGTGAATAGTATCAGCCACAATGCCGCATACATATTCTAATGTTGAATACGCTGATATGATTTTTGTGTATGGTAATGTTTTAGAAGCGGTGCGGGAGTATGCGCTTTCGTTAAATTTTAATAGACTACGAGAGACTGGGTCATTCTTAATACGTAATGAAGGCGACCAATTCCAGGCAGCAATAACAGCAGATTATCGGAGAAGAAATTGTGTCCAACGCCACTTCGATAACAATCCTGAGACTAGCATCCGAAGAGCATTTGCTGCATTAGCAATATAACGGCAAGCAATATGGCGAACTTTGAAAGGTGATAATCGCTACCCATACCATCTTCAAAAAGTTCAGAATTTATTACCTCAAGATTATGTCAAGAGATTGAATTTTAGTAACTGGTTTCTTGAAAAAATTCGCGATGATAATTTATTTCCATTAAAAATTATATGGACCGATAAAACAGACAAATAAATAAATAATAATAATAAATAAATAGGAAAAACAAATAAATAATAGCAATATACAAGGGGGAAGGTTATTCTTCTTAACTTCTGCTATACTTTTTCATATTAAAATGTGACAAAAGAAAATAATTATGTGAAGATAAGAAAATATTAAAATATAAAACACTAGATAAATGTTAAAATAATATAATGGTAAATCAGAATTAACATAACACTAAATCACAAGTAATGTTGACTTCTGATAAAGTTTTTTTACATTCGGGAAATAGAAATAACAAATCATAAATACATAAAAACAAAATCCATATTGAAAGTTATGTTGTTAATTTCTGCTATATTTTCATTTCTTGGGGAAGTGTAAATAAGAAAATATGAAACTACTGATATACGTTTTCAAATTTCTTTTTAGATCGAAGTGTTTTATTAAACTAATATTACAATCTGTCTCACCTTACGGCAATAAATTCACACGATGTCTGTAATAAAATTTTCTCACATAAAGGGATTGAAAATAACAAGATTTAAATATATAAAAGACCAAATACATTTAAAAAATAATGTGTGTTACACTTTCACACATTTGTGAAGGGGGGATAAGAAAACATCAATATATAAAGCACTAAATCCATGTTAAAACTCATGTTTTTGTCTTCTGTTTTACCTTTTAAAATTTAAGGAGACAAAATATGAATATAACCCACTATACATTACAATCCACGTTGAAACTGTGGAAATGGATGTGTACATGTTGGGTTACAGGAATGAACTATCGATAAATGTGAAACTCGAAGTGAAGTGTCCGAATCGATCTTACAGTGCATTGCAGGTCGGGCCAATTTGGTGGAGTGCCTCTTCCATACTGATACCAAAAAATATTTAAGATTGAGTCAACCTTTTATTATAACCTGCGATAATTTTTGACTTCATAGCTTCGTTAGTAGTAGTTAGAAGGCAAACTTAGTATAAGTCCCGGCCCCTGAGGGGTGAGCTAATGTGGGGGGAGGGGAGGGGAAAAGTTCATTTTTTTTTTTTGGTTTTTCGATTATATCTCGAAAACGGATGACTAGAAAAATATGTTTCAAATAAACACAAAAGCTAATTAAAGTTTCTATAAAATTAATCCTATATAAATTTGTCGTAATTCTAACGTTTACGAGATATACGTTATTGAAAATTGGTGATTTTCGGGAAAAAACCAAATGTTACCTCACTTTTTTGCAAACTTTTGTTTCTAATACTTTTCACAATAGTTTCTCAGAAAAAACGTCAGAATTAAAATTGCAGACCATTAAATTTACTTTAATTTCATATATACGTTTCTGGTATTTGAATCAAATGTTTGGCAAAAAGTGAGGTAAACATTTTTTTAATTTCTAAAATCACCGATTTTCAATAACGTATATCTTGTAAACGGTTAGAATTACGACAAATGTATATAAAATTAATTTTATATTAAATTTAATTAGCTTTTATGTTTATTTGAAACATATTTTTCTAGAATCAACCGTTTTCGAGATATAATCGAAAAACCAAACAAATTGAACTTCTCCCCTCTCCCCACCGTTAGCTCACTTTTAGTATGTTTACGTTCTAGCTACTCCTAACAAACCTTTGAAGTCAAAAATTATCGGATATTCGATGCAATCTACACCCCTCATTTCAGCACTCATTGACTGGACTAATTCCCTAACTAAAATAGGTTTGTATTGCCGGTTCATGTTTTATATCGCATTATTAGTTCTGATCCTTGTCTCTTCAAATAAAACAAACATCATCCCTGCAAACTTTACAGTAAATTATATACAATTTAAAATAATTAGATATGATGGAAAAATAATCAGAAGTTAAGCCATAAAGTAACAGATAATTACGTATAGGGTAGGTGAAAAACTCCGTGCCGTTTTTTGATCTGAATGGATATCCAATGTTTTTTTGTAAATACCTTTTAATCTTACACACATTTTTATTATTTATACACCTTTTTGTTCAAGAGGCCCTTCTATCTGGGGATTCTCATCGAGAAAAAAAACTTTGAAGTTGTTGTTCGAAGGTATCCTGGCTTTATTCACGATTATTATTTTGTTATTGTTTTATTTCGTATTAATAAATTTAGAAGATCAGAAAAAAATAAATAAATAAGCGAAACAAACTCAAAAAACAGAAAAAAAAACTCTCATGGTAAAGGAGTAAAAATAAGAAAATATAAAACTTGTTATGAACTCGCTCTCATTAAGGAATAGGGAATAAGAAAGGGTCAATCCATTTCAAATCGCCCAGGCAGTGTTGCTCAACATTTTTAATTTTCCTGATTCTTTTATCATGGGTTCCCTATGGGTAGACATTAACAAAACTTCAATTGAAAAAAATTTGCAAGCCATAGTTTTTATTTGGCAGCCATTTTAAAATGATGATTTAGTGAATTTTATGAAAAAAATAAGTTTGCGGAAAATTTAATTGCGAAGTTATTTTTAAAGATATCAGAATAATTTAAAAACTAGTGTGTTCAGCGTGGAGTAGCCTTCAAAAAGACATTAATTTAATTCCGCTATCATGCAAGAAAGTGGGTCAAACCCATTCTCTAAAAACCCCCTAAAAAATTAAAAATCGTTACTTTTTAAGACCATAACTTTTTAGGAAGGAGAAGAGACTCACAAATAATATTTTATTTCTGTGTTGAGTACTCATGATACTACCAGCAGCATAAGTTTTAGTCTTGAGAATGAACTCCTTTTTCTTCTACGGCTATTCAAAAATGGCTAAAATCACGTTAATGCCAATTTTCGTTGGTCAATATCTGAAAAAGGACTGAATGAAAACAAGTGAAAATTTCATGAAATGTTCTTCATACTAATAAAAATACTCCACAAAAAAAAATTACGACTGAGACTCAACTACGTTTTGAGTTATAGATCTATGAATTTCAATAAAAGAGCTACCTTTTTATACACTCGTGCCATGCTAAATTAGCAACTATTGGCTTAAAATTATCTTAAATTTATCAATTATTATTTAGAGTATTAAAATAATCAACTTAGTCTGTATTAATATGTTATACTTGAGTTAAAAATGTCCATTTATTAAAAAAAAATTGTGATCTGTGATTTTGCTGAAAACTTCACATTTGCAGTGCAGGATGAAATACAAAGTTTTCATTGGACTAATGCACAAGCAACTCTGCATCCGTTTGTAATATACTACAAAAAAGAAGAAAAATTTTGTTGCAAATCTATTTGTGTTATTAGTGACCACCTAAATCATAACACAACAACTGTGTACACATTTCAACAACACCTCATCAGGGAAATTAAGAATATTATACGAAATATTGAAATGGTTGTATACTTCAGCGATGGCGCAAGCAGCCAATACAAAAATAAGAAAATTTTTGTCAATGTCTGCGAACACAGAAAAACGATTATGGTGTGCAAGCCGAGTGGAATTTCTTTGCCTTATCGCATGGAAACTTTGTTGCCTGTATATACGATGAGGAGTTAAGGCTTGAAGTTGAGTTAAGTTGAAAATAAATGTAAAGATAACAATGAAATTTTGGTGCATTTCTTTCATCCTTCTAGACCGAAAACTGCCTTTCAACTGTCAAAGAATGATACTGCGTGGGTACCTGCAAAGAATATAGTACGTAAAGTGACTCCATTGGAACTCACTGGAGTGTTAGTGTCTGGAAGAACTCACAACATAACTGATAAACTGTGCAATGAAATATCATGTTTGTTCACCTCCTTAATCAAAATTACAGCTGGCCAGTAGGTACAGAGTTTAACACAAAAATCTAGAGAAAAACATTAGTGTATGTGTATTACGCCAGTGTAGTACATGAGACATATGAGTTAGTTAAGTTCAAGTATTCTACCTGGGGTTTTATTATTACTGTCCTTTCTTATTAAAAATAAGAGGTAATTAAAAGTGTATTGATAATTTAGTGATTTAAGCATCATTTAACTAGTCAGTTAAGATAATTTTAATGTTTCAAATTAAATAAAAATAATGGTAAAATAAAATGTTATGCAAAAGTATTGCATATTAATACAGACTAAGTTGATTATTTTAATACTCTAAATAATAATTGATAAATTTAAGATAATTTTAAGCCAATAGTTGCTAATTTAGCATGGCACGAGTGTATTAAAAAGGTAGCGCTTTTATTGAAATTCATAGATCTATAACTCAAAACGTAGTTGAGTCTCAGTCATAATTTTTTTGTGGAGTATTTTCATTAGTATGAAGAACATTTCATGAAATTTTTACTTGTTTTCTGTAAAAATTTCTGGCCCTTTTCAGATATTGACCAACGAAAATTGGCATTAACGTGATTTTAGCCATTTTTGAATAGCCGTAGAAGAAAAAGGAGTTCATTCTCAAGACTAAAACTTATGCTGCTGGTAGTATCATGAGTACTCAACACAGAAATAAAATATTATTTGTGAGTCTCTTCTCCTTCCTAAAAAGTTATGGTCTTAAAAAGTAACGATTTTTAATTTTTTTAGGGGTTTTTAGAGAATGGGTTTGACCCACTTTCTTGCATGATAGCGGAATTAAATTAATGTCTTTTTGAAGGCTACTCCACGCTGAACACACTAGTTTTTAAATTATTCTGATATCTTTAAAAATAACTTCGCAATTAAATTTTCCGCAAACTTATTTTTTTCATAAAATTCACTAAATCATCATTTTAAAATGGCTGCCAAATAAAAACTATGGCTTGCAAATTTTTTTCAATTGAAGTTTTGTTAATGTCTACCCATAGGGAACCCATGATAAAAGAATCAGGAAAATTAAAAATGTTGAGCAACAAATAATATTTATATTGGGCGATTTGAAATGGATTGACCCGAAAATATCAATATATAAATTTAAAACTGGAAAGACATTCCAACTCATCCTACCACTGTCCTCACCACTTACACTGTACAACAAACGTTCAAAGCTCCCAATTAATTACAAAAGACTAATATACATGACTGTGATTAGACCTATCTGGACGCACGGAGTTGAGCTTTTGGGCTCGACTAAACCATCCAATTCATCTCGCATTCAATCCTTACAATCCAAAATCCTTCGAAAAATCCTCAATGCACCAATAAGCTTATCCATAAAGATCTTAATGTTCCATATGTTGCAAATTTAGCCCAAACCAGATATCTATCCTCCATAACCACTCTAATCCCCTAATTTCTCAACTTGCTTCCCACTCAATTCCTGATAAACCTCCTAGGCGTCTGAAAAGAAAGTTGCCCAGAGACCTTCTAGTGTAGAATTTTTATTAAAGTGCTACTGATGGGTAGTACTTTTCATGTTTTGTCACGTTATTGTAATAGTTAACAGCACATTTACTTGATGTATAAATTTTGTACAGTTGTAAATTTCAATAAATGGTTATTAAAAAAAAAAACAACTGGAAATGAAGCATCAGAATGGATCTGCGAGTGTTATGCGGGTTTGACCAACTTGATGGAGCAGTAGTTGGATGTCATCACCAATTTTTTTTATTTTTTATTTATAGTGAAATTCTTATGATATTGCTCTGTGACGAATCCTTTTATATTTACTATAATATTTTCGACTTTGGATCTCCGAGTTGGAATTTAGATCGCATTAGAGGCGGACTACCTTGATGACCACTCACAAAGAGAAGGAGGTCCCGAGAGCTACAGAAAGTTAGGAAGGACTTGAAAGAGGATTCGTTCTCCTCTCCTCCTCTGATCCTCCAAATAGAGTAAACTTCTTCCCCTCCTTCCTGCCATCCTTCCACTCCCACCTTCCACTCCCAGTCCCCCTCCCATCCGGTCCTTTAACTCAAATTAATGAGTTTATTTTCAGGCGTCATCCTCAGAAATTCAGTTATATCTCTTACATCCACCATCTTAGTTTTCGCTCCCTAAACCCATATTTTTAAACAATCTTTTGTTAAAAAGAAAATATATATGCATTCAAGTACATGTAGTAAGATGCATGATCTGACATTGGTTTCTAAATAATCGGGGGGGGGGGGGGGGGGGGGGGACACGTTACGAACAGTTATAATTATTTATTGATTCAATATCCCATCACCTCATATCAAATCCTTCGTTAAATTTGTAATGCTCATGATTATGTTGTGAATAAACTTATCCATAACGATACAATTATACCATAAGTTGCTGATTAGGACCAAACCAGTTACCTAATTATGTGAAGTGAACTTCTTAGGTTATAAAATACATATCCCTGATAAGAAAAGCTAAATGGAGGTCCGAGATTTTTAGTACTAAAGAGAATAATTATTAGTACCCATGAAATTCATAAATTGTCATAATAGATTCAACAGTTAGGAACTAAAACTCGTTTTTGATCACTCTGACATTTGCTTTGTGTATGGTTTTGTTATTGAATGTTAATAATTTTTTAAACTTTTAAAAGAGAACTATTTATTTTATTTTTTTATTTCCTATAATATGATTTCTTATGACGTTTGTCTGTCTAGTAAACAAACGCATTAAGCTTCTAACGAATTACGAATCACAGAATGAATTTATGTGAGTAAAACTATATTTACTAAACATATCTTTTTTTTTTTTTTTTTTTTTTTTTTTTTTTTTTTTTTTTTTTTTTTAAGCAGGGCCATGCCCTATACAAAGAAGTTCGGCTATATATTATGTACAATGAAATAAGATACAAACATTAATACAACTACAGATATTATGCACATTATAATACTCATCTAACAATAATTCAAATAATATACCAAAGCACTTTGAATAAACTAAGAATTAAATACAACTAATAAAAATTAAATAAATATTTTTCCATCTAAATAATAAAAAATACCTAATAAAATAATTAACACTTTTTTTTTATGTCCTTTATAAACCTTTAAACTTTATCAAAGATCATATTAAACTACTACTTTCAAGTATACATATATATACTCGTATGTTATATCTCAGGCAAATAGGTATATACATGATACTGATATTTTACAGTTAAATCTACTATATCTCATTAAAAAAATTTCTGATTTTAATTATATTTAAAATAAAATATGCCAGTTTTTTTGCTTCTATTTCATTTTGTGGATTAAGTATTTGAAAACTGTCATTTAATCAATGCTGGGGTAATAAGTGTTACGCAGGCCATTATAAATTAGGCAAGTGTAAAGAATATGTCCGAGGTCTTCATTAGTTTTCATATTACAAACCATACAGATTTCTTGAGGATTAATTTGTGTGATTTTAACTGGAGTGGTTATTTTTATTATATGTTTTCCTGTAGTTCTTAACTGTGCAATAATTCTGGTGAAAATAATATTTATCCGTATATTAATGTAAACAGGGATTGAACCGGTTGGATTAATGCTATTGTAGAATGTGCTAAAATTCGACTGCTGGCTAGAGGCTAGATCCGAATTAAATAAATAAATTTTGTATTTTTCTAATACAGTTTGACTTTTTTCTTTGAGTTTAACTATATTTGATTCGAAAACTATTTCCCCTTCTCCGATTTTATCCAGTTAATGTTTTATTTGTAAACACCAATTATACTTAAAATTAGCATTTCTACTTGAAGACAGCTTGACTAACAATAAGTTATAAAAACACAACTTTGGAAGCCTATCATCACTCATTTGGACTAAACATATCTATTTACTTTACAATCTAAAATACTTCACAAAATCAGCGATACTCCATATGAAGTCACAGATAAACTTATTTATAGTTATCTTAATATCCCTTACGTTGTTAATTTGGACCATAGCAGATACCTGTCCTTCGAATATAAGCTCCACACCCAAAAGAATCTGATAGTCCCGAATTTTCTTATCATTCGATTCTCAACAACTATCGAAAGTATCTGAAAAGAAGATGATCTTGGTACCCTCTAATATAGAACATTTATTATAGTTCTGAAAATGAATATTTGCTTATTTTAAACTGCTGTGAATATTAAAAAAATAAAATAAAATTATGGTTTCATTTGCAACCAGCGAGGAGATATAGAAATAGAGCTGCTATTTAGATAGGGCGAAGTTACAGGCAGGTGGGACTAGTATTCCCCCACCACTATACTACCCAGAGTTAACCCAGATCCCAACTCACCAACATTATTTTAGATTGCTGCTGATACAGGTATAGGTAATAATATATATAATTCCTTAAGGAATAATATAATTCCTTCGAACACAGTGTATCATTTTTTACTTAAACTTTTTTAATAAGAAGGATTTTTATTGAATATAAAAGTTATAATTACTAATAAAAATTCAAATATTTCAAAGTTTTGTGATACTTTTGACGTGGGGTTTATTATAGAAAAGCAATTGCATTTAACACCATTGTGAGCTATTTGACTAGGTACAATGAAAGAATTTTGCGTTAGTTACTTACCTATGAAATCTAATCTTGCTATGTCCTTCTCTGTCGAGTCCGGATCAGCATTAACCTACATACAGGGATGCCAGTCAGGACTTAATTTCCGGACAATTTATAAATGAATATCTCTATATAATTAATTAATTAATAATTAATCTAATATCTTCTCCAGAAGGTTATCGTGGGGCCAATGATTAAGATTTGTTAATTATAAAGGAGAGTAATCAAAATATATTAATTAAATGAATGGCATGCAAATGGTATATGAATTTTCCTATTGTTAAATATATATAATTAAATTAAATATATATTTAAACAAGGTGTTGACACATAAAATTACAATATGGAAATTTGGATCATAACTTAATCTAGTATCTTAAATATAACATAAGAAACTTATCCTAGACTTATCTTTGAGGGAGATGCTATGACGTGGGCAAGGCGTCATCGGCGGAAGTGGAAGTCGTCAGTGAGGCGTCATTTGGAAATGACTACATCTTGATCGGCTACATCTTAAGAGGTAAGACAGGAGCTCCTGGGTCAAGCTCCGAAGACCTCGAGGAATCAGCTCTGGAGAACCAAGGCAGGAAAAAAAGGACCCATCAGACTGATCGACTCCTAGAAAATATTTTTCCATCCCTTTTTAAAGTATAGGCTCCACCCCCTGTACTTGGGACACGCCCACTGACTTCCTATCTTTTTGAATTTTAGAATAACTTAAATATCTTGTTTACCTCTAATATTTCTATGACCCAACAAAGGATGTGAATTCTCGGGCCACCCGTGGGGTGCTGTGGAGGTGCTACCCTTTTGCCGACACCCGAATATTATGCTTGTTATTTTAAAACTTATAGGTTTGATACATAGCAATCTGCTTATCATTTTTAGTCCCAGTTTTGTTGTTCTTACATCCAACTGCAGCACAAAAAGGCATACTTAATGTGGAATGAATGTATAAACAAAATAAAAACTAAACGAGAATAGGTTTACGTAAAAAATAAGAAATTAAAAGCAAACACTTGTAACTTAAGTTTTAACTTTTGAAGTTAGGGTAGTATAGTGGAGGGGGAACGAATCTCACCCCCATTCCACTCGTCACTGCTCTATTGTATATCTTCTCGCTGTTTGTAACTGAAAATATGAAGCAAAATGTACTAATTATGAAGTCTGGTAAGCTTGAGTAAGAAGAAATTCTGATGAGCTCGAGAGAAGAGATTAATGAATTGATAAAGATTTGTGCATGTTAGCGTGTGAGTGTGTATTTCTGAATAGTCATACCTGTATATAAATAGATTAATTATAATTTATAATAAATTGAGGAGGGTAATGAGTTGACAATAAGAAATTCTCCAAAACGATATAGGTTGTTTTAATGAGTCAAAATTTTGCATATCTGCTCCCAAATGCTTATAAAAAATAATTTGATAGAATAATACAATCCATTTACCATTCTCTTAGGCTTGCTTTGTATAATTCTCCTAAGTGGGCAGAATGGAAAAAGAGGTGGCTGTTATTTTGAAAGGAGATGATTGATCATTTACAATTGTCCGTTTGGTTTTTGTTTTGTTTTTTTGTTGATCGCATTTCACATTATTAATGATTCGACGAGTTATGTTCGAAATTTTCACGGTTGGCTGTTTATTATTTGTGTGGGCTGAGCTGTGGGAGGTTTGAAATATTGTCGGGTACAAATGTTTTATTCAGTATTCGATTTACCTTGTTTCAGACCTAATGAGATTTTTTTACCATAAACACAGTTTATTTTAAAAGTAATAGAAAAATTTTAAATTATAGAAAAACTGTACAATAAATTTTAAAATAAAAAATAAGGTTTAGTATGTTGTTTTTTTTTAAACTTAATTTTTTAATCCATTGGTCCCCGTTGAACAGATCCGCTACTTAGGACTCCATCTGGACAGTTGTCTTGATTGGAATTCACATATTAGAATTAAAATAAAAGAAACTGCTCGTCGTTTTCGACTACTCCAACATTTTTTAGACAAGCGTTTAAAGCTACCAATTATTTACAAAAGACCTACCTACATGACGGTAATTAGACCCATTTGGACATACGGAGTTAAGCTTTGGGACTTCATTAAACCTTCCGATTCTTCTTGTATCTAATCCTTACAATCCAATATCCTTCAAAAAATTCTCATGGCTCAAATAAATAAAATTATTTTGGCACAAATAAACTCATCCATTACGATCTAAATGTCCCATGTGTTGCAGATTTGGCCCAAACAAGATACCTATCCTTCCATGACAAGCTGCGATCCCACTCGAATCCACTAGTCTCCCAACTTGTTTATGACTCGAAGCATCTGAAAAGATGATGGCCTAAAGAACTAGTGGTATGAAACATTAATTAAAGTGCCGCTAATGAGATGTTTCTTAACATGTTATTCTTGCTCGATTCCCGATAAATCCTTAGCATGTGAAAAGAAGGTGACTTAAGGACTTTCTAATGTAGAAGATTTATTGAATTGCTACTAATGGGTACTTCTTCACATTAGTTATTGACATAATTGTCCCTTAAAATTAAAAGTGACAGGATTGCGTAGAAGAAAGTCTGCATTTAACGCTCTTGTTATAGTCATAATTAACAACAGATTAAGTTATGTTCCATTTAAGTACAATGATATACTTTTTAGTTTAATATGAAAACGTTACCAATAGTTGTTATTATGTGATATAAATAATAAAAAAATATAAATACATAAAAACAACGTTTTATATGAAAACATAAGCTAAATTTATCGCGACAGGTCGAAGCATCATTAGTACCATTCAGAGTTCATCAGGAACAAGTGGAAGAAATCAAGAGGAATAAAATAAGAAGACACGTAAGGAAGCGATGGGATGGAGAATTTTAAATTAAATAATATTCATACGAATAAAAATCCTTGTCGAGTAGAAGGAACTAAAAAGTTGTCGAGGAGCAGGCACTATTTTCCTTTAATCGGTTCAACGTATTTATTTACTCTTAATATCAAAAGGGATGATGGGTAATCCTTTAGGTTACCAACCTATTCTAACCAAAATTGAAAGTTCGGGGAAGAGCCAAAAATAATCTACCGCACTAAAAATCATTTTCGAATCAACATATCGACCCCTTACTTTTTAATATTGTGTGTAAAAATATGATTCATGGGCCTTTAGTTTTAAACACTAATAATACAGTACATTCCCCACAATAGTTTCTCAGATCACCAACCGGCACATTAAAATTTAAAAATTGTTTAATAACGATTTTATTAGTTTTCTTCCTTAAGGATACTATTTTAAGATGGCGAAAGGTCATCCTAGTCCACACACACACACACACACACATATATATATATTAGTTTTCGTACTTAAGAATACTATTTTGATGTATTCCAGGAAATAACGATTTTAAGATGGCGGAAGGACTTTCTTGACCACCCTCCTTGCCGACAAATAATTAGTTTTCGTCCTTAAAGATACTATTTTGAAATCTGCAAGGATTTAACGATTTTATTAGTTTTCGTTCTTAAGGATACTATTTTAAGATGGCGGAAGGACATCCTTAACCACATATTTATTACTTTACTATTTTCATACCCGCCAGAATTTCACGATTTTTCAGTTATCCGTAGGATATTCTGCCATTAACGTCCTTTTAGTTTTTGCCCTTAAGGATACTATTTTGAAATCTTTTAGGATTTAAAGATTTTAAGATGGCGGAAGAATATTGTACTGTTGTTGTCCGTCGCAAGAATTAATAGTTCTTTCCAATTTTCAAAAAAAAAAAAAACAGAGAGGTTTTCATTTCACAACATTGCAAGCAGAACTGAACGTGTGAACAGCACCGACTTGATTTGCACAAACTGGCTTGCACTAGCCAGTTTGCAGAAATGGCTTGAACTTGTAAACCGGCCTTAACTCACAGATTTGAATGCCGATTATTGTGTGGGTGATGGGGACCTGTAATAGTGCAAAAATAGAGTTTTATAGCCGCAAATGAGCATTGGGAGCCGAGATAAAAAATAGAATGGTACAAATTTAAAATATTTAATTTTAATGTGTAGGAAGAAGCACTAATTTCCGTCTGCTTCTGTGCAATGAGGCTAGAAATATAATCATACACTATTTGATATCTGATTTCTACTATAATATTTAAATTTAATATCTTAGCAATACATAATATTGCTTATCTACTAAATTATTAATGACTTACAACACCTAAAGGAGACCAGTACCACTTTGACACCACATCCTGAACTTATTTAGGTTATATCTCACTTTACGAGATCCCTCTTCCAGCTTCATTTCGGTATATAATGTCTAAATATAAGCATTCTGTATATATCTTCGGAAATATTTGTTGCTACTTTTGCTTAAAAATGAAAAAAATTTTCGTTTGTTTGTTTTTTTTCTCAGCTCTAAGTCAAGATAGAGAAATGATTCTTTCTGATTTGAAATAAAAATAATTTTGTTATGATCAAAATACGACCCAGCTTCAAGGGGCTCATAAACTCAAACAAAAAATAATGACAAAATTCCAATGAAATCCGCTGTAAATCTGTGGGAAATTTTTTTCATGGGAAACTAACCTGACCCCCGGAGGGAAATTTTAGAAGTCTTTGCACTTTTGGGGGTGGTTCGAGCAATTATTGGAGGTTACACGTCATCAGCAGGGCTGCCGGCTTGGGAGATATTTTCTCCCGTGAGGAAAATTCGAATTGAATTTTTAATAGATTTGAATTTTAAAAAATCGATTCGACCTAGTAGCGTATAAGTTGGCTATAATAAGTATCCTTCTTTATTTTATAACAATATCTAATTACATAAATTACATTAAATCTACGAAGTATATCTTAATTTATAATTAAGACATAAAGATATTTATGAACTTAATCCCTCATTATTAAAGTTGATAAGCAACATTACTCATTTATTATTTGGTGCTAATCGGGGAGAAGTTTTGAAACTGTTGGGGGGAAATTGGGGAAGTTTTACTTTGACGCAGGGGAAAAATGTTATTTCAGAATCGGCAGCACTGATAATATGCCTGGCCTATAATAATGATTAAATGTTTTACCACAATATACAAACCGATCTCTAGAGATATAAGGTTATACTATAAGTTGGGAAGGTGGGGGTAACTTTAACATGATTCCTTGGAGCAAGTTATCGAGTCTTCGGATATTACTGTTGATATTGATGAAGAGGAAGAGGGGAGGCTGGGGTTAAGAAGCCCTACAAGTTAATTATTGTTTCCAGATTGGGTTCCTTCTCCATGATTGGAAAATCTTTCCAGTAGTCGATCTGGAAAAAGAGAAAAAAATGGCTCTCGTTGCCTGTACTTTTATTGAACGGCTTCAGAAATGGAAGTGGTGTTCTATTTTTAAAAAAAATATATTTTTTTTGAATAAAGAAATTCAAGCCATATACAGTAGAACATCGTTATAACACTTTTTTGTTATTCACAGCTTTAAGCATGATATCACAATTGGCTATAAAACATTTTTCTGTGAAAATAATAATTACAAAAAATAAAAATAATAAATATATTTAAATTTTGAAATTTCAGCAAAAAAAAAAAATGATTTTAGAAAAATGTTTAAACTTGTTTAAGTCGAAACCCATTTTAATTTAAAATATCGATTATAAAAAGTACCTCAAGATCGAAATGGTCTGCGACCACTTGCGACCTTGGAGAATATTTGGATTTACTTTGATAATTCAACTTATACAAAATGTGGTCCACATTACTATAACAAATGGACTTCACAAATGTTATCCACAGGTATTCACCAATAAAAATGCTTAAAATTAATATCGGAATGGGTCTGAATGCTGATACCGACATGACGAATTTGAACGAATGTATCCAACGATAAAATTTCGATAACCACATTGTAGGAGCCTGTGGGCTATAATTGATTACTTCTATTAAATAAATAAATAGTTCCGTTTTCGGTTGGGGACAATATTTAAAATAATAATTACCTATCAGGTTTCTGACAAACCGCAAATTGTTTATTTTTTTAGAAAATCCGATCGACGAAAAAGGCATAAGCAGATTTTTAAATTCAATAGAGCACATCAAAAATCATAGAAAATAATATCCCTTGAATCAAAAAACGAAAAGACACACTATTGTTTAACAAAGCAAAGTCCTGAAATCATGGGAAAAACTGACTTTAGATTCGAATTCTATACCTTTGAAAACATACCCCATGAAATTTGAAGTCGATGCAATAATTTTTAGAGGCTCAAAATGCGATGTCCAGAAAAAACTTAGTTTCGTCCCACTGTGCGGCGTTGGTCGCTATGTGAGCATTTCCCTCATCCTTCTAAAAAATATTTAATAAGTCCGTTAGAACTTAAATTTCATCGCTGACCCTCATTATGGCTGAGTTTAGGACATTTGCGAATAAGAATATTTGGTTTCTAAGTAAAACGGATACAGGTGGTCTGGGAAAATTGCCATGTCCACACTCCTCAGTACCAGCTTATCTCTCGTGCAGTCTATTGTTGACATTTTACTGAGCGAGTTTTCTATTTTCTTTCGATGCTTCCATACTTGACTTGTTGGATAAAAAGCCAGTTGAGAAGATAGTTAATAAATAGTCATGAATTGTATTTATATTATTTTTCAATTACTAGGAATCTGAAATTGTTAATATTCTAGATTCTTGTTTGTAGCTGCTCGAGGCAATACAAAATAGGTGTGCCGAAAAAATAAAAAACGAAAAAAAAATTGTAAATTGTGCAATTTATTGTGCAAAACATTGTAAAAAGTGCAATGTTCCAGTTCGCAATGAACATACTAAATATACTTGTAATAATTGTATAGAAATTGAAGAAAATGATCTAGCTGATGAAAAATACATTATTATGAAATTAGTATAGTATTTAATTTTTTTTTTTTTACAATAAATATCTGTAAATTTTGTAAAAATTTTATTTTTAATCCTTACGCTCCGTACTACAATTATTGATACATTATAATGACATTTATTTACCATTTATAACTACATATTTAGCAACATGAATCTGCATTTTATAAGAAGTGAGGGAAATGCTCACCTAGCTATTTACCATTTATAACTACATATTTAGCAACATGAATCTGCATTTTATAAGAAAATGCGGAAGAAGAAGTGAGGGAAACGCTCACCTAGCTATTAACGGTGTATCAGATCGGCTAGCGACTAACGCCGGGTTGTTGATAGTAACGTTGTGTTTTATATTTGAAATAAATAAAGCATTCCTAAGTAATTAGTTAACAGGCTAACTTCGTAGTTAGTGTTAATTAATTAAAACAGTGTTTGGCAAGATGTTTTTAAAGTATAATTGCTATCAGTGTGTAGATAATTAAATATATACAACCAGTTATAAGCATAAACATTTGTTTATATATTATTGTTTCAACATCATAATTATTTATTTTCCTCTTCTACCCTTCGTCACAGAGAGGGTGACATTTGAGGAATAAGAATCAGGAGTCTCAATTCTGCATCAGTTCACTTCTCCTTCTTCAATCTATTTCTTCCTTCTTGGACGCCTCCCGGACACCGTTATCCCAGGAGACACCAGGCCTACTTCTCAATCTTCT
Source organism: Euschistus heros (assembly GCA_003667255.2). Classification (NCBI taxonomy): domain Eukaryota; kingdom Metazoa; phylum Arthropoda; class Insecta; order Hemiptera; family Pentatomidae; genus Euschistus; species Euschistus heros. Next base: position 67,933 of record RCWM02000774.1, on the reverse strand, counting down.
TCTTTCCACTCAAGTCTCTTGGGTTTTCCTTGTGGTTCTCTCTTGACGCGTTTTAAGGATGTTTCCGAACTGGCAATAATATACAGAATTCAAAAATAATATTTAAAAAAAATAAATACAAAATAAAAATCAATGAATTTCAATATATTTCTTATTTAAAAAAATAATACAAAATCAATGAATTTCAATATATTTCTTATATTTCAATATATTTCAGTGTATTTCTTATTAATATAAAACTATTAGGTAAAGACAATATTTATAATATGTACGACAATTTCTCTAATATCTCCTACAACTATGAAGATGATGTAGTTAAATTTGGTATAGATAGGTTGAGTAGTTTTACCATTGAAAAACTCTATTGCGGAATGGGGCCAACCACATGTCAGCCGATTTTTAAACTTCACTGGGATCCACATGTCGCACCACATATTCAAACCTTTTTTAATAATTTAATTGAATATTAATTTCAAGCTATATATAACACCGAACCTTTGTAACCTATCATGTAGAATGAACGCTCTACCTATCGGTCAATTTTCAAACTTCACTGTTATTTACATGTTATCGTTTTTTTAATAACAAATTCATTGAAAATCAGTATATTTTATTATTGCTAACCCTTCCTGTAACTATAAAGATGACTTAGTTAACATTAGGTACAGTAGTTTTCGTGGTTAGTGATCACTAGAGACCGGATTTTTGTGCAGTAAAATCAAAAAATGTGTAGTAAAAAACACAAAATATGCAAAATCGTGCAGTAAAAAACTCAAAATATGCAAAATCGTGCAGTAAGAAACTCAAAACTTGAATATAAAAACTTAATACATGCAGCAATCCATTTATTTACACAAATATGGAAAACTTAACAAGCCTTGAATAGGCTTAAGGACATTTCGACAAACGTTTCGTTTTAGTGTTAATTCAATCTGAAATACTTTCAAATTTGGGGAAAAAAGGAGATGAAAAAAATTGTTAATTCAAAGAAATATAAAATATCTTTATTGAAATTTCCTTTTACGTGGAAACAAAATATAATTAAATGTTTTTGAAAAATAAATTAGTTTTTAAAAGTTTCGTGAAAATGTACGACATCATAAATTTCAAAATATTTCTCAGTAAAATTATGCCGCCTGTCACTTAAAATGTTCTTTAGCAAAGAAAAGGAACGTTCTACATCTATGGACGTAACAGGACAATTTTTGTAGCATGCAATTGTGGATGGATCCAGCTTATCAGTTTCTATTTCCTTTCCGTTGATACAATAATTTGATATTTTTTAACGAATGTAGCCTTAGTTTTTGAATTTTGAAAATAAACATCTTCCCTTTTCATTTTCAATTCGTTTTAAGCTTTCTTCGAGAGTTTCAAACAAATATCAGCTCTAGATATTCATTGGTCCATTGTTTCAATTTTGTAGAAACATTCGCGGACGTTTTTGGCATTTTCAAAGTTGATAGTTTAAAATCTTCTTAACAACTAGCCTTTTGTGCTAAATCAGAAGTAGATAATGAAATGGGAAGCGATTAATAAAATTTTCTGAGGAAACGTCTTAGTTCTAGGAAGTACGTCGATCTTCAATGTTTGCCTAAATCCTCAAAGCTCCCAATTCAATACGATCATTTAATTCAGCGTAAAAAATACATTTGATTTAAGCGACTTTTTACTTCAATTTAAAACTAATTAACCTATTTAATATAAATAATTGTTATAAATGTTGCCTAATAATCGTAAGTAAAATTTTCAAAGAATAAATGGTTAAGTGAATAAAATTAGATGAATTTGGTTCAATTGTGCAATTTCGTGCAGTAAAACCCGAATTCGTGCAATTAAGCTCAATAAGTCAATTTTGTGCAAAATAAAATTTAAGAATAAGAATCCTTATTATATAAATGAGATAACTACTTGGGTTAGAGAGCGCCAAATCAAAGGGAACTAAATGTGCAATAACACAGAAATCCGGTCTCTAGTGATCACAAACGAAAAATGGTTTGTCTTTTTATATAATAGTAAAAATGATATTTACAACTGTATACAAAATTCCAAAACAAGCCAAGTCAAATTTCCAGATTTTTTTTTTTCTATTTTTCTTTCCACTAGATTAACTGTAGGTTTGATAACACCTGTAAACGATCACTTGAGGTACACCATGATGGTATAGAAGGATCAATACAATTAGGGTCGATGAATTAAGTGCCACTTCTATCGGAATTATTCATTCGCTACTAGTATTCTCATAAAATAATTCCAATAGAAGGAGCAATTAATTCATCAATTCAAATTGTACTTATAAACGACCTTTATCGACCAGCTGTGAATAATTTTCAATAATGGACTAGGCTGGATTTGGAATCTCATACACGTCTCATATACAATAATATAATGTGCGGTAAAATTATTATTATGACATAGCAATAACTTGTTAAGAAACATCTCATTAGCGGCACTTCAATAAATGTTTCATACTACTAGCTGGGCCATTTTTTCAGATGTCTCGAGTGAGAAGCAAGTTAGGAGACCAGTGGTTTCTAGTCGGTATGGAGCCTATCAGAGAAGGATAGGTATCTTCTTTGGGCCAATGCTGCAGTATTTAGAACATTGAGATCATTATGGATACGTTTATTTGTAACATAATAAGAAGTATTGATGATCTCACGAAGGATTTAGATTGTTAGGATTGAACACGGGAAGAATTGGCAGATTTAGTGGAGCCCCAAACCTCAACACTAATAACAAAAACTATCTGTACTAAACTAATCTAAACTATTACCAGCTTCCCAATGAATGTGTCAACAATGGCGGAATATCCTTTCGCTATCTTAAAAACCGTTAAATCCTGGAATATTCCTTAATAATATCCTTAAGGACAAAAACTAAAAGGACAATAATGGCGGAATATCCTTCGGATAACTTAAAAACTGTTAAATCCTTAATGACTGTTAAAATAGTATCCTTAAGTACGAAAACTAATACTAAGTAGGAAAAGATAGTAGCAAAAGATGTCCTTCGGGCGCCAAAAATCGTAAGATCCTGGCACATCTAAAAAGCAGTATCCTTTTGGGATAAATCTATCAACACCAAAGAGGTCTAATTACTGACATGTAAATGAGTCTTTTGCAATTTTTTGGAAGCTATAAACAAATCAACACTTACAAGGAATATCCTTGTAAATGTTGGAGTAGTCCATAGTTGTATAATAATAAATTTATCTTTTTTAGCCTTCAGTATAATAATTAAAATTATTCATAATCTAAATTATTCTTCTATTTAGATACGCTTTTGTTTTTATTCAACCTCTGAATAAAAGAACTTAATTTTTTTTACAAAGTATTTATTTAACAAACTGAAAATATAAAAGCATTTGCAAAATTAAAGGGAAGGGAAAACAAGGGTATTATTTTAGCCTCGAACATGTTTTTGTATGTTTTCCTCAACACAGTAAGGGAAAGGATTTTTTCCCCTCTATTTTTCTATTTCTACTTCCTCCAATTCCAAGTTTTCCCCATAAATTATTATAATCTTCTAAAGCTTAAACAGGCACACACGAACCTCCTCTCTTCCCTTCAGTTGACCTTTTTAACAAATAAAACTTTTGCTTTAGGCATGTTTTTTAATTTTATATTTAAATAAACTTAAAATTAGGTCGTTTCACTTGAAATACTCGGTTTTATTATATCAAAAATTCAAAGTGGGATTTGTGGATTTATATTTTTTACTAGTTTATGTTTTCAAATTATAATGAGCCGTTATTATTTCTTTATTTTTTTATTATATTTGCTAACACTCACATTGCTTAATATACCATCAAATATGACCACGGAAACGGGCGGTTGTCGTTTAATTTTATTTTATAAGTTTAAACTTGTACACTTGGCAGTCCTTAAGGAAATATTACCGTAAAGTTTGGGAAAAGGGTGCTGTAACGACATGCCATATGAAACATAACAAAACCGAATTTGCATCCAAATAAATTATTGGTTTGTGTGTGGTGGTCAATTACAGGAATAATTCATTCCTCCATTTTCCACAGAAGTGCAACTAACATAAGCACACCGCATTGCCATGATAATGACCTAATGTATAAAACAATTATTAAAAAAGTAACTTGCATTAGTTAATCGGAAATTACTTATATTCTTACATGACTAGGTCATGTTACAAACCTATACAAAGTATAGATTTCACGTCAGACAGTGAAGAAACTGTGACGAAGTCCTTCTAAACCCACTTTAGTCTCTAGTCTGATCTCAAACTGATTTTCAAGTCAAATGCATTACTTGCCTTTACTTTTTCACGAACATATCAGACTTAGAAGACAAGAAACTGCACGTCGTTTCCGACTCCTCCAACATTTACTAGACAAGTGTTCAAAGCTCCCAATAAATTACAAAAGAATTATTTACATGACAGTAATTAGATCCATTTGGACATACGTAGTTGAGCTTTGGGGCTCCACTAAAACTTCCAATTAATCTCGTATGGAATCCTTACAATCCAGAATCTTTCATAAATTTCTCAATGCTTCTTATTAAGTCACAAACGTATCCATAAAGATCTTAATATCCCTTACATTGCTGATTTGGCCCAAACCAGATACGTATCCTATATTCACTTGATTCCACAATCTCCCAATTTGCCTCACATTCCATTCCCGATATTTCTCCTAGGGAAAGAAGATGGCTAAGTGATCTTCTAGCGTCGAATTATTAAAATGCTGCTAGTGAGCAGTTCTTTACATGTTATTTCAATCTTTTTCCTCAAATTTACATGTTCTATATAATGTATATAGTTGTAAATAGCAACAAATAGTTTTAAAAAAAAATCTTCCAAAAACCCGGGATTCTTCAGTTCTAGTATTGAAAAGCTGATAATACGTGGGGGAAAATGTATAGGAAATGTAGGTAAATATTTTTAATAAAAGTATATTGATTTCATAATGTACTTTTACTAAATAAGCTTTACCATGGAAATGTACGCGTGAAACGACTCAATATATGTTACAACAAAAATAGTTTTAAAAAACTTATACTTCGTGATATTCTTTCTGAAAAATAATACCTTTTTTTTTTTTTAACTCTGTGTATTCAATAATAAATCAGATAGTTGAGGGAGCTACAAACGAAATAGATAAACACAATGTGGGAAACTACATAATTATTATTAAAATAGCTCTCTGAGGTCCCACCTTTCCCGAGCCTGGTAGAGTAATTAGCTAAAGTGGGATGCCAACGAGGCTATACTTTTCTGGAAAATTATTATAGTAAGCTCCTGCTCCATAATAAATGTTTAAATATATCACCTGAATGCCCATCTGAAATATATCTAAAGCGGCCAAAGCAACGGATAAAACACCATTTATCCACTCCAGGAGAAGCATCGAAGCATAATACAAAATATGGTAAATAATAGAATTTACCTATAAAGCGATTCCCTATGGAAATAAAGATTGTTCGGGGGAGGGGGGTTCGAAATGAATTTGATATCAAATATGAAATCTAAGAGCTTATGGAAATGAATTCTGGACAATCTTTGACTAACCCAGATGATATCCAGAAGTTGGGGGTTATAGAATGGAAGATAGCTGGAACAGCCGTCTAGAGATAGTCAATCCAGATAAGTAATTCTATATTTGCATTATTTATTGTTAGTAGTATTATTAATATCTTCCAACACTTTTAAAAAAAGAAAAACCTTTGTCCATGATACTTTCTCATCATTCATTAGTTTCTATGGAACCAATTTTTAATCATAATAACTTTTTTTACTACTATATTGTCATAACTATATTGAAATTTTCTAAAATGTCACAGAACCTATACTATTATACAAAAGGACAAGCTATTTTTCATTTGTGATCACTAACCGCGAAAAATACAACACACTTAATACAACGCTTTGATAACATTTCTATACCATCAAAAAAATAATTTTCTTCTTTGTTAAAAAATGCTGTTCCACTGCTGCTTCGAAAAAACGCGTAAAAATTCATTGCAGCACCGAACTCGTTCCTGTTTTTGAGCAGCTGAAAGAGTTTTTGGAAGCCATCTTGCACTAACCTTGTTCATATGCAAATGTTCTTTGATGATCCTCAAAACCCTTCTTTGTTTTTGAAAGCCCCAACCTCGCGCTATTTCCTTGGTTTTCAGTCGCAGCAGTTAGACGGCAGTTCAGATTCCACAAGTTGGATTGTTTCAGAAGTGACAGCTTCCAATCGGCGACCGGGACGCGGGTCATCTTCTAGACGTCCTCTCCCTAACCTTAATAATTTTGCCCATTCTTTCACTGTGTAATTTAAGGGGGAGGACTGCCCGTTAACGCAATCCAAGCGCTCTTTAATTTGCGCAGGAGTAAGACCCTCTTTACAAAAGAATTTAATAACCGCACGGTACTCGAGTTTGAACATTGTAAAAATGGGGAATTTTCTTTAAGGCTGGACACTCACTGACAGGACTAAGGAAGTGCGGGCGATGGGTATGGAGTGAGCAGGTATAGGCGTGCAGGTCCCGGCACGTTTGAAGGAGGGGAAGCAGAACAGGCCGGAAACTTATGGACATTACTAGGTAGGTAGCGGATCTGTTCAACAAGGATTAGTGGAATATCATAAAATAAAAAAATAAATAAGAGCTTTTAAAAATATAAATCTCTTATTTTTTAAAACCATTAAAATATATTAGTTTTTCTTAGTATTCTAACTTTGTCATATTTTGTGAAGCATCTCATATGTTTAGGAATTTTGACTCGTTATATTCCTAGTAGAATGGAGGAGTATAAGCAGTAGCATCGGCTGAAAGGTCTTTACTTATTTTGGTGAAATATTTGAAACTTGTGAATAAACTGGTGAAAGTTATAAAATATTATTCGGACATACTTTTTATTTTTATATATTAATGCTTAAAGTAGAAAATGGTAGAAAAGTGGTGGACTTTGTTGGGGCGGAGGGAGATGGTTATTGATCGGGATGAAATCTTTCTGTAGTTGAGGATCCTTTGGAGTGAACAGTAAAGCTCTACCCTACCTCCCCCCTTCGGTCCTCGGAGACAATCTATTTTCAAGATAAGTCATCAGTCTTACTTAAGACTTTCTTATAAACTTTTCTGATTTTTATAAATTTTTTATGTATTTTTATTGATTTATCTATGAATTTTTTACTTTGTTTTACGTCAGATTTTTCTCAGTTTATTTTCCCTGCCTTCTCCTGTAAGTTTAAGATGACATTAAAAATTAAATTAAACCTCTCGCCATAAATCTTGAATTTTTTTTTTATGTCCAAGTGGGTTTCAGTAATACAAGTAAACGTGTTATCTTTGTTACCTCGAAAGTTCAGATTTTTTTTTTAAATGGTCTATTTTAAGAGCCTGTCCTTTTTGTCTCGCACTATGGCTACATATCAATTTTTTAACTTTCAAGGAGACGTTTTGACTTTTAACTCACAGATTTGAATGCCGATTTTTGTGTAGGTAGTAGGGACCTATAATAGTGCAATGCTAGAGTTATAGCCGCCAATGAGCATTAGAAGCCGAAAAAATAAAATAAAATATAAAAATCACGATTTTTTTTTTCTCAGCTTTCAGTCAAGATAGAGAAATGATTTTTTCACGTGAAATTGTTTTGTATGCTATTTGAAATAAAAATATTTTCGCTTCAGGGTGCTCAAAAACTCCCAAAAAATATAAAAATTCCAATTAATTCCGCTGTAAATCAGTGGAAAAGTTTTTCAGGGAAAACTGACCTCAAACTCTATTCAACACACCTAAAAACCCTTATATATGCCATATCATACCAGTATGGATACAACCATTTATTCAAACCAACTTACACCTTACCAGTTCTACGAGTTAAAAATGCTTCATTTAGGAATAAATTTACAAGGGGACGTTTTGACTTGTAACTCACAGATTTGAATAGCGATTTGTATGTGGGTAATCTGGACCTATTAAAATTGGGACCTAAGTAAAATTGTAGTTTTGTAAGCTTTTTGAAATAAAAATAATTTCGTAATGCTTAAAACACGACTCGGCTTCAGGGTGCTCAAAAACTCAAAAAAAATGACAAAATTCCAATGAAATCCTATGTAAATCAGTGGGAAATTTTATTCGTGTAAAACACACCTCAAATTTCAATTCAACGCACCAAAAAACCCTTATATATAAAGTTTTATCAAAATCGAAAAGTAATAGTTTTTAACCCTGTCGAGGATGTTAATAATTTTTAAGTTGAAATTTTATCAACAACTTCTAAACGGCCATAACAACGCTGATTCTATTGATAGCATTGCAATTATATACATTAATTAATTAATCATATTGTACATTAATTAGTTGATGTTCTGGAAGTTAGAAGTTGTTAGGGTTTTTTTGGTGCGTTGATTCGAGACTTGAGGTGTTTTCCATGAAAAACATTTCCTCAGATTTACAGCGGATTTCTTTGGAATTTTTTCATTTTTTTGGAGTTTTTGAGCACCCTAAAGTCGGCTAGTTTTTTTAGCATAATGAAAATATTTTTATTTCAAATAGCATACAAACTTACAATTTTGCGTGATTATTATTTTTTATGTTGACTGAGATCTAAGAAAAAAACAACAACGTGATTTTCATTTTTTTTTCTTGGTTTCCACAACTCATTGGCGGCTACAACTCGAGTTGTGTATTATTATTGGTCCCTACTACACACTCAAAAATTGGCATTCAAATCTGTTATTTACCAGTCAAAACGTCCCCTTATATGTTTATTTCTAAATAAAGCATTTTTCCAACTTGTAGGACTGGTAAGGTGTAAGTTTGTTTGAATAAATGGTCGTATCTACGCAGGTATGGTATGGCATCATAGACATTGTGATTTTATCGTGTCTATTATCGGAAAATAGAAAAAAAATAACACTAGAATCGTTTTCCTAAAGTAAATATTTGCAGTTACTGCTATAATAAAAAAAATCTGCTGATTTTTTTACATTCTCTGTGAAGCTAAAGTTATCTAGGAAAGAATCTAGTAAAGACACAGCTAGAGTTCAAGGCAGCTCTATGCTCCATAACCTCCGCTATCTGCACAGCTGATCTCCTAACAGGGATCAGCGCTGTCTTCACATCTGTCCTAGTGTTCAGAGATCTTTCATCTCATTGCTGGAACAGAAGAATGCCTTCAACATTCTCAAATCCCACGGGATTAACCCTTACTATCGTGTATTCTCCATTTGCTGACTATTGATCAGGCTGCCTATCCATGCCATCTTGATCCGATAACTGCTTTAGCATGGCTTTCATGAATCGATTAATCTAATTATTGAAAAATATACATAAGGTATATAGAACCTTGTGAAACCGTCTATTAAATACTCGATTGTAATTCTTATATTGCCAATATAATTATATAGAGAGATAAAAAAAAGAAATCACAACTAGTTGAGTCCAGTCAATGAGTGCTGAAGTGAGGGGTGTTGAGTGCATGAAATATACCCTGGGGTCGGAATTAAGTCCCATTTTTTGGATTTTTCGATTATATCTCCATAACAGTGGACTCTAGAAAAATATGCTAGTAATCACAACTAAAGATTATTAAATTTCCTATTAAATGGTTTCTATACACAGTTGTAGCAATTTCAACGGTTTTCGAGATATACGTTATTGAAAATCGGTAATTTTCGAGAAAAAAAAAATATTTTTCCTCATTTTTTGTCAAACAATTTCTACAAGTGCCAGAAACGTATGTAAAATTCAATTAAATTTAATGCTCTACAACTTTGATTTTGACATTGTTTCCGAGAAACGATCGTGCAAGGCACTAGAAGCAATTGTTTAACAAAAAATAACATATATACAGTCTGGCCAGAGACGGCAAGCAGTGAGCAGCTCTGTAATTTATCTTCTATTTAGCAATTTTCTTTCGTTAATTTTTTAGTTTTTTTTTTTGTTCGTTTCCGATTCATTCATTAAAATAGTATAAACAGTTGAGTGAAACAGTGAAGGCTTCATTGATAACTTTAAATCAGTCGTAAACAGTTTAAGGTCTCGCAGCTTATCAGAAGTGAAATCCTCAGGGCATTAACTCCTATTTACTACCTACGTAAGTAAATAAACATTTTTAAACGTCATTCACGAGCAATTTAACAGTATTTAAAATGGTCCAGTGCCCAAAATGTGAACAAAATATTTCAAGAGACGATAAGAATAATATTTCATTTCAAAAATGTAAACTATTATTTCACGCCCGGTGTTTCGACTTGCATGAGAAGGAATTAGAGGCAATGAAGAAAACTAATAAGCCATGGATATGTCACAACTGTGATATATCCAACAAGAAAAGTCATGAAAAATCTCCTGAGCCATCGGGAACTGACATTCTCGCGGCTGTTAATCGACTGGGAGAGGAGATAAAAATAATAAAAAATTCTTTAGACAAGTGCGGTGACCTGAACTTTGAGCTTAGTTACTAAAATCGAGAACCCCTGAGGGTCCAAATAAATTCATTCAAGACTTAATTAAAAAACCTTTAAAGGCTAAAGTAGGCCAGATGGAAGTAAGATTGAACAAAGCAGAGCAGGGTTTATTAAATAGATCATTAGAAATTCGCGGCATCCTTGTACGCCCTGGAGAGACCCCCGCAGCCCTGGTGACATGTGTAGTTCTCGGTCTCGGCATTAAGCCCAATGTCGAAGATTTTGACCTGGTAGAACGCCGATGGGCCAGAAAAGATGACCCGCGACCTCCGCCCGTTCGGCGCGCTTCGTTAGGCAATCTATAAGGGACGAATTAGTACAGAAAAGAAAAGTCAAGAGGGACTTCTCAACGCGCGATATTGGCTGGCAGGAGAATGTCTCCCACCGGATATATCTTAGCGAGGAGATGACTCCGACCAACAGGCATCTGTACTGGCTCGCCCGTCAGAAGAGATCAGCCGGGAAACTGAAGTACGTGTGGTTCGCGGGCGGAAGAGTTCGCTGCCGGAAGAATGATGGCCAGCCCGTGATCTACATAGATACATGGATGTCTTCGGCTGACCTCTCGGTACTCATCACCTACCCGTGCCTCCACAGTCTTTTTTGCTTTTTGTCATTGAATTCAAGGTGATTTTTGTTTATATTTGTTTCTTTTATGTCATGTCTCATTTTGAAGAAAGCTTTCATTTTTTTTACCAGCGGTATAACTATTCTATTATTTTTAATTGTTTAATGTTTATTGTTCTTATTTGTTTACTCTCATTTATCACTTATTTACATATCTATAATTACCTAATTTTCTATTATAATTATTCATCTGCTTATTATTTCTTATATTTTAATTTTACATTATCATATGCATTTAGGTATTCATATCTCTTTGCTACATTATCATATTTAGTTAACCTCCTATTATTAATATGCTATTCTTTCTCACGGCATCTACTACTTAATCTCATTTATAGCGTCATCCTTTTATTTACTGTCCTATATTTCCCTTACTCCTTCCAATATGACTAATATCCTAACTGCCTGTCACATAAACTCTCAATCCCTCCCAGCTCACTATGATGAATTCCTAGAGTTCTTCACCCAAAATTTTTACCACATCATTGCAGTTTCTGAAACCTGGCTTAAACCTTATATTCCTTCTTCCTCGGTTTTCCTCCCTAATTACTACATCATCCGTCACGATCGGATTAACCGGGCCGGAGGCGGAGTAGCGCTATATGTTCATGACAGCCTGAAGTCCCGTGTCCCGCATCTTTCTCCTCCTTCAAATCTCCCAAACGTTGAGTACCTCTTTGTTGAAATATCCTTTAATTTCCATCCCCTCCTGTATGTAGTGGCCTATCGTCCCCCTCATTTTCCTTTTGACCAATCCTTTGAATCAAACCTCTACAATAATGTTCCTCTCTATTCCAATACAATCATTTCTGGTGGCCTAAATACCAATCTCCTTTCTGACTCTTATGACAAAACGTATCTAGAGAACCTTTTTTTTTCCCTTCACCTCTTCATTGTTCCGTTTAACACCACCCATCACTCCCGTGGGTCCGACACCTGGTTGGACTTGCATGTCATAGACTCCCCAAAAAAACTCCTTTCCTCATGTCAGCAGCCTGTTACGTTTCTGTCCTCTCACGACCTAATACAAATTTCTTACGATATCCCAATCGCATCGTTCCTCCCCAAAACAATTACTTTCCGCAATATTGAATCCCTCACGCGAGACAAAATTTTACCTGACCTTGAAATCCTAGATTGGAATCCTATTTACTCCTGTTCCTCTATTGACACTATGGTTGAATTACTAACTGACAATCTCCTTTCCATCCTTGATACCCATGCTCCTCTCAAAACCTGTACCTTTCGTCGCCGCCGGCCTGTTCCGTGGATGAACCGAGAAATAAAAGACCTGCAAAGAAGACGTGAGGCCGCCCGAAGACGTTTTAGACGCACTAGACTTGATGATGATTACCGTGCTTTTCTCCGCTATTTAACCCAAGCTACCATCCGGCGAACGAAATCCATTTACTTCCACGAAGCCTTCTCATCCGCCCCTGATCCCAAATCCAAATGGCAGCTCCTCCGTAAACTTTCTCTCGTTCAAAATACACCTAGTTCCTCTCCCTCGGGAGTCCTTCCTGTCACACCTAACGAGTTAAATTCCTATTTTGTCTCTACCTCTACATCTACACCATATCCATCCCCTCAGTTGCCCCTTTTACCTCCTGCATTCAATGATAATCACTTTTATTTTCCTTACATCTCTCCCACAGACCTCATTTCCTCCATAATGAAATCCCACACCAATTCAACTGGATTAGACGGTATTCCTGTCAAATTGATAAAATTATGCCTTCCTTAAATCCCACCGATTCTCCTCTTCATATATAATTTTCTCCGCTATTTAACCCAAGCTACCATCCGGCGAACGAAATCCATTTACTTCCACGAAGCCTTCTCATCCGCCCCTGATCCCAAATCCAAATGGCAGCTCCTCCGTAAACTTTCTCTCGTTCAAAATACACCTAGTTCCTCTCCCTCGGGAGTCCTTCCTGTCACACCTAACGAGTTAAATTCCTATTTTGTCTCTACCTCTACATCTACACCATATCCATCCCCTCAGTTGCCCCTTTTACCTCCTGCATTCAATGATAATCACTTTTATTTTCCTTACATCTCTCCCACAGACCTCATTTCCTCCATAATGAAATCCCACACCAATTCAACTGGATTAGACGGTATTCCTGTCAAATTGATAAAATTATGCCTTCCTTAAATCCCACCGATTCTCCTCTTCATATATAATTTTTCCCTCCAGAATTCTGTATTTCCCACCTCTTGGAAAAAGGCCCTAACCCACCCCATAGTTAAGAACCCAAATCCCACAACCCCAAAAGATTACCGACCGATCTCCATACTTTCTAACCTCTCTAAGACCCTAGAAAGATTAGTGCAATCCCAGATCTCCAATTTCCTCGAAGATTCCAATTTACTTGACCCGTTCCAATCCGGTTTCCGCCCCGGCCATTCTACTCAATCCGCTCTCACCAAAATCATCAGTGACATCCAGGCTGCAATGGATAAAAAAGAATTAACCATCCTCATACTCCTAGACTTTATTCCTAAATGGTCACCCTATATCTTTCCTCTCCTCTGTTAAAAACCTAGGTTTAACAATCGATCATACCCTTTCCTGGAAACCCCACATTGCTCAAATCTCCTGACGATCGATTGGCATCCTAAAATTATTCCACCGTTCTCGACACCTACTTCCTCCATCTACACGTAAACTCCTAGTATCCTCCCTCATATTCCCCGAATTTGACTACGGATGTGTGATTTATGGTGGACTCTCGATGGTTCTTGAAGATAGACTAAAGCGTATCATGAACTGTTTCATGAGATTTGTTTTTGGAACCTCGAGACGCTCTCATGTGTCCCATCTTTACACCGAGTTAAATTGGCTTTCGCCTTGATTCCGTAGAGATTACTTCCTTGTTTCATTCCTCTTCCAAGTTATTAACACACATAACCCTCCGTCTATTCACAGTATCCTACATTTTAAGTCCTCAATCCAATCCTTGCATACAAGGTCCCATCTCTCCGATCTCTACACCCCATCCTACAGAACTACTGCTTTCCAACGTTCCTTTCTTGCCCGCTCCGCTATTCTTTGGAATTCTCTTCCTCCTTCTATTCGTAATGCACCCTCCCTGGGAACTTTTAAAACACTCCTCTTCCACCACCTTTCCTCTCTCCAGTCGGGTGCTATCTAATTATATAGATGCTTTAATAAATTTCACCCAAGGATATCAGATATAAAAGTTTAGCCTGTTTAAACTATCTTCATATGATAATGTTTTGTCTATCATTGACATAGCTTTCATTTTTGCTCTTTATTCATCATTTTATTTTCTTCATCCTTAACTAGATTCAACATCAAAAATATATTGTTTAATCAATTTCTTATATAATATTTTTTCTTTTACTGATTGTAAATATAGTTTATGTATGTATGTAGCGTGTATGTGTTTATATATGCGTATAGATTTTTGTTTCATTTTATTACTTATTTTATTGTAAAATTGTATTTACTTTTAATTATTTTATTTTATTATCTAATTTATCATCTCTAGGCCAAATATAACTTAAGTTCTGTCATGTATGGTAACTATTATTCTTAAGGGACTTTGTCGCAGAATAAAATTTTTTTTTCTATTCTATTCTATTCTATTCTATAATTATTTTTTTCGAAAATTACCGATTTTTAACAAGGTATATTTCGAAAACCGTTGGAAGTTCGACAAATATGTATATAATAACTTTTATAGGAAATTTAATTAGCTTTAATTTTGGTCTAACATATATTTTTCTAGAGCCCACCGTTTTCGAGATATAATCGAAAAACCTAAAAATGGGACCTTCTCTCCACCTCCCCACCATTAGCTCACCCCCCAGGGGCGGGGACTTTTAGCATCTTTACCTTCTCAATACACTCCTAACGAAGCCCTGAGGTAAAAAATAATCGCATATTCTATGCACTCTACAATATGTTTATTGACTGGACTATATTGACGAGAACTTTCTTTGGAACTATAAATAAATCAATGTAAAGAATATCTAACTAAGTTTTTTTCCCAATAGAACATATCGTCATTTTCAATGTGAATCGTTTAGACACGCTAATCATACTGAATCTGTTGCTGAATACCGTTTCCTCGAGGTTCCACACCGTAGTTGTTTGAATATGCAACTCTCTGCTAACTCGCTGGATCGAGATTTTATTCTACGAATCGGAGAAATGACAAGAATGTCTGGTCATTAAAGTGCGTCCGCCAGGAGCTCTTCCCTCTGAAAAGACGCCCTTTATCCTTTATAAGAAATTGATAAATTGATAATTGAAAAATATATTTTATTTTGTCAAGCAAACACCTCACAAATACGACTAAATACCCTTACATCGCGCGGATAAATAGATACTATATAAAAAATAAAATAATAACTATAAATAAAGTATTATACAATAATAACAATACAATAAATAATAAAATTAAATTATGTAATTAAATCAACTATTTCTTCAGAAACAATAAACGGAAGATGTATATAAATTATAATAAATAATTTAAATTTATTTTAGGAGAAAGGAGGTAATGGAAAAAAAAAGGCATTCTATAGTTAGATGAAAGTCCCTGGACGATCAGAAGACAGATCTGACATAACAGTTAATTGAATGTTCTAATTTGTTATTGAGGTCCCAAAGACTACCATACACTAACTCTGTATCCAAGTTGTAATATATCGAGAAATACTCAGAACACCCGCAACCGATTGGTTTCTGCCATAGATTATATACACATAAGCAATATTTTTAGCCAACCAAGTAATACTTTTATCAATATCCTTCCAGAAATTTGTATGTATTCCCATCATAGTCTTGGTTTTTCATGTGATTATTATTTTTGAAAAATAATTTTTCTTTTCAGTGATGATCCAGTTTATGATGGTGTAACTAGGCCCAGAGGAATTGGAAGCTTCGAGCTACGCAACATGTAAAGGAGCACTATAAATATTTTATGTAAGTACCTGATTAAAAGTATCACTTTATAAATGTTTATGAATAAAATGGATATTTCCTCGATGTTATACTCGTTCAATGATTTTACAATTTTTTTTTTTTTTTTTCAAGAACTATTTAAAAAAATAGTTCTATAGGTAAAAAAAACTATGTCTATAGGTTATCTCTTTAATGAAGTATGTAAAGTAATGTGAAGGAAATTATCGGATTCCATTTTTAATCATTTTGATATGATTTTATGTAATAACTAGCATTCCCCTTCGCGGCTTCACCCCAAGAACTTTAACCTGGTTCGAATTGCACTGATTAGGTGTTTAAAAATTACTTAAAAGCCTAATTTGACATCAAAATTTAATTTTAATGTATGAGTTGGTAGTCCAGGTGGACATATTTTTAAGAAACTCTTGCATTGACTGTTTTTTTTTTTTTTTAATGAAAAATAATATTTATTCTGGGACACCTTGTCCCCTAAGAATAAGACAAAAGTACAATAAAAAGGTATCATTGTCTGGCTGCGTACATAACAGGCAGCAACTTATATAGAATGTAAATTATATACATATAAATATATAGGGTATAATTTTAGATTTGAAAAAATAAAAAGTCTTTGGTTTTAAATAAGAAAAACAAGATAAGAAAATAACAAAATTAAAATAAAATATAAAATAAAAAAATATTCTAACACTAATATATTACATAATTTCGGAAGATTGATAATTGAGGAGGTAGATGAATAAATTATGTTTAAAGGAAGTGAGAGAAGGAGCATTGCGGATCGAAATGGGTATGGAATTCCAAAATAAAGCTGCACGATTAATAAAGGATTTTTCAAAGGAAGCAGTTCGATGAGAAGGGATATACAAATCTATAGGCTGGGATCTAGTGTTCAAAAGATGAATGGCAGAACGAAGGGCAAGCATGTCGTAAATGTACGAAGGTAGACTTTGTCAGTGTTTTTACCTAAAGGACCTTTTGAATTATATTTTTACACACAATACCACTAAGAAAAGGATTGAAATTTGGATTTGGTAATAATTGTTATTCTGCAGAAATAATTTTATTGATTTCATCTGTTTAGATTTTAATTTCTAACCATAAAAGTATATATATAAATAGTGTGGTAAATCTTGTTTCTGCAGTCAAAACTCAATAGTTTTGCCATTCCACTCAATATTACAGAATGGCGTCAGCCAAAAATCGGTCGAGTATTTACCTTCATTGGGATCACTTTATCTCACACCAAGTATTTATAGCTTTTTTTAAAAATAATAATTTAGTTGAAAATAAGTAATTTTTATTATTAATATAAAACTCTATATAACACTGTATCTTTATAACCACTCATGTAGAATATTCACATATCACGCCACCTATCGGCCAATTTTCAAACTTCACAGTTATCCACTTATTTTTCGCTTTTTTTTAAATAACAAATTAATGAAAGTTTGCGGTTTAGGCATCTAACCTAATTTTTAATTTAGCTTATCACCATATACCATATGACAATAAATCTTTTATTATTTGTCCAATAAAATTATATGAGTACTTTTATTTTACCCCTTTATAGTACCGATACAGGGCAAACTACTTAGAAAATAACTGTTATCCTTCATCTAACATCTAATTAGAAGCAATGTACTAATTGTAAGTTTCATTAAGATCCGTAATGTTAATTCAAAGAATTTCCTATGCGTGAGAAATCGCGTTTTTCGCGAATTACACGCGATCCATACCGATTTTTTTTAAATCCTTTCTTAGCGAGCACCTACGGCCCTAGAGGAAGCCACATACGAAATTTCATTCCAATCAAAAAGGAGGTTTTTGAGATTTCGTGTTAAATGAGTGAGTGGTATTTGACAAATATATAGTAAGTAGATTATGAAAATGGTAAAAAAATTATAAAAATCACAGAAAAAAAATCAGAGGGCTTAAAGTTTTCTTTTCTAGTTCTATAATTGCAGCTAAAAAAAAATTCCTTTATTTTTTTTTCGATTTTAGCCGCCTAGGGATCATGTCAAACAACTACTGTACAATTTACATTTCTTCTATTGCGTTCATCCTCCTTCCTCTTCTGCCAATATCTCTTTATCCTCTGCCTATGCTACTCCCTTCGGTCCTCTGTTCAAACTGCTCCTCCAGTTCTTCTCACTGCTCTGAATTTTTCCTCTCATCAGACCTCTGTTTGTTACATCTTCCTCTCCACTCAGTCTCCTTTGACTTCTTTGAACCATGTAATTTGGGTTTTGGGGTTTTTGTTAAAAAAACATGAATATTTTCTTTGTTAGCTTTTCATCGTCCATTCGTTTCAAATGCGCATAGATGCTTTCTCTTCTATTCCTCACAGTATCTCCCACTTTCTCAATTTTGTCATACACTTCTCTATTACTTCTTTTGTTTTTATATTTTTTATTTTTTGAATTCTTCAGTACTCCTAAAAAATAATATTCTGACGATAAAAATAGTTATAACCCAATATATTAACTATCTATAATGTATTTAGTCATTTAGGTGAATCATATCTTTTTTTTTTTTTTTCTGATGATATATTAACTATCATTTTTATGATTTATAGTTTTAAGTTTGTATATAAATCTTAGTTTCAACTTTCTGAAAAAAAGAAATAATTAAAAAAAAAAACAACATTTAACTGACAATTTTCTAAGCTGACATTTCCCTCGTTATACGTATTTTATGCTCTTAAAAACTTACTCGTAACTATAAAATGCAAATTATTATATCACTAGATTTATGAATTTTATCATATCGTGTTTAGGGTATACATTACGTACGGTAATTACTTAAATACAATAAGATAAATCAAATAATTGTGTAAATGCTTCGGCTTACCTTGTAAACCTAATTTTGGCTTATAATAAGACACGGACGAGGTAGAAAAAAAAAATTAAAAAATAAAGGCCGTAGGTATATCATTATCACTGTCTTTATTTTTTTTTTATTATAATTTCGTTTTATTTTATTTTTATTTTTGTTGGAGCCCTCATGATAGTTTACAACGTAAGCTGAAACATTGTCACTGTAATTGATTCCTTTAATTTTATTTTAAAACCGCTCTTTTTTCATATTTTATTTAAGTCAACCTACACCATATAAATTATATATCGACTTTCTTCAAATTTTAAATACTATTGCATTCTAATTTTTTAAAAAGCATTGAAACTTTAGATAGGATGATTCTTTCTACATACTCTAACTACGAAGTGTGATCAAAAAGTTCCAGGACTGAATTTTTATACATTTATTCATACAACATACAGGTTATTCAAATTTGTCTCCCCTTGGGAAGCTACACACTTTTCCCACCGGTGTTTCCACTGATCAAAGGCCCCAGAAAACTCTTCTTTTGTAAAGGTGTTTAGCAGCTCCGTTGTTTTTTCTTTAATTTCGTCAACTGTTTGAAATCTTCGTCCTTTCAGGTGTCTCTTGAGCTTCGGGAAAAGAAAAAAGTCGGCTGGAGCCAGGTCAGGTGAGTAGGGGGCTAAGGAATGACAGTCATTGCGTTTTTTACACAAAAAGGCCATCTTTAAACCTCTTGAACCACTGATGGCTGCATGATCAGCTTAGACATTCTTCACCAAAAGCATCTTGTACCATCAAAAAGGTTTCAGAAAACGTTTTGTTCAGTTTCACACAAAACTTCACACAAACACGTTGCTCTTCTTTCACATTCATTTTCATAAAATAGCCAAACTCTATAAAACTAACCTCAAACAAACTGTGCTAATGTTACTTTCAGTGATGTTATGATTGATCTGCAAACACAGCTGTGTTCCTGTTGAGTCAGGCAATACAATGCTGCCAACCGCATCGCTGTGAGACATTGCAGTCCCATAGTATATAAAAAGTCCTGGAACTTTTTGATCACACCTCGTATTTACGTTTTGTAATAATGAAATTGTATATTTGCATTTTTTTTTTTTTTTTTTTTTTTTTTTGAACAAAAAAAGATTTATGGAAGTAAAAAAAAAATAAATAAACAAATTATATTACTTTTGATTCGGCAATATATCTTGAACTGATAAAAATGTAAAAATGAATTATAATTCTTAGATTTGCATGCGTGAGTCGTGGCGTGCGTACGATTGTTATCTATTTTTAATATACAGCACGGTACTGTCCAGAATTACTGCACGAAAGACTGTATGAATCCTACTGAATTTGCAAATTATTTATTTATTTTTGTTTATTTATTTTCTATTAAAACATAATTAGCGATGAGACAGTTCATATATTTATTGAGTCTTTATACCGAATTCCCTGTTTAAAAATGAATTTTTATAACAAAGTATACATTATTTACGCAAAATAATCATCCAAGAAAAAATAAGGAAACGATAAAAATATTAAAAAATAAAATAAATAAAGGGAAAAAAACTGTTCTCAAATTGAAGTGTACCACTCATCATATGCTAGGTAACACTCCTTTTTAACCATACTTCTGGTTGTCTTTTGTTTCTTTGTGTGTATAATACCTTACTTATGTATTGGTAATGGTGTTTGTTAAACAAATAAAATACACTAAACAAAATTTGAGAACCAATTTGAGTGTATTAGTTTAACTCTCGAATCTTTCTTGAATTTATGTTTATTTTCATTTAAATGGATATCGAAATTGGAAACCTGCGTCTTATTATTGTATGTCCTTATTTGTTGTTTTAATCTTTGATTTACTGATCGTCCAGTTTTTCCTGTGTATGAAGCGTAAAAGTCATTAAATTTTAGTATAAGGGTGATTCTCAGTTTACGGGAAATTTCGAGTATCACATTTTAACAAATTTAGACTTCATTAAATTAAAAATTTATAACTGACGACGGCTTCTATTGCCTCTCAGCTTTTGAAAAATACAATTGGTCAAAATCAGAACAGATTTTTCACGAGAAATTTAGAATTTTAAAATTAATAAAGTGCGGTAATGACAAACTGGATGGACAATTTCAGATAAATTTACTTTTCCCTTCTGCTTTACGCTTCAAATAACGCAGTCTTTCTTTGTTTCGATCTTCTTTTCGAAAATTCGGGTCGTTTTTTCTTTTTTATTTTCTTAAGTGATCCGCAGAATTTTTTTTTTTTTCGGTAGCAGTCAATTTCTAAAAAAGGTTTCCCACTGTTCCATATCTTAAAGTTGATTTCCCTACAAATTTATTTCTTGCTTGGTAATGACATCGTAGTGATGGTACCAAGTTTGGAGTAAAACAAACATACTATACTATTACCAAAAACACAAAAATGAAAACATTTAGAATCTTTAGGTTATCCTTAATGCGAGGAAATAAATTTCACTACCATTCGAAATAGTTAACGAAACCAAAGTGGCGAATGTTGAGTAAAGAACGATGAGTGGGACACTCCGTGGTAATGACATCTTCGTGGTTTATAAGCAATTTTAAATCAAATAACTCGTGTTTATTTCATGTTTAATATTTTATTATGAAAAAATGTTTAGCCACCCTAATATCATTGGGCAAAAATTAAGGTAGAACTTAGTTAATTGATTAATAATCTTAAGGGACTAAAAATTACCCGTAATCTGAGAATCACCCATATATACACCGTTTTTTTGGAAATGGTCTATTTTCCTAATGCTAATATAATTTGATATATTTAAATTTGTTATTACCATTGGGGTTGTAAATTTTTTCTAAGATATTTTAATATTGATTTGCAGTAAGTATATGGCCTTTGGTAAGGAATACAGGTCCGAAGAGGAACAAAGAGGAACTCAAAGAATGTCATAAATGTTCCTAATTCCAATGCCAGGACCCTCCCAATTCTCTCCTTCCTTCTATTTTCACATTTATTTCCTTCGCTTGCTATTTATATAATTTTATATCAGGAAGAATGTATATAGTGTGTGCGCATATATATGAGATACATAATATCGTTTCCAAAAGCCGAAATAACTGTCTGAATTATGTAAATCGTATGTTCGTATGATAAACAAAAAGTACTTGAATTAACATCGATAAATATCAGTCATAATATTCATAATGCATGTTAAGGAGTTGGCCTAAACTAATTCCCATTTGATTAAAATGAAAATTCAAAAGAAGGGATTTGAAAGTATTTTAAATAGTAATATATGTTAATGGACGGATAATGAATGTTTACTGAATACCCAAGGATTAAAGAGAGGATTAGAAATAATTTTATCTTATTCTGTGTTTCTGTGGGAAGAAGGATGTAAGTCGGAAAATTAGGATCAGGTGTTTCGGGATTAAAAAAATAAGGATGTGTAAAAATAATTTGCATATGATCGAGATTAGGACAGGTCTGCAGAAGGAACTGTAAAGCGTAAACCAAGTTCAATGTGGATTAGAGGGTTGATACATGATACAGGAGTATTTGGATCAATAAACCGTTTAAACGCCATAATGTACTGTTACTTGATAGTGGAATTGAGAAACATTATAAAAGTCTCTTCAAGATTGTTCATTGTTTTTGGGTTAAGAAATGCTAATTTTACAGTATTTTTTGTGCCTTTATTAAAAAAAGAAATTTAAATAATACATTATTTTTTATATTATACTAGCTGAAAGTACCCTGCTCCGCTACGGTCTATTATCATTAGGAATAAGGACAACTTAAATTACTAAAAGTTAAGCTTAACGTTACTAATTATTATTACTTAAATAAACCTACAGAATTCCATTCTTTGAATAATTTAAATAAGTAAATTTGAAAATTTGCAAAAGTTAATTTTATATTATTTTGATAGTCTCCAGTGAAGCTTCGAGGCAACACTTCCATCTTACCCAGCTCTGATACCAGACCATCAGCTTTTCTTATGGCATTCTTTAAGTAAATATAGTCTCAACTTCTCAACTTTTTTGATTTTTTCGAATAAAGTTTAGTCTTCTGTTTCCATTTTTGCGTACATATCAAAACCGGGAAACCGAAGGAAGAGTAGTTGGGGACGAAGCTACTGGTGAAGCAATATTGGTGAGTTGCTCGTAAGGAATATTTACTTTGAACTGGCCTCATATGTCATCACCAGAGAATATAAGTCTTTTAACCTCATCTTTAACATAAGTCTTTTAATAGCTTCTCGTCACGAAACAACTCAAACTTGTAAGGGTTCACCTCTGCAGTCACCATGAGTTCACAGAAAGTACCATATCATAAGGTTTCGACATTTTTTTTTGTTTACAACTATAAGGAACTTAATTTGTGGTCAAAGTGTGTGGCTTAAGCATCTAACCTATTTTTTAGCTTAGCTTATCTCCAAATACCATATGACAATTAATCTATTATTATTCACCCAATAAAAATTGTAATCGCATTTTTTGCGAATTAGCCGCGATCCAGGCCGATTTTTTTAAATTCCTTTCTTAGCGAGCACCTATGGCCCTAGAGGAAGCTACATATCGAATTTCATTCCAATCCGTTCGGTGGTTTCTGAGGTTTCGTGTTAAATGAGTGAGTGGTATTTGACAAATACACAGTAGATAAGTGGTAATAATACAAGGTATTTAATATTTCCAAAAACTATTGTGTGTCGATTAAGATTGATGAATTAATTGTTACTTCTATTGGAAGAATTTTATTTGAAAACTACTTTCGAATGCTTTACATTCATCTTCAGTTCCAAAGAGATCAAACAGATATCTACTAGATTTCAGAACTGAAGATGAATATTCAGCGTTTGAAACTAGTTTTCAAATAAAATAATTACAACCAAAGTGGAAATTAATTCATCAATCCTAATTGTATTGTTCCACAGAAAAAAATATGGAACAAATCCTTTTATTTTATTATTTTTTTAAAAATCTCTTGATTAAATTTTTCCTTATTCATCTTCACCGTATTTATTTGAGGTGAATTTTATGGGCAGATGAGTCTGTTTTTACAGGGGAAGGCATTTCTACCTATCCATGTATATCGTTGGTTTATATTTATATTGCTCATCTATCCATAAATTCACCTCAAAAAGTGGTATTTTGGGTGTCGCTTTATTGACAGTTTTACTTTTTTTTCTATTAAACAATAATTATTTTCTTTGCTTTTTATTCAAATGTAGATTTTGTTTTGTTTAAAGTCCACATTTTCATTAAGGGATTATCATAATGTTTTATTTACACAAGTAACTGATTTATATGCCAAATGAGATCACCATTTTTTATCAGTTTTAAAAGTAAATTTCTCCATGAAATCAAAATAGAATCATTACTTTCAATATTTCCTTCGAAAGCTTATTAAAGTTGCAAGTATTTGTGAGATTTGCAGTTGTGTGGATTGTTTTTTCTTAAAACGGTGAGCGTTGAAGTAATAAAAGACATTGTACCTTTCCTAAATAAGGTGAAAATCAAGCTGTTCTTTAGATACCAAGTTTGTAAAATTCAAGGTTACATGTACTCTTTTCATATAGAAAATTTAATGCTTAGTCCGAAAATGTGGTCAAAGTTTGAAAAATATTTAAACAAAATGAGATATTACAGCTTTTATAGTAAAAAACGTGTTTTCTTCGAAAAAGTCTTTGATTTATCATATATCTGTAACGGATTGGAATAGAAAGGTTAGGCTTGTTGCATTTTTCTACATTTTTAATCTAGTTTCACCCAATTTTTGTTTTTTACACTAAGAGGTCCACACCCTGTATATTTATATTGTAATAAATATTAATACAGTTTATAATAAAAATGATAGGCAAAGTATATAACACCAAATTCGCAATATCCCTGATCATTTTTGAACAGCTAATGCATACAAGAATTGTACACAAGAAGTTGAAAAAAAAAAAATTGTTTTACCAACTGTAGAACTTGCGGTTACGAATTCTGTTGATATCAAACCATTAAGCTATGGAACACTCCATCGTATAATTAAAATAGATTCCAGACACAAACTAAAAACTCATTATAGTACATTTCTGTTTTAATATTCAGAAAAACATTGTTCCGAAAGAACAAACTATATAAGCCCTGATCTAGAGGCGAGAAAAGAAGAGACCACAGAAAGTCATCGAAAACATGGAGATCAATACCCTGGCTCTGTCAACAGCGACTATTATCTCCTCTCCCTCCCGGTAGATCCGTCACCCATTTTACCCTTTCTATGGTCAGCATAACCAACCATTTTATCTCACTGCTATGACAAAGAGATGTCTAACTCACTGTCACTTCGACCCATTATCACCTTTTATCATAATCCCTTAGGATATCTAGAAGTTTTTTTAATAAAATGAGGTTTGTAATGAATGAAATTAGGCCTTTGTAAGTTTAATGTCCAAGTGATCTTAATGTCCAATATGTTTTTTTATTTAGCCCAAACCAGATAAAGATATATAAAATAAAACAAGTAAATGTGAAGATAATTGTAAAAATGACATGTCAATTGCTTGAAAGTAACTACCTATAGGAAGTACTTATAAATGTTCTATATAATTTGTGACAAAGTAAGGATGGTTTAGTAAAGGGATGGTTTAGTGGGATGGTTTACTATCTTTTCATAGTAAACTCTTTAATTACTCAAATCTATCAGTCTCTCAATTTCTCATTCTATAACCGTTTGAGCTGTCTGAAATGAAGATGGTTTCAGGACCTTCTAATATAGAGCTTTTATTGTAGACCTACCAATGTTTATAGTCTCATATTTGATTTTTTTTTATAAATCAATTGATTGAAATTTACAACTACACAAATATGTACATCAACTATACGATTACAATGACATGTAATAACTTGAAAAAACTACTTATCAATAGCACTTCAATAAAAATTCTACAGTAGAAGGATCTATAGGCCATCTTCTTTTCAGACGCCTCGGAGGATTATCGGGAATGGAGTGGGAAGCAAGTTGAGAAACTAATGGATTTGAATGGTTATGGAGCTTACTATGAAAGGATAGGTATCTGGTTTGGGCTTACTGAGCAACATAAAGAACATTTAGGTCTTTATGGATAAGCTGATTAGTGACACAGTAAGGAGCATTTAGGATTTTTCGAAGGATTTTGGATTGTAAAGCTCAACTCCGTATGTCCAAATAGGTCTAATCACAGTCATGTAAATAAGTCTTTTGTAATGAATTGGGAGCTTTGATCGTTTGTTTAGTAAATGTTAAAGTAGTCTGTAACGACGAGCAGTTTCTTGTAGCTTTATTCTTGTGGTTTTATGTTTTATTGGTTTATCAAAGATATGAAGGAAGAAACTGAGAGATTGGAAATAACAGACCACGACTATTTCGATAGGGATGACTATAGGAAAAGACTAAAAGAATTTAAGGTCCTTGTGGGAGAGAGAGGCGCGAGAAAAGGAATAGCGTGGACCGAGGGAAAAAGGAAGGAGCAATCGGAAAGAATGAGGAAGAGGTGGGAAGAGAGAAGAAACGAGAGAAGGGCTATAAAAACTGTGTAAAATAATAATGTCCGCGTGGTCGCAAAGGCCTTTCCGCGAAACAAAAAATACTGAACAAAAACATTTTTTTTTTCTAGTTATTTTTCATTGATTAAATTTTCTTGTGATAGAAAATATAATAATTTCTAATAATTATTTATTTAGTTAATTAGAGGTAAAAAATATATAAATGTTAAGTATATAAAAATACCACAAAATTTGTAACATCTTTATTCATTTTTGAAAAATTGAATTAATATTTCTCAATAAATAATATTAACCCCCAAAAAACTTGAGAGTACCGCTTTTTGTAAGTTTGGACTGAGCCTGATGCGTATTCTTTCAATAGTAAATTCCTTCTTCCATACTAATCGATTCGAGTTTTTTAACTTATTTAGATATAACTTTGTTGTTAGCCATTCATTGTTTATTGTTTGTTATACCTTATTGTTTGACTAATATTGTTAGCAAGTTATTCAACTTGCTTCCAATTACAGTTATTCAGAGACTTAGAAAAGAACATGGCGTCCTGACATAGAACTTTTATTGCAATGCCATTGGGTGGTTGCATTACAAGTCATAGCCCTGTTATTTGATTCTTGATTCCTCCAATTTACTTAATGCATTATTGTTTTATCTAGTTGTCAATTTCATATTCCTTTATATAAAACTCCATTTCTACTCAAACCCAGTACATTGTTACATTTTCATTCGGTTTGTGATATCGCTGGGAGGCTTTTGGAAATAAGATGTCCTGGGGACATTTTGTTTTATGTCTGTAATTTTAAATAAATTTAATCCTTTCCACCTTCTAGACTGTAGATCTTCAGTTAACTTATGAACAAATCGACTTAAAAAGGAGTTAGATGTGTGATAAAAATAATCTAACTTTCTGATCTTTTTCAAAACACAAGAACATGAATATACTGTTAAATCTAACATATACAACTGTTACAGTACATTTCACTCTTCCGCTTCCAACCACCCCAATCCATTAGTACAATCTCTTTTAGCGATCCTCTCAACGAGTAAGTAGATTAAAAAGGCAGTGAAAACATTGAATATCCCGTATATACCGGATGTATGGGTCTGTATGGTATTAATAAAAAACAAAACAATAAAATTCATTAAAGTTATATAAACTTTTAACATTATTATTAAAATTTCAACAACTGAATATGCCCTTTCGAAAACATTACCGAGTCCGATTTTTTTTCTTTAAATAAATTTTTGAAGCCATTGAAAATCAAGAGGTGTCAGTTGAGGTACGCATGATGATATAGAAGTATCAATACAATTAGAATTGATAAATTATTCGCCATTTCTATTATATTACTAATTTCTCTGTAGAAATTTTTTTATGTAGAGGTTTTCGCATGACTTACTTTAATAAACAACGAATATCAAGAAAATAATGATAACCTATTTTAATTTAATTTAATTTTTTATTTATTTTTTTTTTTTCAAGTCCAACTTGAAGTATACAAATTTCAGATTTATGTATTGATATAATACATTTCCATGAAATAAATGTTGCTACTCTTATGTACCCCTTTTTTTTATGCTCTGATCCTTCAGCAACCTAAATGCTTTTCACATAAAATATATTTTTGTTGTTCTTGTCAAGTTGTATTTAATGGGCTCGTGCCCATTTAATTAATTGACGGGTTCAATTAATTTCAGATAATATAGCGGCGTGTTAAGAGTTGAAATGTATTTTAATGAAGTAAACATTATGTGAGCTAACATTGCTTGATTCTAATTTAAAATGCTAATCGCATGTTCAATAAGTTAAATTTAAATATCGCTCATATTATTTTTAGCCTTTTATTTTTAATTAATTTGGTCAATCATTTGGAGATAAATTAAAAGCTTGGTGCGTGCTGTATACACCGCATAAAGTTTATTCTTGTTAATCTTTCTTTTTATTTTATATTTAATTTAACAGGATAATTCAACATTTTAAGAACATAGAGTCATGCAAACATCTTTCAATAACATACGAGGTGTGATAAAAAAGTTCCAGGACTTTTTATATACTATGGGAATGCAATGTCTTACAGCGATGCAGTTGGCAGCATTGTATTGCCTGACTCAACAGGAGCACTGCTGTGTTTGTAGATCAATCATAACATCACTGAAAGTAACATTAGCACAGTTTGTTTCAGGTTACTTTTATAGAGTTTGGCTATTTTATGAAAATGAATGTGAAAGAAGAGCAACGTGTTTGTGTGAAGTTTTGTGTGAAACTGAACAAAACGTTTTCTGAAATCTTTTTGATGTTACGAGAGGCTTTTGGTGGAGAATGTCTAAGCCGATCCTGCTGCCATCAGTGGTTCAAGAGGTTTAAAGATGGCCGAACATCCACAGACGACGATGCTCGTTCCGGACGCCCTTCAACGTCAATCAATGATGACAATGTTGCTAAAGTGAACGCTCTCGTACGATCAGACCATCGACTAACAATCCGTGAAATGGCAGAAGAGTGTAACATTTCATTTGGGTCATGTCAGGAACTTTTAACTGAAAAACTTCAAATGCGTCGTGTTGCAGCAAAGTTTGTGCCAAAACTGTTGACTGAAGACCAAAAACAACACCGAACTCATGCTTCTAAGGAACTTCTTCAAAAAGCAAATGACGACGAAAGCTTCTTGAAACATGTCATTATGGGAGACGAGAAATGGGTTTTTGGTTACGATGTGGAATCAAAAGCCCAATCATCACAATGGACATCAAAAGGTTCTCCAAGACCCAAGAAAGCACGCCAAGTTAAATCAAATGTGAAGGTCATGCTTACGGTTTTCTTTGACTGTAAAGGTGTTGTCTACTATGAATTCCTTCCACAAGGTCAAACAATCAATCGTTTGGTTTATCTTGAAACCCTCAGAAAATTGCGTAATGCTGTGAGAAGAAAGAGACCTGAGCTGTGGCAAAGTGGTGATTGGGTCCTTCACCGTGACAATGCTCCTGTTCACTCTGCATTAGTTATACGTAACTGTTGTGTAAAAAACGCAATGACTGTCATTCCTCAGCCCCCCTACTCACCTGACCTGGCTCCAGCCGACTTTTTTCTTTTACCGAAGCTCAAGAGACACCTGAAAGGACGAAGATTTCAAACAGTTGACGAAATTAAAGAAAAAACAACGGAGCTGCTAAACTCCTTTACAAAAGAAGAGTTTTCTGGGGCCTTTAAACAGTGGAAACACCGGTGGGAAAAGTGTGTAGCTTCCCAAGGGGAGTACTTCGAAGGAGACAAATTTGAATAACCTGTATGTTGTATGAATAAATTTATAAAAATTCAGTCCTGGAACTTTTTGATCACACCTAAGTAAGTAGTAAGTCACACGTAAGTAGCCAAGCGTGATGGTGTGTCAGGCACTTGATACTGAATTGAAAAAACAGAACAAAAAGAAAATGAATGCTTGACATTTGAAATTAATCTATGCTAATATATAAAAGTACATGCTATTTTTCTTTCTAGAGATTATTGCTTGGTTGAAGATTTTTGGTCGTTTCTTCACCTGACTGAATCACTGAACATATTCTTCAACTATTTATCATACAGGCAACCATATTTGTAATACGTCAACCATGTTTTCATTTTATTATCGCTTATTTCGTTAGTGGTTTAGCTTCCAATTTTTGAAATTGTAATTCTATTTTTTTCATTTTCCAATAATTAATACATATCTGCAGCTGTATGACATTAGGTTTGTAGTAACAATGATACATGTTTAAAAAGATTTGTTTAAATTCTGTACCAAGCAGTGGAGGTCTAATACCTCAAAAATAGCTTTGTCATTTAAGGTAAAAAAATATTTTTTATTTTATTTTTTACGTCACGACTTCGCCCGCTCCCATAAGTAAAGAACTTAGATAATTTTAATTAATAACTGAAGTTTTATTTGTTTAATAATAAAAATCTTGTATTGAAGTTTGCATTGTAATGTCTCGGCCTTATGTTTACTGTATTATTAATAAAAAAAAAAATACTCATCATCCTCTTATGCCGCTATGGTCCTTGCAGAACCCTGGCTGGCCTCCTCTACAATCCCCTTCCATTTTCGGCAACCCTTCTCCATCCTCTCACACCCGGAGTCAGAAGATCGTCCTTTAGATCTTCAAGCCAACGAAGTCGAGGCCTTCCTCTCCTTCTCTTTCCACTGGGGTGTCCCTTAAACATGATCTTAGGAAGCCTACTAGCTTCCAATCTTTGCAAATGCCCTAGCCTGCCTCTTTTTGTATAGGCTATAATATTTGGGGCTGCATATAGAGTTTTTAGTTCTTCATTTGTCCTCATTCGCAAAAGATTCAGTGCATATTTAGTTGGACCATATATTTTTCATAGGATTTTCCTTTTCCACATATTTAATACTTTTTCCTCTTGTGATACCAGGAAATCTTAGGGAGCATATTTTTTCATTAATAGTTTTATAGTCTAAAATCGTATTCTTTATACTCTTTGAATGAAGGCATCTAAACAAAAAATTATTTTATTTTTATTTATTTATATTTACAACTGTACAAAATAATATACATAAAATAATGTGTTGATAGTGAATACAATGGCATGTAAATAACTTGTGAAGAACTACTCAATAGTAGCACACTAAAAGGTGTTTAGGCCATCTTCTTTTCAGACGCCTCGGATGATTATCGGGAATGGAGTGGGAAGCAAGTTGGGAGACTAGTGGATGACTACAAGAGAATTATGCTAGGTTATTGCAGAGTTTCTTTTCTTTTTTTTGGAAATTTAGTGAAAAGTTACGAAATCACGTTATTATAATATTTATTTTACATGCTTAGAACCTAAAGGTTTTCGTTTAGGCTTATCCTTGTTGTTTATCTTCTTGGGAGTCGTGTATCGTTTTACCAGATCGAGACTTATCGCCACGACTCCCCCCTAGATCTCTTTAGGCAGGACCATCAATCTTCTTGACGTCTGCGTAATTACCTTTGAAGACACCTCCAGTAAGATCATAATCCAGCCTCTTCCTAGCGATGAACTGAAGAGGCTATTGTTAACTCATACAGTCCTAAGTTTATTAACTTCTAGTCGACATCTAAGATCGTAATTGAAACCTTTGTATCTCCAGGCTGTTCCTAATTAGATCCAGCGTGTTGTATCTGATAAACGAATAATATCCCATGATAATATTATGTTGTAATGATAATATTTGCTATAATAACGGAAATGTTTAGATGAATAAAAATTCATCAGTTTTTAAACATGTACATCATATCGAACTATGAAAAGCTAGCGAAACTGAAAAATTTGTATTTTGCACTTTAATTACCAAAAAGAAAAGTCAACTAGGTACGTTTTTTGTGAAGTAATATCAAATCGATATCTTCTTTTTAAAGGCTCCTACAGTTCATTATTATGTTCCCAAACTGCATATTATTTTGATTTCATACTTCTTAATTTTTTTTTTTTTTTTCCATTTATTGATATTTACAACTGTACAAAATAATATACAACAAGTAAATGTGTTGACAGTGAATACAATGACATGTAAATAACTTGTGAAGAACTACTCACTAGTAGCACTTCAATAAAATCTACACTAAAAGGTCCCTAGGCCACCTTCTTTTCAGACGCCTCGGAGGATTATCAGGGATAGAGGAGGAAGCAAGTTGGGAGACTAGTGGATTGGAGTGGTTATGGAGCTGACTATGGAAGGATAGGTATCTGGTTTGGGCTAAATCAGAAACATATGGAACATTAAGATCTTTATGGATAAGTTTATTGGTCACATAGTAAGGAGCATTGAGGATTTTTCGAAGGATTTTGGATTGCAATGATTGGATACGAGATGAATTGGATAGTTTAGTAGAGCCCCAAAGCTCAACTCCATACGTCCAAATAGGTCTAATCACTGTCATGTAAATGAGTCTTTTGTAATTAATTGGGAGCTTTGAACGTTTGTCTAGTAAATGTTGAAGTAGTCTGTAACGACGGGCAGTTTCTTGTCGTTTTAGTCTTGTATGAGGATTCCAAGTAAGACGTTTGTCCAAGTAGAGTCATATCTTCAAAACTTTAATTTTTTCTCCTGAAAATACACAATTTTGTAGTTTCGCTAGTTTATCAGAGTGGGGACGATAGAAAACGCTACTAAGCTTATTTTTAGTTTATATTATAACGAATATAGTCTAGTTTAATTTAAAAAATAACCTTTTTTTTTTTTAAACTAACCATTTAATACAGTAAACGGGGGCTACTTTGAACAAACGTGCTTTTAAAACGAAAATCTTTCTGGCGGGCTCAATTTACAAGCTTGCATCCTCCAGTTTCTCTAAACATTAAAAGACTGAACATAGAATGTGCTGCGATCGCGACAAGAGCCGTCCTTGGCAGATGTAAGATTTTTTATGGTATCGGTTTTAACTGGTGTTTTTATACAGGTGTCCAAGCCTCATGTGTCCTAGCGTATGTGGCAGATTTAGATATCTGGCAGATTTTTCATAGGAGAAAAATGACTCCCCTCCCCCCTCGTATTGAAGATAGTGGGATCACTCTTACGGGATTTTGAAGCTAAATTGTGTAGCTATCATTTAAAAAAATTAAAAATATTCACAAAAACGATCTTACTCCAATGCAAGATGTGCAAAACATGTTCAAAGTAGCCTCCGGTTATAGTAGATACTTCGGTGAAACAGAAAATGTCTAAATTTTTGACGCTTTGCAGCTACAACCACAACACGAACAACATATCAAAAATCAGAACTACCCTACTCTTTGCACATCAAATCCTTTTTCTTTATTTGATAGATTTACCAGACCATTACCGAATAACTGACTATTTTTCAGAATTTAATATTTTCAAACGAAACTCAATCATTATGCAAAATGTTCTACTTTTGATTTTGTTTATTGATAATTTTAAATACAGAAAATATTTTGTTCTTCCTTTTTATACTGTTTTCATTTATAAGACGGTCATAGGGACTCCCAGCCAATTGAAATAACAGTGAGGTGACACGCAAGGAAGATATCTTGATGTCGGACTTAATGAAACAAGTGGCTTATGTCATTATCTCGAGGATCAGTCGCTGGAGACATAGCACGACTCAGCCCCTACTGGAATTCATTCCAATTAATCTAATAGATTCTGAATAGGCTAGCATAATTACTGAGTACAACTATGTTAGGATCAATTGTGATTTTTTATTTTTTTATTTATACTGTATTGATATTTACAAAAGTATATAACATACAAAATAAGTAAATGTACGATAAAATGGGTAAAATGACATGTGAATAACTTTTTAAGAAGCACCCATCAGCATCACACTGCTATACATTAGGAAGTTCCTCGGCCATCTTCTTTTCAGACCGGAGGGTTATCGGGGATCGAGCGAGAAGCAGGCTGGGAGACTAGTGGATTATAGTTTGGAAAGATAGTTTTCCTGTTAGGGCCTAATATTCAACATATAGTATATTTAGATGACTATGGATCAGTTTGTTTGTGACATAATAAAAAACATTTAGAATTTTACAAACTATAGTAAATGCTCCTTACTATGTTTCCAACAAAACCCTACATAATGATCTGAATATACAATACGTCCTCGACCTTATACCCCTTAAATTCTCAAAATTCCATCGCAACCTTTCCTTTCATCCTAACCCACTAGCTCAATCATTATCCGCTTCCACACATCCTGATGACCCTTCTCGCAGACTAAAACGGCAGTGGCCCCGAGATCTTTAGTAAAATTCCTTATATTAGAGTTCTGGCAATGGCCAGCTTCTCAACTCATGCCCTGAGTGAATGTTATAGCGCTCTCACTTAGCCTCTACTGGTTGTTTTTTTTTACACCAGTGACGCAGCTGAGAGAGAAGAGCTGGGATCTCTCTGTGCCTGGCTTATCCCTTCATAAGTGGAGGGACGGGTCTGGTGTGGGATCATTAGGATGAGTGTAAATTGTAAATAGAGTATAATTGTATTTTTACCTTTGTTTTATCTTTTATTATTAGTATTATTTACTTTTTTTTCCCTTAAGTTTTACTATTTCATTTTGTATATAGTATACTTTATATTGTTTATGTATAGCATAGTTTTTTTTCTCTCTTTTTATTTTCTTATATTACTTATTTACTTTATTTTTTTTTTCTTCTCATTGTACATAATGTGTCAAAGTAATCATACGCCATCTATATTACTTATTGCCCACATTTGTAGCAGATTGTAATAATTACTCAATAAAAGATTTTAAAAAAAAATAAATAAATAATTTTACGAAGGATTTTCAAGTGTAAGGATCACATAAGAGAATAGGAAGGTTTGGTAGAGCCCCAAAGCACAACTCTATATGTCCAAATGGGTCTAATTAATGTTATGTAAATAATTCTTTTGTAATTAATTGAGACGTTTGTCCAAACTGTTGGACAGGAAGTCGTAGGTTCACGATTGACAGATTTAAATGAAAAAAATATGTATACAAACATTCTAACATGTGTGTGTGTGTGTATTCAGAGTGTACACTCTGAATTTGAAGTATTTCAAATTTGATATAATTCAAAACGACGCCGATTTTCTTGGCTTTTAAGTCTAGTATGTGGATTCCAAGTGAGACGTTCCTCCTGATGACAATTATATAGAAATAAAAATACTACCATTAGGCTAGTGAGGATATGTTATGAAAAGATAGGTTTCTTGTTTGAGCTAAATCTGTGACATATAGGATATCTAGATCGTTATGG
Organism: Euschistus heros; assembly: GCA_003667255.2. Taxonomy (NCBI): domain Eukaryota; kingdom Metazoa; phylum Arthropoda; class Insecta; order Hemiptera; family Pentatomidae; genus Euschistus; species Euschistus heros. The sequence goes on along the minus strand of RCWM02000774.1, from coordinate 32,860 downwards.
ATATGTTTATTTGTGACAATTAGGAGTATTTTCCACTGATCTCTGTTAAACAGATCCACTACCTAGAACTCCAACTGGACTATCGTTTAACTTAGAATCCACATACAAGACTAAAACGACCAGAAACTGCTCCTCGTTTTTGACTTCTTTAACATTTACCTGACAAACGCTCTAAGATGCCCATCAATTACAAAAGACTCATTTACATAATAGTAATTAGACCTACATGGACATACGGAATTCAGGTCTGTGGCTCTCTCAATCCATCCAATTCATCTCTTATCCAATCTTCCCAATCTAAAATCCTTAGAAAAATCATAATGCTCCTTATTATGTTACAAATAAACTTATCCATAAAGACCTTGATGTTCCATATGTTGCTAATTTAGCCCAAACCTGATACATACCCTTTCATAGTAAACTCCATAACCATTAAAATCCACTAATCTGTTAGTAGTTCCTTTACAATTAATTTTCATGTTAAAATACTAGATTTATTTTTTTTTTTAATACAGTTGCAAATTTCAATAAATAGATGAAAAATAATAATGAGGAGATTCAGGGATTTAAGGTCCAATTCACAAAGAACGGACGTTGCGGAGACGTGGCGCTTTTGTCTCTTCCACGTTTATCCTATTAAAAAAAAGTCCGCGCCACGTCTCTTTGCCGTCTTTCGTGGCGTACAAGAAGGGGCACGCCACTTCCCCGCCACGAGTTTCTTTTTTCTTTTTTAGTGAGCTTTCTTTTTTTGGGTAAGGGGTGAATCGGACATAAAAACAACATTAATAAAATTTGATATTGGAGTTACATACATATATACCAACAATTAAATAGGGGTGAAACATCACTAATTTAATTTTTTTTTTGGGGGGGGGGTGAGAGTGAATCGGACATAAAAACGACTTTGATGAAATTTGATATTGGAGTTACATACATATACACCAACAATTTAATAGGGGTGAAACATTACCAATTTAATTTTTTTTTGGGGGGTTGGCGGGTTTTTCGGGAAAATCAGTAGAGTTTTATGTCCTATTCACCCCCCCCCCCCCCCTTGTAATCAACCATCTGTGCGTCTAAAAAGAAGTTGGCTACAGAAAATGTAAGACCTTCTAATATAGAACTTTTACTGAAGAGCTTTCATGGTAGTTTTAATATTTAGAAGTTAATTTAGTTAATTTAGATAATTTAGAAGTTATTGTATTAATTTTCCCATACGTTTACTTGATGCATATATTTTATACAGGTGTAAGTATCAATAAATACTGAAAAAAAAATAAGAAAAAAACAATGCATAGAGAAATATTTACAAAAAAATTACATTTATGTAAATTGAGGTTACTAGGAAGTTATATTTCTATAAAAGGATAGGCTTAGAGATGAGACTTAAATGTAGGATGGATTAAGTATTACGGATTGGAATAGATATATTCCTTTGAATATGGAATACCAACTAATGAAGGATTTATCAAATGCAGCAGCGATTGAGTCATTTGAAATTAATTGGGAGCTTTAGAGCGTTTGTCGAGTAAGTGTAGTCTGCTAGTCGTGATCGATCAATGTTTTGTCTCAATCTTGTATTAAGATTCCAAGTAAGGCGTTTCTGTTTGTGTGTGTGGAGTCCTAGTTATTAGTGGATCTGTGTCTGTATTTGAAATTTTAAATATTACAAAATTACTTGTCCTTTATCTTTTTCATTGCGTTATCTTAAATTTCAGGTTGATTCATTTTTTTTTTTGTTTATAAAATATTTATTGATATTTATAACTGTGTACATAATATAGAAGTCAATTTAAGAAAACAGATTGCAATGACATGTTAATAACATGCAAAGAACTACTCACTAGTAGCACGTGAGCAAATAGTTATACTAGCAATAGTTCTACTTTAGAAGATCTCTTGGCGATCTTTATAGATAAGTTTTACATTCGTTCGGAAAATTTATGATTTGAGGAAATAAATAAATAAATAGTGTTTAAATGAAATGAGATAGGGACATTTTCGAATCGGGATGGCCTAGGATTTCCAAAACAAAAAAGCACTAATGATAAGGGATTTTTCGAAGGATATAATTCTATTTATTAAGTAACACAAGGGAAAGAAGTTATGAATTCATCTTTTTTTGTTTCTTTGTTTCTAGGATTGGAATGTGAATGCGTCTAGGAAATATACATATGAGTCGGGGTGTAGGACACAGCTACGCGATTTCACAATACTAGCAAAAGATGTGAGAACGTCTCGAAATCTAGAAAATAATTCTGATAAATCAGTTTAGTACATTTTATATATTAATAATATATCTTATATCTCATTTTGAGCTCAGCATTCCTCTGTATACCTAGTTGTTAAAAATCCTAATACATTTTTCATGCCCAAGTTGAAGTATGTAGAGTAAAATACCTCAAACTGAAACTTTTTGCCGAGAAAATGGAAAAAATATCAATTGGATAGAAATTTTCTCCTGTCAGTATTAAATGAACTACTTTCAAAAATGTGATAAATAATAAGAAATTGTTCGTTTACAAAGTTTGATAAAACAGATATATATATATATACAAGCGTTCTGCGCAAGTTGCTTCTCAATAGGAATCGCCAGTAACGATTTCCCATTCCAATACAGGATAAGATTGCATGTTCTCAATGCATATAATATTCTTCAAGGTTATGTTTAAAAAAAAGAAAAAGAAACTAAATTGTAATATTTTTTAAAGATTTATTTGTAGAGTGGTTATATTTGCTCTTAAGAAATAATTCTCGATCATCCGATTTGCTGATTATCCGCTAAAACAATATTTTTATTTATTTGTAAGCAGGTCCATGCCCTATAAAAAGGAGTTCGGCTATTTATTATGTACCATGAAATACAATACAAATACAAATATTATGTTTATTATAATACTACACAAATAATAATATAACAAAGAACTTTAAATATAACTAAAAATTAAATACAAACAATAAGAATAAGTAAATACAAGTTCCTCAATCTAAATAATAAACAGTACCTAATAAAAGAATTTACATGCTTATATTTAATTTTTAAACCTTTAAGGTTTATAAACGTTCATATTTGACTATCCCTACTTTCAAATACATGTCATATCTCAGCAAATAGGTAAATACATGATACTGATATTTTACAGTAAACTGTACTATATTTCAGTGAAATAAATTCTGATTTTATTTATATTCATAATAAAATATGCCATTTTTTTATTTTTTTTTTTATTTTCTATTTCATTTTGTGGAACAAGTATATGAAAACTGTCATTTGAATCAATGCCCGGGTAATGTCACGCAGGCCATTATAAATTGGGCAAGTATAAGGAATATGTCAGAGGTCTTCAATAGTTTTCATATTGCAAACCATACTGATTTCCTGTGGATTAATTTCTGTGATTTTATCTGGAGTGGTTATTTTTAATTTTAGAACAATATGCTAATATCTTTAGTTAGAAACTATAATAGCAGATTTTTTTTTTCAATTGTAATTAAGATATTTCATATCTGACTCTGTGGAAAAAAAAAATGAAAGAGAAGAAACACTCATCAGTTGTTTTCTCCAGCAGCAGAATAATGTTAAGCCGTTAGGTCTTTTATTACAGCGTCTTGTAATGTTGCTTGGATTCATGCAATCCTCTCAATGTGTAATTTATTCCATTTTATTTATTTCTTTTTTGTAGAAATGTTATGGAACTACATTGATTATAATTTCATATTTTTAGCCTTTTTACTAGCTAATAAAAAATGTCAAAAGAAGTATATTAAACAGTCGATAATGGGCTGTAAAGTAATTTATGACCTATTATTGTCATTTACTTTTATTTTTATTTATTAGTACTATAATAATACAACCTACCTTCATTTATTTATTTCTACAATCTCAACATACTTATTAACTTGTATTTTATATAAACGTTTATTTGTTAATATCAACGTTTCTTTGTTTATATCAACGTTTGTTTTATTTGTATTTTTTAAAATTAATATTAATTTCATAAAAATTTTATTTATTATTATTATTTTTTTTTGTATAGTATTAAATAAAGTAACCTGAGAATAACGAATAAGTACAGAAATAAATAAAATTTAATCTGTTCAAAGACAGGTTGGAATGTTTTGTGTATTTAGGTATTTAGAATTACACTGTAATATCCAAGAATCAATTTATTCTGTTATTAATATATATTGTTTGCTTATTTCGTTTAACGTCACTTTATGCTCCTATGGCGTGCACGGTGGGAGTCCTAAATTTTGCTATCCAGGTATAATTAGGATAGGGATCTTTAATCGAGTACCTGACATCGCACAGGCTCGGGACCCCCATTTTACCCCTTCCGAGGACGGCATAGCTAAGGATTTTTTACTCCCTTTAAAAAATCCTAAGGTCATCTGCCGGGCTGTGAACCCGCGAACCGTAGGCTTCATTACTAATATAGATGTGAAACATAATAATAAAACATTTTGTTATTATACTTACATATTACGCCAGCATCGTTTTACGCATTCTAATTTAACACCCTCAAAAACATTGAAAAACGTTTATTTAATAAAAACAAAAAATATAATGTTTTTTTTACCTTCTTCAAGAGGGATGAAATTTTTAAACCGATCATTGGTTACATTCCTTGAAAAGCCATTACTGTTACACTCCACGCAAATTCAACTTAATTAGTATCCCTGGAAAGAAAAGTCTCAGCTTTCTTTTGTTGAATATAAAAGCAAAATTCGATGAACAAAAGGAAAATCCGAAATAGATTTTGATTTTTAACTTGAGTTTAAAACGAGATAGGAAGATCAAACCGAAGACAGTTCAAGCGTATTACCACCCTATATTTTGGGTAAAGACATGAAATTGATACGTTTAACCGTCTAACCGTAATTCAAGTTTTTGACAACTTAAGAAAAAAATTTGCATGTATGGAGGGGTGGGTCTCTAAATGTCTTTTTTTTTATGTATTGGAGGAAATTCCCAATTACTTTTTACTTACTTACTTACTTACTTAATCCAATGCTCTATTACCGCTGAGCGGTGTGAGGTTCCTTCTTATAGAGCCTGACCCAAGAAGCCCTGTCTTCTTGCCCCAGCTTCCTTCTCCTCCTCCAGTCCATTCCTCTTCTCTTAAAGGCCTCTTTGATTGCTTCCTCTCAGGTCGTCCTTGGCCTTCCTTGTGGTCGTTTACCTACTTTATTATTACTTTTAAATACAAAAATTCAGTTGTTTTATCTGGCTGTAAATAAATTAATAAAAGGCGAGCCAGAAGGCTTGATGCCGGAAACTAATCTCTGACCCCACACTTCACCCCATCCCGCCATTTCAAAACCCAAAACCACAAGACCCGGACACAACCCGGTCTATACATCGGTTTACCTCCGGAAAAACGTATTATCTTCTTAGGATTTTTTTAAATATTTAATCCTACGACATAATGTTCCCATTTTAACAAACTCATTGCTTTATCTTGAACTATATTAAATCTGGCTTGTAGCCTATGCTCAAAGGTACTTTGAAATTTTCAACAGCCTTTCTAATTGATAAACCTGAACTTCTTTTTCAACCGACTTCAAAGAAGAGGAGGTTCTCAATTCGTTTGTATTTTATCTTTTTTTGTTTGTTATTTAGTATGTTTGTTATGTGATCACTCCATCAATTATGAATCGATTTTGATAATTCATTTTTTGATCGGCAGGTCATACTTCAGAGGTGGTCCCATCAAATTTTCTTTAATTGAACACAGTGCATATTAAAAAATTTAAAAAAAACAAAACAAAAAAAAAAAATTAATAAGAAATCACTCTTATATGACCTTCCACTATAACACTGAATAATATTATATTTCTCCGTTGTGATTAAATCTAAATTAATTTTTTTTTAAATAATAATAATTTACAAATATAGTCATATCTCGATTGACTGTACCTCTATACATATTTATCCCTAAATAAGTCGAACAAAATCTACGGTCGCAACTACTTTACACGAAAACTTCACCTCAATAAGTCGATTTCAGGTAAATTATTGTGTAAATAAGTCGAACTGAAATCAGGGGTAAAAAGAGGGGTCTCTAGGACTTCCACCTCTATGAATCGAAATGTTGTAAGTCATCGCCTCAATAACTCAAACTAAAATTCAATGTATTTCATAGGTAATTTATTTACCTGTTTTCAGTAATTGTTTACCTTTTCAGTTCATAGGTACACCAGTCACTTATTGGTTATTCACTCGAGTAGTGACAATGGCTCCGCAAAAATTGAAAATTCTTTCAATTAACAAACAGTAAAAACTGATTCACAAAGTGGAGAAATGAGAAAGAAATTAGGAGGTTAGTGCAAGTGAATGCAGAATTCCGCGCAGTTTTCTTTCAACCAGCCTAAAGAATAAAAAAAATTTCGCCACTGGTGGAACACGGTCTACTTTTAGTTACCGCCAGAAAAAAAACCAATTCAATGATGTTAAAAGTTGTATGATTAAGTGGTTCCAGGTATTTAATTTTCTGTTTCAATGACTTTATATGTATGGACATACAACATACATATACCATTAGTACGTAATGATTTCAACTGGAATTTTGTGTTAATTTTTTCCATTTACACGAAGATAAATCGAATAATAAACTCGATAAGTCTTTGTCCAATAAGTCGAAGCGTTTTCGAAAAAAGCAAGTCGAGACTATTTTTCACGGTCCCTTGAAGATAGATTTACCAAGAGTTGACTGTATAAACAAAAATACACTCAACACTAAAAAGTGAAAAATACAAATACTTTTTAGAAAAAAAAATAAAAACCGTCTTCAAGATTAAACCTACCTGTACAAACTCGAACTAAAAAGTATAAAATGACTATTATAAAGTCAATAAATAAGGCTCCGACTCTAAAAATAACTGATCATTAATTGTGAAGAGATATGTTACTATCGACAATTTCGTTGATTGTCATTTAATGATCTTTGCTTCGAAGTAATTAAAATATTATTTTTTACTTTTTAGTTCAGGTTTGTACATGTAGGTTTAATCTAGAAGTCGGTTTTTATTTTTTTTCTTAAAAGTATTTTCATTTCTAGCGTTTCCAGTGTCCGTTGAAAACTGCTAAACTTGAACCCTTAAATTGTCATAGAAAAGCGTTGTGTTTTAGAAAAACGAAGAGGCGTTTATTAATAGGAAATCACGAAGATTATATAATTAACGAGGACATTCACTGATGATTCGTTCATACATATTTACCAATAAAGGCGAGAAAACAATGAACAATCAGGCCAAGGGTAGACATTATACGCTAATGTTAATCTCTCAGTTTATCTCCTATTCTTCCTTATTTACTTGATAAATAGTGAAAAAAAATTCAAAATAATTCCACTAACACAACGATTGAAATTAAAGTCTAATTTACTCTACCAAAAAGTAGGTTACGAAAGAAAAAAATAGTGATTTAGTGAACAAATTAACAACGTTTGGCCCTAGTTTTTGACTGAACGGATTTTGAAATGAGGTTAAATATGTCGCAAGGTGACTAGAATATTTGTGGGAGTGTTTTATCGTTTAAATATTGATATATTACGGTTGGTACTACTGTCAATTCCATGACTAGTTATTTTTTAACCGACTCCAAAAACAAAAATATGCCACTGGATATCTTTTTTTCAATGTTTGATATAATTTTTGTCTATTTAATTTTTTTTTAAAGTGATTGAAATCTACGGCTCCAGTAAAAAAAACATCTAATTTATCTTATATCCAATACTTGCAACCCAAAATCTTCAATGCTCCTTACTTTGTCGTTAAGAAACTTATCTGTTCAGATCTTAATCTACCACATGTTGATGATTTAGCACAAACCAGATACCTATCCTTTTATAAGAGACTCCATAACCATTCAAATCCACTAGTATCTCAACTTGCTTACCATACTATTTCCAAAAAATATCCGAACGCCTGAAAAGAAGATAGCCTTAGGACCTTCTCAAATAGAAATTTTATTGAAGTACTACCAGTGGGTAGTTGCTTCTCAATTGTCATGTTATTTACCCATTTTCTGAATGTTTAATTTATTTTCTTATCTTTTTTTTTACATTTGTATATTTCAATGAATATATATATATATATATATATATATATATATATATATATTTTAAAGTAATAGAATGCTTTTAACAAAATAGCTGTCAGTAAAAACCTTATCATCTTTATTTTAAGCAGATTTTAATATTTTATCTATGAAATAAAATAATATTTCATAAAAAAATTAAAATAAAAAAAAAACTCGTCGTTCTATTTAGGCTTTTTATCTATGTTATCAGGACCAATCATTCATTTTATTAATTATTTATTGACTATACGTTTAGTAAATGTGTAGGAAAAATATTGCAATAATGTTTTAACTAATTACCCATGGGTAGCACTTCAGCGAAAGTTCGGTAATGGAAGGACCAGTGGACATTTTCATCCGAAATAGAAAAGGATGCAAATTGAGAGACTAGTGGATTTAAGTTTTGAAGTAAACTAATAAAAGTTTTTACATTTTTATTTTTTATTTTAATATAATGAAATTAAAGGTACAATAAATTTTAAAAAAGTATTCTCATACAAAATAACGCCATATCTCACCCTTTCAATTTAATGTACTGTATGTTAATATAAAATTTAACATTAAAATTAAATTTTTTAAATATATTTTTTCAAAACGATTTTATAAAGTGCCGTTGCTACTTTTAAGCACTTCTGACTAAGCTTTAGGGGTTTGTCGTGGTGAGTTATGAAAACGCAACTGCCTCAAAATATCATGGGTAATGAATGCTGAACACATTTTTTTTTAGGATTGATGAATTAAATGCCACTTCTAATTAATAATCCTAATTGTATTGATCCTTCTATATCATCATGCGTACCTCAAGTGACATTTTTTTTAATTTTAATCCTTCATCTTATAAACTATATATTCGGAGTTATGTAATATACATATATATATATTTTATATAACAGTGTTATATAAAAATACCATCCAACTAACTGAATATATTGTTTAACTTTTAATGTTAAAATAGATTTTTTGTTAAAAAGGTTCAAAATTGCAATATTTTTGTTTTATTACTAACTCTCTGATCGATCATCTACGTATCACATTTTAATAATCTCTAAGCCATTCATCAATTTAGCTTTAAATTGTTGTTCAAACACCACTTACGACTTCAACTGCTTAGCAATCAAACTGACGACCCCGATAAACAATATTATATTTACATAATATCAAATTTATTGATAATGATAAATTATATTAATCAATTTTGTAATCGTATCGAGATATACACTTTAAAAAATATTAAAGTTAAACATACTTGGCACACAAAAAAAAAAAAAAAAAAAAAAAAAAAAAAAAATGAACATATTGAAAGCGGTATAATAAAATATCGACATAACATTAATGTAATTCTTACAAAGAATAAAAACCAGGAAAATTAATAGTACTTGTAAATAAGTTTGTTATTTTGTGCGTATCCTTTTTGCTAATATATATATCATATGTATAAATATTGGTGGGATGTTTTTCTGAAATTTGTGAAATTTTTTCGTTTTCTGCTGAATTACAGAATCTGGAAAACACTAATTTAATGTTTAGCCTAATTAAAGAAAATTATAGTAACTATATGAGGCGTAGAATCCCAAAATCAGCTCAATCCAATTTCCAGATATTTTTAATCCTTTTTCTAATAGGTTATCTTTATGTTGAAAGGTTTTCCCGAAAATCAGTTAAATCACATTGAAAACGGTCATATAAAAAATAAAACATCTTCCTAATCCAGTTATTAAATTTATTGACCAGATACAAAAAAAAAAATCATGAATGGGCTTGTCTAGGTTTGGAATTCTATGCTTCAATATCCCCTATATTAAAAATATATACAAGTTTCTTGGCTTTGCCACATTATAAAACCATGTTTAAATGAGGTGTCCAGTTGCAAGACGTAGCAAAACCAAATTTCTAAATTTTTCACCAGAAGCCAAAAACCATAGCAATATGATGTCCAATTGATATGAATGTAATTTTTCTTGTATAATTAGTAGAAAAATAGATGGTTTTAGTTGGGCAAGCGTAATAAGGGCCCCTGTTGACCAGTTTTTTTTTAAATTGGTTTTTCTTCTGTACTTACTCCGTTTTTCCTCAGTTAGATACTTACTTCTGTTTGATAATGAGATTAATACATGTCCTGAGTTGATTTATAGAATTGAAATGATGGATTAAAAAATGATTCTACGTTCAAAAATGTTAAATTATTAGCTTGGTGAACAATAAAAACTGATTGTAAAGTAATAAACGATATATGTACATACATGGACTAGTTTATGTAATCACAATACACATTTTTCTAAAAAAAATATTATTATTCCTTATCTTACTTCTAGATAGACTTTTAGTAAAACTTCTTTAAAAATGGCTAAAAAAAAATTTATCATTAAAAAATATTTGGATACATAAATGCGATTATTTTTTAGAATATTGAGGAACAAAGTAAAAACAATAAAGTATTAAACTACGCAGTAGTATCAAAATATTATTGACTCTGTTTTTTAGTAGGTAACTTAAAAATTTAAAACAAGTAACTATATAAACACTTTTTTTATAATGTTTAAAAACATTTCTTAGTTTAGTTAAAAAAAAAAAAAAAATGAAAAATATAATGGACTAGTCAATAGTAATTACAATCACAATAACATGTAACTTTTCTAAACAGGTAATTGTGTTTCTTCCACCTCGTTTATGCCTCCTAAATCTGACAAATAATGTGCATAATATGGCAGCCATATTGTGAGATACTCCCTTTTGGTACTGTGATAGGCATGGTTTTAATCCCTATTGCAACAGTACGTAATTTTTAATTGTAAATTTGAACAGCTTTTCCTTCGTTTTTAAACCTAAATCCTAGTCAGCCTTCTGCGTGGGAAGGAGCTGGATCGAACGGTATATAAAACTCAATTTCGTTTTTTGGTGAATTTGCTACGTTTTGCAATTAGGCGCCTCAAATAGTCTGTGTCAGATAGTTTTATTTATTATTCATTTTATAGAAAATCGTCTTTAATTTTATTATATTAATTATAAAAATTATCAATAAAAAACATATGTATACTCCTAATGAAAGCAAAAAAAAAAGTAATTTTTTTTTTGTGTTTCGACGTAATAATGATTTGCATTAATAATGTTATTTTAAACTGACTAGAAGCCTATGGGAGGTATAATACATTTTCATATATTTGTTGTAAAGGCCATTTACATATACTTGATGGACATAAATAAATTATGGACATAAATAAAATAGATTTTCAATTGTTAAATTATAGGGGCATAACGAGTAAAATTTCATAAAGGCAATTTTTTTATTTTTATTTTTTCAGTATAAATGGAATGACCCATAAGTATTCTCGAGCTTAATATGATATTGTAAGTTTAATAAGCAGCTTGAAATACGAGAATATTTTTTGATTTAGTTAAGAAAAAATATTTTATCTACATTAAAAATAAATGCATTTGCCATAGAGGAAGTATTAATTTATCGTATCATGACTGAATGATGGCTGTTTTAGTTTGCTGTTGAGTTGGTAATTGAAATTATCAAACAAGCATTTATCCGTCAATCGAACACAATTCTGTTTTTTAAATATTATATAATCAATTTGCCTAAAGATTTCTACATTTACTCACTGTCAAAAATTCCTACCAACGGAAATTAATATTTTAATAAAAAGACATATTAGCATAGAATTTCGTAAATTATTTTTTTTCATTACTGCTTGCTTTTATGTATATTTTAAATAATATTTATATGTTGTTAAAGTATAAGGATAAATAACTATATAATACGATAATATTTTTTGATTTAAAATAAATAAATAAATGGTTATATTTATTTTTTTTAATTGCCAAAGAGGCGGTATCGATTTATCGTATCACTGTTGTAATAGTTTATCTTCATAAAAAAAAAATAAAAAAAATAATTTGCCAAAGAAGACGTATTGATTTATCGTATCACGAATGATTGATGATTGTTTTCGTTTTCTGTTATTTATTTAAATTATCAAACAAACATTTATCCCCAAATCGAACACAATAATGTTCTTTTTATTATTATATAGTTATTATATAATCAATTTGCCTAATGCTGTCTACATATACTCACTGTTAAAACTTCTAACTACCGGAAATTAATATTTTTTTAAAAATCATATTAACTTAGAATTTTGTTTCTAACCAATTTATTTGATTTTTTTTTTTTTTTTTTTTTTTGATCACTATAAATGGCTTTTAAGAATCTTAAGGTAGCTTAATTTGATACCATAAGTACAATAAGCAACTTAAAATACGAGAATATATGTTAATTTAGTTAAGAAAAAAAATTTTATCTACATTAAAAACAAATAAATTTGCCATAGAGGAAGTATTAATTTATCGTATCACAACTGAATGATGGTTGTTTTTATTTGCCATTATTTATTTAAATTATCAAACAAGTATTTATCCATAAATCGAACAAAATTCTGTTTTTTAAATATTAAATAATCAGTTTGCCTAAAGATGTCTACATTTGCTCACTGTCAAAAATTCCAACCAACGGAAATTGATATTTTAATAAAAAATCATATTAACTTAGAACTTCTTAAAATTTTTTTTTTCATTACTGCTTTCTTTTATTTATATTTTAAATAATATTTATATGTAGTTAGAGTATATGCTGTAAGTTAAAAGTAAAAGATCATAAAAAAAATAAACAAATAAAAATAATTTATAAGTATATGTAAGTATCTTTGAGTAGCTTAAGTATGATGTAAGTACAATAAGCAGCTTAAAATTCGAAAAAAAAAAATTTTTTTCACTATCTAAAAAGTTTCATAAAAAAAAAAAAATAATAATAATAAATAATTTGCCAAAGGTATTGATTTATTGTACCACGAATGATTGATGATTGTTTTTATTTCCTGTTATTTATTTAAATTATCAAACAAGCATTTATCCGCATATCGAACACAATACTGTTCACACATCACTATAACGACTGTTTCATTGTTTAGTTTCTTATCAAACCATTGTTGCCCTTATGATTGGACAAAGAGAGATATCAACAAATTATTACTACGTTTCTCCCATCCGCTCTGTTCCGCAGCCATTGAGTGGGGATTCAGTGATTCAGCGGCGGATATCGGTAGAAGGTTGGCAGGCCTGGGGGCGCCGTGGAGGGGGAGATCAGCTGACAGTCTCAGCGCAAAGAATAGATATTGCCGCATGACGTAATTTTAGCTCTGGAATAAGAATAGTTTGGAGACTTCTCGATCTTGTTGTGGTCCCGTAGCGAGCCCCATCTCGCACTCGAGAAGCTTTGCGCCGCTGAGTATTGATCCGTGCTTGCGCCCTCGCCGCTCCGCTCGCCACAGCGCTCAGTCCCACCGGAACCACCCAGCACCATGGCTGCCCCGGCGGCCTGCACGCGATTCTCTGACAACTACGACCTCAAGGAAGAGCTTGGAAAGTGAGTAGTTTTTTTTTTTTTTTTTTTTTTTAATCTTTAATTTAAGTCTAAGTTTATTTATGTAAGTGCCATTGTACGATAATTGGCGGGTGTCCTTCGGGCAAGGAGAGGGGGGGTTCTGCGGTAAGTATACGACAGTGCTCTGAGCTAGTGAGTGGTGGAAGGCGAAGAGAGGAACAGAAGTTGGGAGAAAGCGAAAGGGGATCATAGGTCGGTGTGGAGGTGCTCAACTCTCCAGGGTGGGGGCTCAGATCAATACCTCTCCCGGGTTGGGTTCTGTCTATTGTCTATCTCTTATCTATCCCGCTCCCATACATTTATGTATCTATTTATGTATCCAACATAGTCTCAGCTGTAGTCCACGTATCAACTTCATACTAGAAACCTAGGCTATATACCACATAGCCTATCATATAGCACTAGCCGGTATATGTATCTAAAATTATATAGTATAACTCCTAATATTAAAATTTAAAACGAGCATATATTTAAAGCATGTGAAAATAACCTTTTCTTTTTTTTTTTAAATAAGCACATGCTAAAATAAAAAAAAAATATATCTACTCTCAATTCTGTTAATAAATCTATGAAGTGAGACATTTTTTTTTTTAATTTGCATAAAGTTAGATTTCAAATTATTTTTTATATTATAGCATCTATTATCTGAAACTGGTGCATTTATTTATATTCACAAGTTTCCTGAAGGCTTGTAAGCTAATCTTTATCTATATTTCAAAAAGTTGAACTATACACTATATTCTCTATCACTAATAATCTCTATCAGTAGCCGGTATACTTATCTAAAACTCTACAGTATAACTCCTAAAGTTAAAATTTAAAACGAGCATATATTAAAGAATGTGAAAATGACCCTTATTCATTTATTTATTTTTTTTAAATAAGCACGCTAAAATTAAAAAAAAAAAAATCTACTCTCAAATCTGTTAATTTAATCTTCATTAATCTATGAATGAGACATTTTTTTAAAATTTGCAAAAAGCTAGATTTCAAATTATATTTATATTATAGCATCAATTATCTGAAACTGGTGTATTTATTTAATTCATACGTTTCCTGAAGGCTAGTAAGCTAATTTTTATCGTTAATTTCCTATTTTTATCTACATTTCAAAACGTTGAACTACATCTATATTCTCTATTAATAATAATCTCCATCAGTAGCCGCTATATTTATGTTTGGTGTGAACTCTCTTGCTTAGCTTAAACTATTGTAAGTAAAATCACTGAAAATTTCAACTTTATTGAACTATTCTTCGTATAATTTTAGTATGAATATTTCTTTAAGGGTGTTATTACTGTATGGTTTACCCTATTTAAAATTTAGAGAATGTGAAAAAAAAACCCCTTTTTTTATTTAATAATCACGCTAAAATTAAAATTAAAACAAATTTAATTGATACATTCATCTGTTCATCTATCCTGGATAATCTCTCATCTACTCTCATCTCAAATCTTTAAATTAAATCTTAATTACTCTTATAATTGTCTGAATCATTGATTAGAGACATTTTTAAAAATTATGCATAAAACTAAATCTCAAATTATTTTCATATTGTAGTATTAATTATCTGATACTGTTGCATTTTTTTATATTTACTCTTGTCCTGAAACCCAGTAAGCTAATTTTTATCTTTATCTTCCTAATTTTTATCCATACTTCAAAAAGGTATCTATCACTAACATTCTTAACCACTAGCCGGAATATTTATTTAAAATTCTGCTGTGTAACTCCTAAAGTTAAAATTTAATACAAGCATACAGTTATAGAATATGAAAATAACCCATTTTTTTATAAATAAGCCAGCTGAAAATAAAATTAAAAATCAATAAGTGTATACTAATATTTAAAAAAAATACAATTGATATATTTGCCTATTTATCTATCCTACATAACCTCAGATCTACTCTCAAATCTATAATTTAAACCTTTATTATACTTACAGCATTGATCTATGAATAGAGCCTTTTCTTTAATATACATAAAACTAGATCTCAAATTATTATCGTTTTATAATATTAATAATTTCAGATGAAACTTACGCATTTATTTGTATTTAACCGGTGTCCTGAGACCTGGTGAACTAATTTTTATAGTTTAAACTTCTTAATACATTTTTTTAAATATATTTAAAAATTATCTAAACGTTGAAATAATTGTTTAATATTTTTATATTTGAATAATTAAATAGAAAAAAATAAATATATAATGAGGAATTGAATTGCTAGGCTCTCTTTTATCTATTTATACATCTCGGATGACCCAGTGAACGTCCTATCTCTGTACTTGAGACCTTCTTAATCTGTGCAGTGTCTAATAAGATGCATTCTTCTAATGGGATATAATTAAACAATAAAGTTATAATTTAAATAAAATTATTTTGAATTATACATAAAGACTATTGCGTTGAAATCTGTGAGGCAGAATCATGATAAAATATATTTTTGCATAAATAATAAGGTGAAACTAACAAAATTATGAAAAAAAGAAATAAACAGAATTTTTATTTAAAAAATCACATTATCCAAATCAAACATATACTTATATTGATGTACTCAAGATCTAAAAGTTATATACTGTATTGAATTTGTAAATATATATAAAAAAAATTATATATTGTTATGCAGTTAAATTTTAAACTCTTCATCTATTTTATAGACAACTATGAACAATTTTATTTACCATTAACACCGATAAATCTACAACATAAGAAAAGAAGAGGTAATCTCTCACGGATAATCTGTTAAAAAAAATTAATAAATAACATAAATAAAATAAATAATGATAATAAGCAAATATATTTTTAATTTATGTTAAAATCTTATTATTGCCAAGCCAATAATCTAAAAATTATATAATTTATAAAAATAAAAATCTTTAAGCACAATTAACATTTTTAATATATTAAAAAAAACTACATATATTTTTTGAATGTTTTAAATTCGCTAAAAACACTGTCAAGGGCCATAATATTACACCCGCCAGCTTGCGATATTGAATTTCAAATTTACATTACATTAAAAATTCAATTATTTATTATAATTATGTGTGCGTCATCTTTGAATTTAATCGAGTCGAATTTTAAGATGCTCCTATTATTAAAAAAATAAAAATAAAATATTTTGATTTAATAAATTATAATTTCCCCTGCCTATATAATATAATTAGAAACTGTGTCAAAAATATTATTGTGACATATTTTCAAATACTGCACAGTAAATGTCTAAGCTTTGATTTTTTCTTCATTTTTTTTTTTTTTTTTTTTTTTTTTTTTTTTTTCACTTGAAGAATTGTGTTCTGAATATGCGCATGAGTTTCTTCATGACTATTCATGAGCGTCGAACATATTAAAGAGACTTTTGAGCTGTAAATACATACCCGTCTATTACGGATAATATTTACTCACTTAGGCGTGTTTCTAATCTAAACAAATTTTTTTTTAAAATGACAAATTCTCAGACCTTATAGCGGTTGACTATAAAAGGCTAGTGTTGAAATGTGATCTCTTGAATTTTTCTCGTTCAGAACCGAATATTTTTTTTAATTTTTTAAGGATTGATATATTTTTAAGGAAGCTTAGAGTTTTGAAGGGGACAGCTGATGCCTCGAACTGGTTATCGGTGTAAATATTTATCTAAGACAGCAGACATAGTAACGTTAGACCTTTTTAGACGTCTATAAATATGCGGCGAGGCCAGCTCCGGTCAAGTCAGATTCAATCCGTTGTTTACTCATTCTCTTCTGTCACTGTGTCACTAGAGCTCTGGGGAACGTACTCTCATCTCGGAGGCTTTAGGGGCAATCACCCCAATCCTCCCCTCCCTCTGAAAATATAAAAAAAAAATTATCTTATATTAAAAAAAATAAAAATATAACCTCAGAATTCTGTATTGGATATTTCTTAACGTACAGATAAAAATTGTTATATAGCAGAAAACAGTAAATTATAGTGATGTGTCGGTAGCTAAATTTTTCGATTTTCCATATCGATACCGGTACTAAAAAATCGATTCTCGGTTCTCGATACTGATACGCTTTAAAAATAAATTTTCACAAAAAATAATCCTTATTAGATATAAAAAATCTAACCAAATTTTAAAATGGTATTTTGATATGGATGTCTTTTGGCTGGGAGTCTATACTTTTTTTGGTGTAACGTTTTTTCATTTTTATTTTGATACTATCTAATCTGTTGTTCGAATCGAAAATTTGACGGAACTTCCCTCATCAGAAATTTTATGGAGAATATTTTTGGTTTTATAATATTTGTCGTCAGGGCCAATGGTTTAGGAGATGTTTAGGTTTGAATGAAAAAAGTCAGTTTGTAACGCTATTTTCTTTTCACCGTTCTCTGTTTCGAATAATCTATAATTCTTGAGTTAATTTAATAATTTATACCCATAATCTATTGGTTTTTCCCAATCAGAGAAAAAAATAGTTTACTCTCAAAATCTGTAACGTATTGTTAAGAATTTGAAGAATAATTTTGAAGAATTTAACCTAAAAAAATACCTATAAAAATTTATCAAAAATACGCAAACATGTAAATGTAATAAACAAACAATTCCATATTAAAATGATTAAGGCGATGTTCTCGTAATAGATTTAATAAAATATATGTACTCTTCCATTGTTTATTATTTTCCGAGCAATTAATCATCTAATGTGGCTTTCATGCCAACTTATCTAGAACGTCCCAATAATTCTTATTTTTATCTGATAACGCGTCATATGAATCATTCTTAATGGCTTGTACTGTTATGAAGTTTATCCTCGCTTTGTATTGTTTATTTCTTAATCCTCCTAGGGCTTCGTGCTCACTCTTCACCAAGCATTAAATAAAATAAATATAAATAATCTTTTTATGAAAAACAAAAATTTGAATACTCCCAATTCAAAATAAATTTGTTTAAAAAAAAAAAAAGAAAAATCAAATTTTCCCTAACTTGGAAAAAATATACATATTGTATAGGTTATTAGCTTTTAATATTATTGCAATTTTAACTTTTTTTTTTATATATTATATTATTTCTTTATTTCTTATATAATTTTACAATTCACAAAATTACATGCTGTGCCAAGAAAATAAACCAGACTCAACTTAAAATGCAATAATAATCAAATATATGTGATGTAATCATAATTTATAATGAAAGAAAAATATATGAAAAAGAAACTTTCAACGAATAAACAATAACATACTAGTAATAAAATAAGCAAAAATTGTGACTATACGTTCTATATATATGTATATATATATATATATATATATATATATATATATATATATATATATATATACATACACACACACAGATGCAATTTTTTTAACTTAATATTCCTTGGAATGCTCAGTAAATATATAGGTTTTAGTACTCAATAATTGTTTATTATTATTATGCTGACTTTTGGATTGATTAGAACTTATTAATGATAAGGAATAAAGCTAAAAGTTATGATTTCGCTGCCAATAAAACAAAACCCCGGTCTCCTCAGATTGGTACTCTAAAGCTGGGACTATATTTATGTATATTTCCCTAAAACTGTATTAGTAATTATTAAATTATACGAATTACTCCTTTGCAGATAATAAATAAAATTAACATTGGAATCATTGCATTGTAAAAAACAAAATTGAATAATTGTAGTATAATTCAGAAATCAAAGTGAATTAAACCTCTTAGCATATAAGGACTTATTGCCTTTAGGTACCGGCTTTTCCCCTGTCAGATTATTAATGAAAATGAAAATTAGAATTATATTTTGCCAAGCGTTAGTAAAAATTAAAACTAAGTCTTAGAGGAAAGAAGTTTCTGCATGACTAGCATAAAAAAAAAAAAAAAATTCTTTGTGAGAAATCCTTTTGGAACTACTAAACGTTAAACAATTCATTACAATTTCGTAAAAACAAAGTCATTTATTTACTTAAAACTTATTTTTACTTCAATAGGGAGGCGCGGCAGCTCAGTAGATAAGGCAGTGGTCTACCCTTAACACTGAGACCTAGGTTTGAACACGGCCAAGGCAGATAATTATTTATTCTATTAAATAAACTGAGGACCTGATCTTAACCTGTATCAAATGAGGAGTTCTACAAAGAAACAACGAACATAGAGACGGAGATAAGAATTAAGAGACTGAAGTTCTATGGACATATGGTAAGAATGTCTGAGGAAAGACTTGATAAGGCTATTTTTCTGAAAATTTGGGATTACAAGAATGCACAAGGATACATAAAACAGCTAAAAGAGGAAACCAGCAAACTGGGGATTGAGGACCGTGACTGCCTTGATAGAGAAGAATATAGAAGGAAACTACAAGGAATAGCGGTTCTTGTGGACAGGAAGGAGCCGAAGGAGGGTATAGCCTGGACAGAAGAGCGGAAACAGAGGCAATCAGAAAGAATGAAGGAGATATGGATGAATAGAAACAGAATTAAAAATCCATCTTCTTATTATTCGCGTGGTCTCTATGGCCTTTTCGTGAAAAAAAAAAAAACTGAAAAAAAAAAAAAAAAAAAAAAAAAAACTGAGGACCATCATAGAAGTCTGGAGACCCTCCTGGGGCACACTCAGTCTCTATTAAGTGGGTACCCTAACACGGGAAAAAAACCTGGGGTTTGAAAGGGATTCATCAGCTTGCATAACCGTCAGTCGAAAAACAGTACTGAATTCTCTGTATAGGTTGTAGTGGTGCAGGTTTCATTTATTTATTTTTTAAAAATATAATTTCATGCCACATCGAATAAAATCTTCAATTATAGCTACGAAAATTGATGAAGTCTAAGTCTAGAAATGGAAGACGTAATAAGGTTTTCGAAAATAAAATTTTGCGTTGAATATTTGGTTCCAAAAAAAAAGATCAGTCGACTTGGACATTTGTAACAGCTGAGTAAACAGGATTCGCGTCAGCCGAACACGGAAGTTATAATTTAAGTTATAGTCATAGTGTGCTGCAGATAGTTTCTCTACACGTTTTTGTCATGTCATTTCTTTGTTTTGTGATCATCTCGTATTTACTCGATGTATTTTCTATATATTTGTAAATTTAAATTAATAAATGGACAACAAGTAAAAGTATTGGCTTGATAATTTCTTCAAATGGATAATGAGCGGATACAAAATAATAGAGAATGTGGAAGATTGTGTTAGGTCTAGTATCGGCATCGAACATTTGCGTTCACTTAGCCTTCTAGTTCATAATTTTATGAAAAATTATCCTCTCTCCAATTTATAAAAACTATTGAACTAATCTCATATAATTTTCATCAAGAAATGTATAACACTTTAATATACTTATATATATTATTTTCCTCTTCAAATGGATATAAATTTTGCTCATACTGGGGAAAACGGCTTGTTGGAGCGTTTCAAAAATATTATGTTTTTGCTGGCTCTGCTCCAAGCCGAAACTGGCCCCTACTTTCTCCTCATCGATTATAACTTGCAAGTTTGAGACAGCTTAGAGCTTCCTAGTCGCTATTTTTACTATTTCTAAAATATATTTATAGTAAAACTCAACTATTTATCATAATAAAAATAAATTTATCTATACTATTATATAAAAGAACAAGCCATTTTTAATATGATTTTATTAACCTCTCCTGTATGTAACGGAATTTTTCATCATACTTTTCACCGATTTCTATCAATCTAATTTTTTTTATTTTTTGTTTTTAACATAATAACTTTATTCACAACTCAAATAACTTTATGGACAACCAGTGAATGTGAAGTTACATTCAAACAACAGGCATGAGGGAGTCAGCACCCAGTGGTACAATCTTATAGGCGTGAAACTAAATTATTAGGGATTAGACTAGGAGATCCCTCATCCACCTCCTTTTCAACCTCCGTTGAGTTATGTCAGGAATTTGTACTGTTGCCATATTATGTATCTGTTTGTTAGTGTGTCCACTTAGTTTTTTATCAAAATGTCGATAAAGTTTATGAATATGGGTCTTAACTGTCGGAATACGTAAGTCTGTATGTAGCGTATCGTTTGACACATAACGAGGGGAGCCTGTTATCAGTCTAAAGAATTTCGATTGAAATGTTTGAATTTTCTGAATATGTGTTCCTCTGGCCGGTCCATAAATTTGAGATTCATACATCCAGATGGGTTTTAGCAAGTAACTGTAAATGTTAAGTTTCTGTTTTAAAGGTAGTTTTGAGCGTCTGTGAAGTACTGAGTATAGGAGTCGCAATCTTAACTGTAACGTCTGTTTTTTTTGTCTTGACGTGTGGGCCCCTTTGTCGGTCTTCTATCAAGCGTGAGTCCTAAGTATGTCACTTTTTCAGTTTGATGTAAAGGTTGGTTGTCAATGTAAACAGGCGGGCGGGACTTGCGTCGTAGTGTAAATGTAATATGAAGGGATTTGTCATAATTAAGTTTTATTTTCCATTTCCTACACCAAGTTTGAATCTCGTTGAAGTTGTGTTGAAGTGTTGAGGCGGCTTGTGTAGGGTCCGCGTCTCTAGTCATTATTGCAGTATCAATCTAATTAAATTGAAAATTTGCACACGTTTCAAGGACCAATGGCAATACAATAATTGCACAACTTTGTTCAAGTGTTCTCACTTACTAAATTACCCCAAAATGGGTGTCTGCCTTGCAAAATGTGAAGTAGTAGGTTTTACGTTTTTATATTGTCCAGATGGGTCCTGAGAATAAAACATTAAAAATTAAATTAAATTTGATAAGGGGAAAATGTTTGGGGGGGCAAAAAACCCCAAACTATTTGAACTTTTTTTTTGGAAAACAACATTTAGAAAAATGCTTTCAGTCGAACAATGTTTTATTTACAAAATTAAAGTTTATTAAATTGTGCTTCTAAAGACATCCCTTAAGGTGAATTTGATGTAGGCGTTTAGCCACAATCGATTGTCAAGCATTGAAGAATTTTTAAACTTCCATAAAAAGTTTGTTTCGGTCATGTTTAAGAGTCTATAACGCAGAAATAGCTAATTCAATAAAAAAATGTTATATACTAAATGTTATAGATCATTACATTTTGTGCAAGATAGGATTTTTAAAGTAAAATTTTTCCCATTCCTACTCTGAGATATACCAAAAAAACAACAATTTTTGGTTGATTTTGGATATACTGTGTTAAAATGCAAACAAATCAAGAATAGTACAGGAAAATTAGCTTCGAACCTTGAACTCAAAAAATTAAAAGGTCTGACTGCTGCAAATTATTCACCACACTTAACATTCAGTTAGGTTTGCTATAAAAGGGTTTTTTTTTTCTAGTATTTTTAAACTATATTTTTTGTTTTATAATCAATAACCGCAAAAACTACTAATCAGTTAACTACATAGTCTTCATTGTTCAAGGAAGGTTTTGAAATAATAACGTTTTATATTAAAATTGTTGTTAAAAAAGGGATAAATATGTGGTGCGCTGTGAATTATGAAAATTGACCGATAGGTGGCGATCGCTATTCAAGAGAGGTTACAAAGATATGGTGTTTTATAGAGCTAAAAATTGATAACTAACAAATTTCAATTAAATTATTATCAAAAAATATATAACAAAATAAATAAATATGAAACAAAAAATTTCCAATAGTCTCATTTCAAAGGAACATGAAAAACCAACCAGCAATCTTATAGAATGCCTGAAAAGAAAACAGTCGCGTGACCATGTAAAATTAATATTAGAGGGCTACCAGTGTTTAGTGCTTTATTTATAACTTACAGTAGTTATAAGAAAAAAAATGTCTTTTTCTTTATTTTTCATCAGATTTACTCATCATTGTCTTATATATATTTAAATAGTCATTTTAGAACACATTACACACACTAAAAATAATGAATGCCCGTCGTTTAAGACTACTTCAACATTTACTAGACAAACGTTCAAAGCTCCCAATTAATTACAAAAGACTCATATACATGACTGTGATTAGAACTGTTTGGACGTACGGAGTTAAACTTTGGGACTCCACTAAACCATCTAATTCATCTCGTATTCAATCCTTACAATCCAAAATCCTTCGTAAAATCCTCAATGCTCCTTACTTTGTCACCAATAAACTTATCCATAAAGATCTTAATGTTCCATATGTTGCTGATTTAGCACACACCAGATATCTATCCTTTCATAGTAAGCACCATAATCACTCAAATCCGTTAGTTTCTCAACTTGCTTCCCACTCCATTCCTGATAATCCTCCGAGGCGTCTGAAACGAAGATGGCCTAGAGACCTTCTAGTGTAGAAGTTTTAATAAAGTGTTACTGATGAGTAGTTCTTTCCAAGTTGTAACATGTTATTATAATCGTTGTTAATAGATTTACTTGATGTACATATTCTGTACAGTTGTAAATTTCAATAAATGCATATAAAAAAATAAATAATTAATGAAGTAACTAAAAAATAACCCACATATATGTTTAAATTAGTCAATAAATATTTTTAATAGTCCTGTTTTTAATTTGATTCCAGTAGGAACAGAAAACACCCACTCATCAGAAAAAAAAACCCTATGGTTTCATTAACATAAATTCTCTACCTCCTTTTTTTTTTTATCATATATATATATATATCATAGCATCGTTATCTCAATGCAATACTGTAAAAAGTTATTTTATTTTATCTTTAACAAGTGTTTGATTTCTTTTCTTACATCTGTACATTATTATAACCTAGCATACCCCGTCGCCGCTTCGCCCGCTCTCATAAATAAAGAACATAAATTATTTTAACTAATAATTGAATTTCATTTGTTTATCGATATAAATCTCGTATTGAAGTCTCGAATTTAGAATTATATCTTCAATGATATTTTTTACGTATGGCTGTAATTTTCAACCTGGTTTAAATTGTATTGATTAGGTGTTTGGAGAGTACGTAAAAGCATAAGTAGATACCCAATTTGGCATAAATAATTTCATCGATCCATCTGGATTTTAATTTCTACCCATTAAAGTATATGATAGTTTGGAAAACCTAGTTTCTGGCACTCAAGACTATATATTCATTTTAATTATTTTTATAGAAAAATTTAGTATTTTAAACCTTTCTAGAATTATAAAGATGTAGTTAAAATCTGGTACAGCTGAGTTTAATAGTTTTACCATTACATACTCTGAAAAACTGAATGGCCACATATCGGTCGATTTTTAAACTGGACTAGGATCCACATGTAACTACATATATTTATAGCTTTTTAAAATAAGAATTGAATTGAAAATAAATAAATTTTATCATAAATTTCTAGCTCTATATAACATCTTACCTCTGTAACTTCTCTCGGATGGTGCTCGCCAACTATTGTTCGATTATCAAACTTCACTGCGCACCACATATTTATCGCTTTTTTATGGCAATATAATTAAAAATCTTTAAATGTTATTATTGTTAAACGTTCTTTGAACTATGAAGATGGCATGGTTAAAATTTGTTACAGATTGGTTCAGTAGCTTTCGTGGTTAGTGATCACGAACGAAAAATGGCTTGTCCTTTTATTTAAAAGTATAGATATAACCTTTAAAATGCAAATGTGCCTGAGTTTTTTAATGTTTAACGTTTAAAATTAGTCTTTTAGGAAAATAATTGACAAAGAATTGGCGTGTAATTCATCAATTAATTTTTGTATTGATCGAAGTGCTACCATTAGGTAGTTGCTTCACTAGCAATTGTCATGTTATAATGTTTACATTACATTATAAGTAAAAATATTTACAGCAAGTATATTTTTATGTTCAGTTGTAAATTTCAATAAATGTTTGAATAAAAAAATTGTATTGATCCCTCTATCATCCCTAATTGACTGAGTATTTTTAAAAATTTTATTTCTTTATTCTATACACGACAGGCGATTAAATAGAAACTCAGACACTACTTATGTTAGCATCTATATATTTTTTCGAAAGTTTATAAAATATTGACATTTTAGTTCAGCGATTAAACCATCTAAAATTGTTTTTTATTCCCGTGATTGTTTTTGTTGCTCCATATTAATTATATCTCAATTTTATATTTTATTACCATCTGATCTTTTTATTTCATATAAAAAACTGTTGAAATTTTTATAAATGATTATTATGAAGAACAGCATCATTAAATTTTAAAATATATGATTATATATGAGGAGCTGAGATGCAAAACTCGTTCGTTCCATTTTTTTGAAAAATTGGATGTTGATTATCTTTTAGAAAGATAATATATATAATGATGTTTATAGATAAAGATATAAAGATATATTGCTTATTAGATTGAAAAGTTAATATATATAAAGATATTTATTGATAAATATATAAAGATAGTTAATATCTTTTAGAATCCACTGACATCTCAATTAAAAAAAGAAATGGAACGAACGAGTTTTGCATCTCATCTCCTCATATCTTATTATAGTACATAATATCGTTTTTTTTTAATTACCTAATATTATGAAATTTGTAACTAGGGAATTCATAATTTATCGCAAATATTATTTTCGTAATTACAATTATTTAAATTATTTTCCTTTATTCAACATTGTTCAGGATTATCGTTTTACAGTGCTTCTGCATTGATTTATATCCCATTGGATATTTATATATTATTTTTAGCTTTGAAATTTTTTTTTTTTATTTAAGAAATTTGAATTATTCGCTCATATCCATTTATTGAGAATAGGCTTATCAGGATCTCGAGGAAGTTAGATTAGATAAGAACGTTCGATACTCAACATTTGCCGATATCAGTGACTAAAGAATGCAATATTAATTTATTTTCGAGTATGTCATATACTATAATCCAATTTATAAATTATGACATGACTCATATAAGTATACAACTGTTAATATACAATCATCACCAAATATATATTTATAAAAGATAAGATTTGTAAATTTAAAATTAAAATAGACAATACCGACAAGAAACTGCCCGTCGTTCCAGACTATTTCAACATTTACTAGACAAACGTTCAATAATTAATTACAAAAGACTCATATACATGACAGTGATTCGACCTATTTGGACTACGCAGTTTAGCTTTGGGGCTCCACTAAACCATCCAATTCATCTCTTATCCAATCCTTATAACCCAAAATCCTTCGAAAAATCCTCAATACACCTTACTCTAGTCACCAATAAACTTATCAATAAAGATCTTAATGTTCATATGTTGCTGATTTAGCCCAAACCAGATACCTATCCTTTCATAGTAAGCTCTATAACCACTCAAATTTACTAGTCTCTCAACTTGCTTCCATCTCCATTTGTGATAATCCTCCGAGGCGTCTGAAAATAAGATGGCCTGGAGTCCTTCTAGTATTTTTTATTGAAGTACTACTGATGGGTACTTTATATGTATGTTCTGTATATATGTATACAGTTGTAAATATCAATAAATAGTTTTTTAAAAAAATCTTACTGTACATATTGTGTGAATGGGTTCATAACGCCATCCATATTAGTCATTGTTCTCAATTAAAACATATTTTAATACTTACTCAATAAAATTTTAATTATAAAAAAATCAATAATAAAAATCACTGCAAGATTAGAACGTAATTTTTTTAACATATATATATTTTTTAAATTTATCTTTTTGTTCAAACACAGAAAATAAGAACGATTGATTGATTATTGGAATTGACAGGTTAAGATTTATGTAATCGGTGTAATCTTTTAATAAACTTTAATAAGAAAGATATATTTACAAAAGATTTAATAATCTTTAATAAACAATTTCTTCCTTCGTATTTATTTATAAAAAAATAAATTAATAAAAGTCTTGTGCTAGTACTATCATTGTCTTAAGTGCGATACTTTTATTTACTGTTCTACGTCAACCGTTGTAAAAACAGGCGATTTGGCTAAAGCAACTCTTAATCTCCCCCAGTTAAAGCTACTCACATTATAAATGCTTGGTGAACCCAAGGAGAGTATTCTGTCCTCGGCTAATACGTCAGTATGAAAAGTTATCTGTACAAGCGAGACTCGAACCTTGCCCCAGAATCTGTTGCCTTATTTACTAAGCTTACTGCACCTCCGTATTTTATATATATATATATATATATATATATATATATATATATATATATTTACTATTTATTGATATTTACAACTGTATAAATTAGATACAAGTAAGTTAGAGGAAAATATGAGGAATTATTACAATAACTTATCAATAACATGTAAAGAACTCACTCATTAGTAGCACTTCTGAATGAAACTTTTACAATAGAAGTTCTGTTTTTAAGGCGCCACGGAAGATTATCGGGAATTGAGTGTGAGGCTGTGAAAGACTAGGCCAAATCAGCATCATATTGGACATTAAGATCTTTAAGGATAAGTTTGTTTGTAATATGATGAGGAGCATTGAGAATTTTACGAAAGATTTTGGGTTGTAAGAATAGGAAGGTTTAGTGGAACCTCAAATCTCAACTCCGTAGGTCCAAATAGGTCTAACTAATAATAATAATAAGCCTTTTATGTTCATAACTAACAAAATAAACCTTCTTTTTTTTTTTTATATCTATTTATTGAAATTTACTACTGTACATAAAAACATACATCCAGTAAATGTGATAATGACAAAAATAATAAAATGACAATTGCTTGTGAAGCAACTACACATTGGTAGCACTTCAATAAAAGTTCTATTTGAGATGGTCCCGAGGCCATCTTCTTTTCAGACGCCTCGAAGGGTTGTCATGAATAGAATAGGAAGCAACTTGAGAGACTAGTGGATTTGAATGGTTATGGAGCTTACTATGAAAGGATAGGTATCTGGTTAGGGGTAAATCATCAACGTATGGAACATTGAGGTCTTTATGGATAAGTTTATTTGTGACAAAGTAGGGAGCTTTAAAAATAAACCTTAAATTCAAATAAATATAATAAAAAATGAAATTAACATATTTACAAATAAGCCCTCAATTATTTTCATATTTACGAATACAATTTTAGTGAGCTTGAAAATGGGCCTTCTCTCAGACATTATAGGTCAGGCCGGATGAAATAGAAAAACATCTAGGCGGTTTTAGTTTTAATTATTACTCATATTGGCAGCATCTAACTGGGATTTATGGAGAGTCTAATTTCGGGAGGGATAGAGTTCCAGAGGGTAGTGGATCGAGCTTGGAAGGAGTGTTGTTATAATGAAGGTATAATCATTTATCGATTCTAGATATTAGTACCTATAAAAAAAAATGCATTAGTCAGAGACTTAAGTGCTCCAAGTATATTGATTATCAAGTATGTTGCGAATTCTATAAAGATATTCTTGGACTTATATATCTAGAAGTGTTTGGACCAGAAATGGGCAAACCTTTTAAGGGGATGAAATAGAAAAACATCTAGGCGGGCCGGATGAAATAGAAAAAACATCTATTTCAATCCGAAAAAATTGGACAAAACAAAGTTTTACAACTAATGAACTTTATTTTTGATTTTATCTCATTACACTCAAATTATATGGAACAAAGGTAGAAAATCCGGAACGCAACGAGAAGAAAACAATAATTCTAGCTTTGCAGAAAATAAATTTTGTCTTATGTATAATTGTGTGTATAATGTATAATGTCGCGGTCCGGATTGAATAGCCCGAAGGGCCGCACTTGGCCCGTGGGCTGTAGTTTGCCCATCACTGGTCTAGACTTTCTCAGACGACCAGCCTACTGGGAAGCCGGGTTCGCGATTTTGATCCACTTTTCTTTCCATATATCTCTGTCCCTTGCTATTCTCCACCATACTGGTCCGGCCTTCTTCTTAAAGAAGTCACTCCATCTTTTCATCTCTCTTCCTCTTCGCCTTTTTAGCAAGTGTCCAAACAGTCACCTCCGTTGACCACCTTTTATCACTTCTCAAGATGTGCCCATTCCCATTTTTGTTTCTTGATATGGTGAGCTAAGTCTTTCAGGCCAGTTTTAATTCTCATATAAATAAGTCTTTTGTAATTTATTTGGCAGCTTTGTACGCTTGCATAGTAAATGTTGGAACAGTCGAAAATGACGAGCTCTTTTCTTTTCTTTTGTCTGGTCTTCTTTGTTAAAAATTTAATTTATGATTTAAATTGTTTAAACTTTTATATAACATATAATAAAAATTATTTCTCTTTTTAAATGTTGCGGAGCGATTTAAATGAACCGTATAGCTTAATGGCTTCCTTTCCTTAAAATAAAAAGCGAACGAACATTTTTGAAATATTCCCCTCACGAAGGGGCAGTTAGTTGTTGCTGGAGAACTTAATAATTTGGATCACGTAGCCAACGCACATCATCCTCAATAATATTACGCCCTATTATAATTTCTAACTCGTATCTTCCAGACTTAATGTGCCACCTTTATTGGATCCAGTTTTGATAATATAATATTTTGTTATTATAATTATTATTAGGACGTGGTGTGAATATTGATAAAGAATTAATTTATTGCCGATATAACTGAATCTTCTAATAAACGAGGTACTAATGAACACAAGATAGCTCCGAAAAAAATATGTATAAAGTTTTGTTACAAAGGTTGTGTTAGATATCAGAATACAAAAAAAAATTATATGAAATGAAAAATTATTATACTGTAGAGAAGATAGACAAAAGCTAATCTAGGTCAATAAAAAAAAGTTTATTGATTGCGGACGTATCGCCCTATCAATAAATTCAGGTCTTCTTCTGAGCTTTTATTCGATTTTTTTTTCGGTGTCTAGTTTCATCAGTTCTGAATGTAAACGAAAAATTCAAAACACCAAAGACTAGTCCAGTCAATAAACATATTGTAGAGCGCATGACATATACGATTATTTTTGACTTCATAGCATCGATTATGAATAATTAGAAGGTGAGCACACTAGACGTCCACACCCCTGGGGGAGTGAGATTACACTGGGGAGGAAGTGAGAATGTCCCATTTTCGGGTTTTTCAATTATATCTCGAAAACGGTGGACTCTAGAAAAATTTATTTCAAAATCAAAATTAAAGCTAATTACATTTCCTATAAAATTAATTCTATACATATTTCGACAAATATTTCTAATATACTTCCAAAGGTTTCCTAGATATATGTTTTTGAAAATCGATATTTTTCGAAACAGGAATAATATTTACCTCACTTTTGTGGAACATTTGCTTCTAGTACCTTCTACGATCGTTTCTCAGAAAAAAAAAAATGTCAGAATCAATGTTTTACAGCACTAAATTTACTTTAATTTCATATATATATATATATATATATATATATATATATATATATATATATATATATATATATATTATTTATTTTTATTTATTTATTTATCGCGATACAGGCCAACGGTGGACCACGCGTATATCATTTTCAGGTTTTCTTCCTTTCTGCCCAAATTCTTTTATTTTTTTGCCCATTTCCCTTTTTCTCTCCTCCGTCCAATTTTTACTTTCATGCTTCTTCTTCTCCGCTACAAGAACCTTTATATTTTTAACCATTTTTCCGAATTTATCCTTATCTTTGTAGTCTCCCTCCGTGATACCCAATTTTTTAACTTCCTCTTTCATTTGCTCTGGGTAACCTTTTATATTTTTCAATTTCATCACTTTATCAAATATTTGTTTGTCCGAAAAAAATTAATCTCCTTTTCCTCATCGATGATTCTAAATTTTCCCCAAAGTAATTGTAAAGTAATTGACAAAAAGTAAGTTATACCTTACTTTTTGTCAATCATTCGCTTCAAGTGCTAGGGGAAAAATATATATATATATATATATATATATATATATATATATATATATATATATTTTTTTTTTTTTTTTTTTTTTCCCCTAGCACTTGAAGCGAATGATTGACAAAAAGTAAGGTATAAACTTTTTTTTTCTTGAAAATTATCGTTTATTAATAACGTATATCTCGGAAAACGTTGGAAGTTCAACAAATATGTATAAGAACAATTTTATAGGAATTTTTTATAGCTTTAATTTTGATTTGGAACATATTTTCCTAGAATCGAATGTTTTCGAGATATAATCGAAAAACCCGATAATGGTACCTACTGCATTCTCCCTTACCGTTAGCTCACCCCCCAGTGGTGATGACTTTTAGTATTTTTACCTTCCAATTACTCATAACGAAGCTATGAAGTCAAAAATTGTGGCATATTTTATGCACTATACACCCCTAATTTCAGCACTCATTGACTGGACTATCCCTGAATAAAAAATGTTGAGATCCAAACGAATTTACCTTACTACCCAATTCACTCTTTCGTAAGTAAGTCCTGATATATTTGCCTCCTTAGGCGAGTATCAGCACGGCTGATTTCCTATATGGTTGATTTAAAATTTATTATATTTAATTTATCTAGCATAGTTATGTTTTTTTTTTTAAAATATTTTTTAAACTGATGATGAATGGTTAACATTCAAAACTATCCTTCGAGTTAAGAATTCCAATATAATTAGGTACTATTCCTATATCTATGTAGTTAGACTAAATCCCTTCATCCAACTCCTCTTCTGCCTGCATCTTTTGCAATATTCCGTACCCGTTACTTTGTCCTCAAATTTGCTTATATAAATGTCTTTGAATTTCATTAATATAAATCGTGAATATCAGCTTTAATCTCTACGAAGAGTTACCTAGTTTTTGTTTTGTTTTTTTTTTAAATTAATACTGAAGGTACAGAGAAAGTTTCATCTAGTACATTTATTTATAAACTACGTAATTAAGCTAAAAAAAAAAAAAAAAATTTAATCCAAAATTTATGGCATAATATAAAAAAAAATTCTCCTTAGATAATGTATCATAATTAATAAAAAACGTGTTAGGCGTGCTTAAGGAACTGCTCCTTAGTCATAAATACCTGCACCAAAACCGGTTTCTCTGTTGTTTTTTAACGTGCCGCTCTTCTAAGAACATATTGCCAGTATTAATAGGAAAAACTATGGATTATTACTTATGAGAAATCGATATGATCTTTTTCCTAATAAAAACTACTTTTTACTTTTTTAAATACAAATAAATGTTTTCAGAATCTAACTATTAAAAATAATTAGTTTTCGTGGAAGTTGGTTCTTCAGTTAATCATTAATCATTTTCGTTAATTGTAATGTCAGAGATAAGTTCAAAAACGGATAGCAGTTTAAGTATCAAGGGTCTGCAGTATCATGGACAAATCAACCCTCCGATGCTTACGTTATGGGAGAACAACGGCTTAAATATTTCAAAATTATTGCATTATACAGGGTGTTCGGAAGATCGTTGGCCAAAGAGGTATCTCAAGTAAGAATGTCCCATTTTCGGGTTTTTCAATTATATCTCGAAAACGGTGGACTCTAGAAAAATTTATTTCAAAATCAAAATTAAAGCTAATTACATTTCCTATAAAATTAATTCTATACATATTTCGACAAATATTTCTC